>OY294051.1:30380042-30479768 GCA_958510825.1 Brachypterus glaber
AAAACCCTCAGGATCTAATTCTATTAAGGGATATTTTTTTTTTCAAAATAATAATTTTTTAAATTAATTTTTCAGGCCTATAGGGGAAAGTAATATTTTCTTGGCAGCAGTATTTTTTACGTGTTACAAATTTCAAGTTAATTATTTATTTTTTTTTATTTTTCGTTTTCCAAAATAAAATTTAAAAAAAAAGTATTTTTTTTTGTTTTAAATTTTTTTTAAGTATTTGAGAAAATTATACAATGTACTGTGAATGATATATACTGGAATGCGTAGCATTACATATCTTCACGGCTTGTTTATTAATATATTTTTATACATATATTAACCTAAATTTATGTTAATCTTCACCTAACATCCTACATTACCTCGTACCAGTGGCGGACTGGGCGTAAGGCAGGGTCGTCAAAAGCCGACCGGGCCCCAGTACTAAACAGGCCCTCACACGGCCATTTGGTCTATTTTGGCTATACCGGGCCCTCGATTTTCCAATTTTTTATGGATTCTGAGCCGTTTACAGGCCTTTTTTAATATTTTTCCGACTGTGCCGTAAGAAGCCAGTCCGCGTCTGCCTCGTACATTACCCTACAGTACTTTACATTAAGTGGACATTACTTACATTACCGACATTATTTCGACAGTATTCTACAGTACTACATTTTTAGACATTATTTACATTATTTCGACATTACCTTACAGTACTACATTTTTCTTACATTATTTACATTATTCGTACAATATTGTAAATAATGTACATTATTTACAATACATGTACAAAAATAGGTCAGTGAAACGCCCCTCGTTATTTCGTATTGTTAAAAGATAAAAATCGAATGTCGGTTTTTTCTTTGATAAACACGGATTAATATACGTATTTATAGTTAATATTTTTGTGTGTAACAAATTAGTCGTCAAATGTTTGGACTTTTTAGTGACCTTTATAAAAATGTCTCTCGTAATTCGGAAAAAATATCCGTAAGCCTATGTTTCTGTTTATTTTCAACGTTGATAAGTCATAACTGAGTTTACGCCGACTACTAATAATTATTTAAGAAAGAATACACTGCAGTGTAACAATGTTTGGTTTGGATATGAACAGGAAACAGTATAGTATATTATGCACCTAGTATGCGAACTAAGTCTTTAGTATTCGAGACTGAAGTTTTTTTGTTGAGACGGAGTCGAGGCAAAAAATCAGTCGAGAACACTTAAAACAGTTCGCATACGTGGTGCATATACTATTTTTTCTACTACCTAAATCTATTATAGCAACTCCAAATATCAGTTAAAAATAAAGTTTAAAAATAATTTTGACATAGCTGTGTTTGACAATTAAGTTGAAAAAAGTTAGTAGTCTAAAAAATCTTTGATTATTGACCGTCGTCAATAAACAATGCTTAACATCGGTCAATAATAAATGAGTTCACTGATTTTATTGGTTGCCAAGGTAAACCCACTCCGCACATATATGGATGCAACATGGTAAAGAAAGATTTTTTAGGTAACATGTGCCATATTACATGAGACATAACATACATATGTATGCTACATAACATGCCCTATAACAGAAAGATTTTTTACGTTACATGTGCCATATTACATAAGATGTAACATCCATATGTATGATACATAACATGCAATATTGCATGTTATGTATCATATATATGGTACGAGAACATACACGATACATAAAATGTTATGAATTCAATACTAAATATGGCGTCTATATTATTTTAATTTTTATAGGTTAGAATCAATAATATTCTTAAAATTGTTGTTAATAATAAAAGTTTTACCCTTAAGTAGTAGAAACGCATGTATTTTTAGACAACTAAACTGATTTTAGATAATTTTAGACAAAAAAATAAAAAATATATATTTTTTTTAAATGATTATTTGCTATTTTTTCTCTAAAAATTGGCTTTTTATGTGGCCCATGATTTTTAAGCCTGGTAGAAAGTTTGCTTTCACAGTAAAAATGCACATCGTATAAGAATTTTGCCTGATGGATGCTACATATAAAGATATTTATATACTTTAATTACTAGGTTTATTAAAAAGACGTAAAAATGTTCACCATGTCTAAATTAATGATGCACTCCATAACAAGTAAAATTCGGAAACGCCTACTTTTATTGTTATGTACCTAGTATGTATCTGATATGTAGCATGTTATGTAGCTGATACATAACTTGAGGCGGAATTGTTAAAGTCCAAGGACTATACATGGACTATAAAAATTACATGTCTGCAACATCACATAGAACAGTGGTTATGTACCTGCTATGTTCCTGCCATGTATTTGTGTTGACTGGGAACAAGCCTTGACAGTAGACAATATGTAAGCTAACACTTAATTTGGTAGTAGAAAAAATATATTCTGCCTTGCTAAGACAAGTTCTCCTATTTGCAAAAATGTACTTTTTGAGATAAGCACATCATTGTATTATTTTTCACTAGCCCCATGTGTCCAAACCTAAATCCTAAAAATTAGCCTTAGATGTTTGTCCTATGTGGAAAATTTTCAATGTTTTTTAAATAAAATTGTCCTAACTAGTCTTTACTAGACGAATAACTCAGGAATAGGAATAACTTTACAGATCTTAGTACTCTAATTGAACTTTTTAGATCATTTTGTCCTAACTATATCATCTTTTTTTGGGAGCGTCAGCACTGTGTATTTTGTATGTTGTTAATATTTAAATAAAAGTTAGATAAATATAAAGGCATGGTGCCATCTATTGATGTGGCCACCATTATCTGTTACACTTTTCCCAAAAGGCATATCGCCACAATTTAAGGTGTACAGTAATGTGCACTCATCGGCGAATTTCCAGTGCTCGCATAGGCGCCGCGTCGATTCTATCGTTGACGCGAGGTTTTAAATATTTACATTTTTATTTTCTTCGAAAAACACCGATATATTTACATATTTATAGTTAATATGTATATTCAATATTGTTGTGTGTAACAAATTAGTCGTCAAATGTTTCGATTTAGGGACCTGTATAAAAATTTCCCTCATAATTCGGCAAAATTATTCCGCCTATGTTTCTGTGTTTATTTTCAACGTTGAGGAGTCATAACTGAATTTATTCCGATTAATGGTAATGTGCTTTCAAAATGTCACGGACCCAAACAATGATTTGTATCATAAGCAGAATTAACTGTTAAGTAAATTAAAATCGTATAGTCTATAAATTATTTAACATCTGCGCTATTAAGTGCTTTAAACAGAAAAAGAGGATTCCTTGAACCAAGGATATGTGCTTTTCGATATGTTCAAAAAGCCATATTCTCTTGTTTCAAGGCTAGCATTTCTTCAACCAAAGTCAATGTCCTTGAATAAAGAGCGCGGATCTTCATTCAAAAACTCAAAAAGTCCAAACTTTTTTGCTTAGTTTTAAATTAAAAATCGCCCTGCAGCAATAACATTTTATTGGTGCTTTTTTTTGTTCTCCATACAATATGTCCATCTTCGAAGGACTGTAGTTCCCTTAACCGTTTCATAGACATCCTTACAAAATTCTGTCCTTTGGGAGCTACAGGCAAAGTGGGGTAGAAATGAAAGTACAAAATATAGCTCCTGTAGAGTTACTTTAATTTTTGTTATTATATTTTTTGTAGAACCACCCCTTAAAATTTTGTAACCTATTTATAAACCAGTCTGTGTAGCTTACCCTATCAGGTTTATAGAGATGTGTATGCGGTAGTAAAAATGTAGATCCTAAATCTCTTTCCGCCATTGTATTAGCCTCCTGAAAAAATAAACAAGCCGTAAATATAGATATACCTACAGTCCGGTCCAAAAGTTACCCCCTCTCTTAACTTTTGAACGAGTTGAGATATCGACTTCAAATTGAAAACTTTTAAATAAGAAAATTTATACTAACTTTTTCATATATTTAATATTTTCAGCTCTTAAAATGTGGGAAGGGGGCATGGGCGGGATTTTTTTAAATGGAAAATGGGGTCGTGTCATAAATAATTTTAAAGCTTATAAAATTCTCTATTTGACCATATGTTTTTTATTTTTTAAACATTTTTTTGGAGGTTTAAAATTAAACACTTTTTAACAAAATTCAATGATTAAAAAATAATTTTAATTGATAAAAATAAAAATTAACTAAGGAAGTCTTGAAAAATAGCATTTTTAGCAAAATTGATTATTTTTTAATTATAATAAAAAAATCTTAATGTTTAAATAATTAAAAACTATACAGTCGAACAGAGAATTTTATTTGGTTTAAAAAGATGTATCACACGACCATCTTTCCATTAAAAAAAAAGTCCCCCCATGCCCCTCTTCCCCCCTTTTTGGAGCTGAAAGTATCAAATATATGCTAAAAGATACTTTAAGTTGTCCTATTTAAGAGTTCTAAATTTGAAGTCGATATGTCATCTCGTTCAAAAGTTAAAAGGGGGGGGGGTGACTTTTGTACTGCTCTGTATATGCAAAAGGATAGTTGATGTTGTCTTATTTACGAGTTCCAAATTTGAAGTCGATATTTCAATTCGTTTAAAAGTTAAGAGGGGGGTAACTTTTGGACAGCACTGTATGTTTCTCATTCTATAGTATACTCCTCGCAGTTGCAAGTAGTTTTGTCTGGTAAAGTTTTAAGTTAGACTTAATTAAATTAAATTGGAATATTTAAGTAGCGCCCCCTATAACTTTTTTGTCTTTAAATGGATTTTTTTTTCAAATTTGGTATTGATTCTTTTAGTGTAGATTATTTTTTCTAAAAAAAATACGTTGATTTTTATGGATGCGGTTGCCACCTCTCAACTTAACGTCTAAAACTTCGTAAGCCAGGATGCGTGCAAGTAAGGGGCACACTCGGAGACACTATAACGCATCCAAATTAACCGTCGATTTTTTAAAATTTTAGCCACGTTTGACTTTTTTGGTCTTTGTTTTTTTTTTAATTTGGTTTTTAATAAAAGTAATTTTTCTTGAAAAAAATAAGTTGATTGGATATTTTCTTTCGCTATTTTTGATTTTTTAAAATGTTTGGGGGATTCTTTTTAATTATAATAGTCTCCGGCGTCATGCGTTACGTTCCCATAAGTGCGTAATTGCTCATTTACAACTCTTGTTATGTAATAGAGTATTAAATTTAATTCAGACATCTGGATCATTAAGAAATTAAAGTTTTGTCTTATGGGACAAAATTCAGTAATGGGAGAAAATATGTCTCTAGCTTCAAAAAAACTTAAATATGGACTTTTTGTGCAATTTAGTTAATGTCTTCAATATTAACTGGTTTTGATACTCAGTTACTAATAGCTTCTATAAATATCGTCTGTTTTGAAAATCTGATATATTAACCTAAAAAACGTAACAACGGTCCCTTGTCTCCCGCAACCTTTTTTGAAATACAATCCAAACTTGTATGTAGATTACCTTAATTGAACTTTGCAAAATATTTTTTAGTTAATCTAAGAACTGTTAACTTACGTCATAAGACCTTTTTACTTGGAAAATCTTATACTGGTTTGAATAAAAAAAATAATAACTTATGTCTCCCAATTTAAATCGAGCGCTTCTTATATTAGTAAAATACGACACTGCTAGAATGGCGATCGTGGTACGTTAAAATTATTAGTAGAAGATCAGTACCAAGTATTTCCATTACGTGTTAAGAGCGGTAAGTACTTCTAATTGTAAATATGCATTTAATAAATTTAGTTTAAGCGATGTTATTTTAATGCGTACATTTTTAATGAACAACGCCGATCCCTAATATTATCTTAATTGTTTTTAATTATATCTCAGACTAAACATTTTAGATTTGTACAATAACATATACAATACCTAACCTCAAATTTGCAGGAACTGATCTCAAAGACCTTGATCCAAATCCCACTAATTGTGTCTAAACGCAACGACGGTCCCTTGTAACGACGGTCCCCACGAAAAGGAACCGTTGTTGCTAACATAGGGAACGTCGTTACATATTTGAAAAATTATGCAAATTTTTACTCTGTTAACATTGTTCTTTCTAAAACTCTTGCAGAATAAAGAAATAAATATATTCCAAACTCAAAAAAACAATATAATGCCTAAAATTAATCTTAGAGAAAGCCAATTGAATGAAAAGGGGAGTGAGAAATATAAAAAATATTATATTAAAAATATTAATTTTATTTTTAAATTGAGAAAATTTGGTCCCTTTGCTAAGAACAACGGTTTATAAAAAAATAATGACGGTCCCTATAAACAATAACGAATAAAATTGTAGCTAATCAACTGTATGTACAACCCTCTTGGATTTGATCTTTTATTACAATATGAAGAATAACTATGACAATTTTTTCTTTTTTTAATATATTTTTTTTAATTTATAATTATTAAACCAATTTATACCATTATTAAATTTTATCCCTTATCATATTAAATGTCTAAGACTTTTTGTTGGCAATAGGAAAAATTAACTTACATCATTTTGATGCTGTGATGATGGTTTAGAATCGTAATTTCCCCTAAAAGACTTCATTGGTGGAGGAATTGTAGTTTCGTCATATGATCTTGATTCCGACACAGTCCTAAAATCAATAAGTCGATTGGATCTAAAACCGCCACTTTTTATAATAAACCTGTACGAAAAGTTAAATTTTTTGGCCCAAGCCGCAAAAGTAAAATAATCGCCGTTGATTGGTTGATATGGAATCTATTGACACTTGAATTCTAACCTCTTTGTTGTCAAAAATACAAATCGTAGGCTTAGAGTGTTAACCCGCAAAAAGTCCAAACTCCTTTTGGCCAAACTTTACAGGAGAAGAAAAAATCCTTATAATTATTTCTATAATTATTGAAAACAAAATGAAAAATTCCGTTTCTTTATTAGCGTGTTTTGGAGGTTTTAACAACTATCAACTACAAAAATATTAATTTGGACTTGATTTTTATTGAATTAAAAAGGAGATGGCAGGTTTTCTACCTTTGAGACAAATATCCATCAAGGAGTTGGCAGGTTTTAGGTAAAGTTTTTTCAAAAAATTTAGCAATTATTGCAAAGGTTTTTATTTTAGAAAATTAAAGTACAAAATACTTACTTCAAAATCAAAAAGCAATCATTTTAAAAATAAAAAGCTTTGCAATAATTGCTGGAAATGGCGGAGTTAGCAGCTTTTCGACTAGCATCATGGAAAAATTTATATTTGGGAAAAGGTTAGAGTTTCCTGTTTTTTGCAGATGGTGTAACTAAGTGCCCTCTTTTAAAAGGTATCAAAAACGACAATTCGTCTAAAAGTGGAGTTAGCAGGTTAACACTGCAAGCCGACGAAATGTATTTATTAATACATATATAATATATAATATATATATAATATATGTATATAATATAAAAAATAGTGTATGATACACGGACGAAAACTGTTTTCAGGGCGATTAAGGTTGCCAGCCTCGCTCTCCGAGCTCGGATGGCAATCTCCTTGATCGCCCTAAAAACAGCATTTTTCGTCCTTGTATCATAAAATACTATTAAATTACTTGAATAGAAACTTTTTAATGTAAATATCTAATCAATAATAATTAAAAAAAAATATTGTCAATTATATTTGTGTATGAAGCTGATTAAAAAAATACATGAATATCACAGGCCCACAAAAAAAATAAACGACAATTCTGCCCTTCTAAAACAGGTTGTCCTATCTGCAAATTAGATGTTTTGAGATATGGCCAGTTTTATTGTTTTTGTTTGCACTTTTTGAAAACATGTTTAAATAAATATGGAGTTGGGTTCTGCTTTATTTTAAATTAAAAATACGTGATATCCTTTGAAAAAAAAAATAGTTTTCTTGTCAGAAAAATAAGTTGTCATACTAAATGAATTTGTTCTATCTGAGAAAGTTTGGACAAAATGATCTAAAAAATCTAATCAAATTACTAAGATCTGTAAAGTTAGTCCTAGTCCTGACTTATTTGTCTAGTAAAGACTAGTTAGGACAATTTTATTTAGGCTTAGGCTAATTTTTAGGATTTGGGTTTAAGATAGGACATTTCTTTTTAGTAGGCACATGGGGCTAGTGTAAAGCAATACAATGGTGTGCTTAACTCGAGGCTTAACTCAATTTTGCAGATAGGAAAACTTGTCTTAGCAGGGCAGAATTACTCTCAACCAGACTACTTTTCTTACAAAATTTTTTTCGCTGAAAACGAATTTGGCGCTGAAAAAACTTGCTGACCCCGACTTTTTTTTCAAAAAAGAATACTGGATGATATATTTTGAGATCTTCAAATTTCTGTAGCACCGAAACTATTTAATTTTGGGAGTTGTGTTCGAAGACACTTTTGATTAATACATTTTATACTTTCAAACTGAAAGTCAGCAAGATTTTTCATTTAATTGTAGGAATTGTTTTCAGTGCCTATAAATACACAAGAAAAAAAAGTCAGGTAAATAAATAGTAATTTAACTTTTTTTGTGGGCCGGTGTAATTTTTAGCAATTAAATTATTATGTTGGGTTACTTACGTTATTCTAGGTGCTATTTCTAACCAATTACACATTGGATCTATACCATCGTCTCTGAAAAATACAAATTACTCATTAATAAAGTCAAAAAACAAACTTTGAAAATTAGAAGATACTTCTATACACTCGCAATGCAAAATAAAGCTATGTAGGCTACGTAGAAGCTATATAGAATAAGCTATATAAAAAAATGTCCTTATATTAGTAAGTTAAGTATCTTCGACTATGTTTCAAATTTAAGTGGTTCTACCATCTTTCAAAAAAATCATCACACAGTTCATAGATCAAATTACTCATCAGAGATCAAAATTTGGATTCACTGAATTGATTATAATTTAAATTTCTTGCGAGTGTTTAGGAACACCTTTCAAGGCTTTGATTTTAAGCATATTATAAATATCAAATTGAAAGTTTTTGCCCGATTTGTATAATTTAGCTTTTTGATTTTTGGGGAATAGGGCTTTGGATCTGACTAAAATTGTTATCCAATTTTGCTGTGACGTTTCGACGATGGATTTTCGTTGTTTTCGAACAGAGAATTAAAGCCAAAGATTAGTCATTGTCACTAACAGTAAACACTCACATAAACAAAACATTATTTAAACAAATAAATAACAGTAAAAAATAAAATTAAGACAGTGTACTTTTCTATACGTATATCAGGTTCGGTTGCTGCGTATAGAAAAGTACACTGTCTTAATTTTATTTTTTAACTGTTATTTATTTGTTTAAATAATGTTTTGTTTATGTGAGTGTTTACTGTTAGTGACAATGAGTGAGTCACTGTATGGGCCCTGCCTAAGGACGGCCGATAAAAACCGAATTCAAAAATTGCAAAACTCGTGTCTCAGGTTGATATTTGGTATTAGAAAGTATGACCGTATTTCACATACTCTCACCTGGTTAAATTGGTTTAATATGGAGGATACCAGAAAAATTAATACCTGTATGCTCTATTATAACATTATACGTACCAAATCTCCTTCATATTTATACAATAAAATACGGTTTCGTTCTGACGTACAGAATATTAATCTGAGACATAAGAAAACTCTAACACAGCCTATACACAGGACTTTGTTAAATGTTTAAACGCACTGCCCGAACACTTTTATCAACTCTCCAAATATCGCCTTAAGAAAGAATTACTTGAATTATTAAGAAGCAATAATGCCCTTTGACATTTTGAATATTTTTTAAATTTTGTTATTTTTTCATACTTGATTTGAATCATGAAGCAAATGAATTATAATATAAAATATTTTTATAAAATAATATTCTTCGAATTCAATTAATCATGTAAAACTTATAAAACTTATATTAGTATCTACATATTTTATAGGTTAGATGGAAGAACAGCTTCCTGTGGTATGTATGCTGCATTGTGTAGCGTACATATTTTCGGGAAAGCTGAATCTCGCCTTTTCTTTTTACTATTTATATGTATTATTTCTAAATTATTTTGTAATGAACAATGAATAAAGACCTTTATTATTATTATTATTATTATTATTATTATTATTATTATTATTATTATTATTATTATGACTAATCTTTGGCTTTAATTCTCTGTTCGAAAACGACGAAAATCTATCGTCGAAACGTCACAGCAAAATTAGATAACAATTTTAGTCAGATCCAAAGCCCTATTCCCGAAAAATCAAAAAGCTATATTATAAATATCTATTTACACTAAAGATTTCCTAAAAGTATTGAACTGCGATCTAGTACCAGTACTAGAAAGCAAATCAGCACTTATTTTTTGTATTAACGTTGCGTTTTCGCTTCTGTCTGCCTCGGTACCACATAAAGTACCCAACGTATCCATATTTCGGTTGGTGATATTGGGAACAACCGTCGCAGAAACTTCAAATCCTGCTGATACTAGAGCTCCTGATGTTTTTCTCGAACTTGGTTTATCTTCTATGTAAGAATCACTGGGAGCGTTGCTGTATTTTCTTTTTGGTTCTGACTAGAAATCAAATTAAATGATAAAACTTTGCAAAAGTGACCATATAAAAATGTAATTATTATGTTCTTAAAGCGTCATTTTATATAAATGCCTCGTTTTTCCAATATAAGAACATAACACGTTTAACAAGTACTTCTGCTGGGTCACTTCATCAGGGATTTTTTTTTCTGTTTCTTGTTCTAATTTTGCTCGTTTGGTTTGTTTAGAAAAAAGCTATTCAAAAAATCAATAAAAGACGACTAGGAACTAAAAAGTAAGCCCATATGACATGACCCTAATACTCGATGATTAATATGTTATACAGGGTTATTCAGAAATAAGTTCGAGAAATTTAAGAGGTGATTCTAGGTTAAAAAATATGAAAAAAAGTTCCTATAAAGGTTAGTCCGGAAATGAGCCCTAAGGCAGCTGCGGCCCTTCGAAGTTGGACATATTGAATGGGGAACAAAAAAAGCACCAATTAAATTTTAATGTTGCAGGGCGATTCTTCACTTAAAACTAAGCAAAAAAATATGCTTCACCAAAACACCTAAATTTAATATTAAAGGAGTTTAGCCTTTTAAAAAGTAACATTTTTAGTGGCACAAAATGTTCTTAATTGCATTTTTAAAACGGTTGCTCCTAGAGTGTTACACTATATGAGGAATCTATATTTATTACAAAAATACAAAAAAAACACATAAAAAAGTTTGGGGAAAAAATGTGTTAAGCCTCACATATTTTGTCCGTCTAGGCACGCCTTTGGATAACTTTAAAAAAAAAATTAACATAAACTTATTTCCCTCATTAATAATAGTATAAATGCAAAATCTCGTTGCTCTAGCTTAAAGGGTACAAGAGTTATTAATTAAAAACATTTTTATTACAATTTTAAAGAGCCTTATTTCCGGACCAACATTTATAGGAACTTTTTTCATATTTTTTAACGTAGAATCACCTCTTAAATTTCTCGAACTAATTTCAGAATAACCCTGTATAAGGTAATGTTTCTCAGTAAATTCTGATCGTACATTTCTTGAAGGTTCATTGTAATGTAACATGCTGATTTCAGACTGTAATTTTTTCAAGTTTTAAATACAGTGCGGTCCAAAAGTCACCCCCCCCCCTTTTAACTTTTGAGCGAGTTGAGATATCGACTTCAAATTTAGAACTCTTAAATAAGACAACTTAAACTATCTTTTAGCATATATTTGATATTTTCAGCTCTTAAAATGTGGGCAGGGGGGCATGGGGGGACATTTTTTTAAATGGAAAGGGGGCTCATGTGATACATAATTTTAAAGCTTATAAAATTCTCTATTTAAACTAACATTTTTAATTTTTTTAAAAATGTTTTTTAAGGTTTTTATTTTTCAATTTTTTGTGATAAAACATTCGATTTTTTTTACAAATTTTTATTTATATCAACTAAAATTAGTTTAAAAGTATAATTAACATTTTTTTATGATGAAATTAGGCAGTTTTAAAAAATTATTTGTTTTTTTTTAGAGGAATTTGGACTTTAATACACATTTTCAACCCCATTTTAAACCCAATTTTTTTTTTTAATTTAAAAATATGGAGTTAAATGGAGAATTTTATAAGCTTTAAAATGATTAGTTCCATTTAAAAAAATGTGCCCCCATGTGGGCAGGGGCCACATTTTAAGAGCTGAAAGTATTAAATATATGCTAAAAGATAGTTTAAGTTGCCTTATTTAAAAGTTTCAAATATGAAGTCGATATCTCAACTGGTTCAAAAGTTAAGAGGGGGGGGGTGACTTTTGGACCGCTGTGTATAATCAACATTTTCAACTATAACAAATACAAAAAAAAACACATAAAAAAGTTTGGGGAAAAAATGTGTTAAGCCTCACATATTTTGTCCGTCTAGGCACGCCTTTGGATAACTTTAAAAAAAAAAATTAACATAAACTTATTTCCCTCATTAATAATAGTATAAATGCAAAATCTCGTTGCTCTAGCTTAAAGGGTACAAGAGTTATTAATTAAAAACATTTTTATTACAATTTTAAAGAGCCTTATTTCCGGACCAACATTTATAGGAACTTTTTTCATATTTTTTAACGTAGAATCACCTCTTAAATTTCTCGAACTAATTTCAGAATAACCCTGTATAAGGTAATGTTTCTCAGTAAATTCTGATCGTACATTTCTTGAAGGTTCATTGTAATGTAACATGCTGATTTCAGACTGTAATTTTTTCAAGTTTTAAATACAGTGCGGTCCAAAAGTCACCCCCCCCCCCTTTTAACTTTTGAGCGAGTTGAGATATCGACTTCAAATTTAGAACTCTTAAATAAGACAACTTAAACTATCTTTTAGCATATATTTGATATTTTCAGCTCTTAAAATGTGGGCAGGGGGGCATGGGGGGACATTTTTTTAAATGGAAAGGGGGCTCATGTGATACATAATTTTAAAGCTTATAAAATTCTCTATTTAAACTAACATTTTTAATTTTTTTAAAAATGTTTTTTAAGGTTTTTATTTTTCAATTTTTTGTGATAAAACATTCGATTTTTTTTACAAATTTTTATTTATATCAACTAAAATTAGTTTAAAAGTATAATTAACATTTTTTTATGATGAAATTAGGCAGTTTTAAAAAATTATTTGTTTTTTTTTAGAGGAATTTGGACTTTAATACACATTTTCAACCCCATTTTAAACCCAATTTTTTTTTTTAATTTAAAAATATGGAGTTAAATGGAGAATTTTATAAGCTTTAAAATGATTAGTTCCATTTAAAAAAATGTGCCCCCATGTGGGCAGGGGCCACATTTTAAGAGCTGAAAGTATTAAATATATGCTAAAAGATAGTTTAAGTTGCCTTATTTAAAAGTTTCAAATATGAAGTCGATATCTCAACTGGTTCAAAAGTTAAGAGGGGGGGGTGACTTTTGGACCGCTGTGTATAATCAACATTTTCAACTATAACACTAACTTATAACTTCTATAATAAAGACCTGTCATACATTACCTTATTTGGTGAAGGTCCAGCATCTAAATAGCTTAATAATTTGGCTTCCGTATTATTAGTACTTGGTACTGAAGGCTTCCTAGCATCAAACGTGGTGTAGTTCATCATTTGAGCTGCAGCTGGTGCCGGGTGGTACTTAGCTCTGGGTATCATAACCGTCAAAGATCTATCCTTCTGGTCTGGGAATCCAACTAAAGTACCATTATCGCCTGTTTCTATGTCACTGTTGTTCTGCATCGAAACTTTCGACGTCTTTTTCAATGCACCCTTTGTTTTTTTCGTGGGTTGTTTTTTGGCAACGTATGGCGGGGCGTTTGATTCTGATCTAGAGTCTTCTGAGCTTGTGTCCTGGATCATGGCTCGTCGGTCAAGTGTGCCTCGATTTCCCGAGTTGCCTACTCGTTGAGGTAGGAAACTCATTCCGGTGGTTACGCCTGATTTGCGTGGTTTTCGTCTTACGCATGTCAGAATGATGCAGACCATAAATAGGATCAGGAGTATAGCTCCAAGGGTTACCAGGGCGATCAGAAGGACTAAAAAATGCAATTAAGTTTCAATTTCAATGGGAGGCATAGCGTAGTGGCTAGCGCGTATGCATAGCAAGTCTACTATCGTGAGTTCGATTCTCACTGGCGCCGATTTGCCTTTTTCAGTTAATTAATAATTGAAATTTGGTGAAGGCGATAAGTGAAACGGACACTCCCTAGAAACTGGTTCGAAAGTCAGTATAAGCCGGTGGTTCCCTCTACTACTAGCCCACACAAGTCCTGGACTTAGGGGATGCTTAATTAAGTAGAATAGTACGAGGTTAAACAAACAAACAATTTGAGAATTTTATTAAGCAATAAGCAAGCCTTGACCATTATTATCAGACCACGGCACAGTTTACGAGTTACAACAATAATACTGCCTAAATATTATAATACGGCATTAAAGACTTCATTGTATATAATTTATGAAAATTAATGTGAAAGCATTAGCTAAGAAGTTTTAAACTTTTTTACACTTACATTGATAAAAAAAGTTGTTAAAATTACGCATTTTTACTCATTTTAACACGATTCTATGTCGGTTGATGTCTACGCGGTTGATTGTGTATTTTTTTTTCATCAGTCTAAACTTGTTTAAGCTTTAGAATGGTTTGGATGGTCACTTTATTTTAACTGAAAGGGAATATCACAGCTATACCCTGCTATGATTTATACAATGTGTTTTTAGGAATCCTATCGTTTACATATAAAATTTCTTACCTTTCAAATTAATATGGCAACTGTCCCCAGTATACCATTGGAAGCACTCGCAAAGAACTTGATCATCTCCCCTAGAGTAACACGTACCATGGTAGTTACATCTATCACATCCAATTTGTTCTGCAGAACATACTCTACCTGGATAGAGCATATTCTCAGAAAGATCAGCATATCCTTCCCTGCAACTGCACGTGTAGGTTCCTTTAAGATTGAAACACTGAGCGTTTTCTGAGCAGTCGTGGAATTTAGAGTTCGTGCACTCGTCATAGTCGAGAGCTTTAAGTTTATCCAGAGTGTGCCTTGAAGTAAATACTTCTGTACCACCTAAACTGTAGTTGTTACTTCGTAGATACTTCTTAAATACATCTTCTAAACGGTTTTCGTCGATGTTGTCAGATAGTTGTAGATAGAATCTACTGATTATTCCATCTGCAAAATCGGAGGCTTCGAAGGAATGTATGTGAACTCCGTGATAGATGTCGCGTAGATCGGATTGCATAACCATGCGGTCTATGGCTTCGTGGGCTTTTTCGGCGAGTTTTGAAAATTCTGTGGAGTTTGGATTTGACAGTTTTTCGTTGAAGGTTAGAGTTTCATGGCCAATTCGGTCCATGCTGACTTTAACGCTGTATGTATAGGTTGCTGAAATAAAAAAGCCTTGGTGAATTTAAACTATTTAATTCATCAATTTTACTCAACTAAATTAAGTTTTTTACAATAAAGATATACAGTGCGCGTGAAAAGTACGAAACACTTTGGATGATAGTTAAGTTGAGTGGCCAAGAATGAACGAAGCAAAAGATTTTAAGGGGATAGGGGACTCTCAACGTCAGTGCCCCTCATTGGGCGTGTTCAAATTAGATGATCAATGGTTTGTTTTGCTTTATTTTAATTTCTTATCATTTTTGTTTTGTTTTAAAAATATTCTTATTATTTTTTATGTAGGGTTTATTATTAAGGAATAATAATAAAACCAACCTACCAATTATTAATCCAAGAGTATGAAAAAAATAGGAACAGTCAAGATCCATGTTGGCGTAAAAAATCAGCAGCTTCTAGAAGTACAACCCACCGTAGATTCCCCTTCAAATCTTTTGCTTCGTACATTCTTGACCACTCAACTTACCTACCATCCAAAGTGTTCCGTGCTTTTCATGCGCTCTATATAGTATATACCGTAATTTCACACAACAATAGTCCAGATTCACATAACTATGGTCCAGCTTCACACCTATATTCCATATTTAAAAGCGTATTTAAAAAAACTGAAAACGTGTTGCTGTATATCCCATATACACCAACTTTCATAAGAAATTGTAAACATTTAAAAATAATTATCCCCTGCCCCCTGGGGGCCTTGGACTATAGTTGTGTGGCCGGACTATAGTTGTGTGAAATTACGGTAGTTATTTAAGTCTTCGGAAAATGTATTGGAATATTAGGAATATTTTATTGAGAGCTTTAGTTTATTCAATAAAGGAGTTCCTAAACTTATATTTTCGGATCGTGGTAATAATTTTGGTATTTGTTTCTATCGTTTCCTAGGAAGGTTAGTTAAAGGGTAACCAAAGGGTAATCAATTACTTTCATTATTTAAAATGACTAAAATAAATAAATAAAAAATTAGGGTTTTTATAATAGTTATAAACACCTAATTGTATTGGATACATTTTATTTAACTTACGTATGCAGGGTCTATCATCAAACATCCTTGCAAAGCCAGGTCGACAGACACATCTCATGATTCCTTCCATTTTCTGACAAAGTTCGTTTCTGGATGCTTTGCATTCTGGTTGACATTTGTCCATAGTAATTGGAGATCCTTGTGGCCTGCTAATTGTCGGTGGATTGGCAGAAAGAATACCGCTTAGCAGAACGTTGTTTACTTCATTACTGTTTATCATCTCGTCACGTTCTTGAGTTTCATAGCTATTATTTGGGACCTTTATTATACTTCCTATAGAAAAAAAAACTAATTATGTACATTAAAGTTTACAATAACTTTTGCAATTAAAAAAATAACAGGATAAGTTTAAAGATTAGTTAGCTGGAAACCATATCGTTTCAATAAAATGTATTTGAACCAGGTTTGGTTTCTTATAGAATATTACTAAAACACTAAATAAACTGAAAAATATTATTTTGTAGCAATAATAACTACTAACTCGAGTGGGGTTTATTAAAAATATATGGTTGACAGTTACTTCCTCTTCAGGTTGAATATAGATTATATTTTCACTACATTTTTTGAAAACCTAAAAAATGTAACGTACCTTTATTTTTATCCGTCATGACAACAAAGATAGATTCGTTTTCATCATGTTTATGAGGCACCGTTGCTTGTACACTTTCTTGGACAACTTCAGGTTCATCTTCCACCAATGGTGGATCAGTATCGGTAATAATAAAATCTTCCAAACTATCCTCGTCAGTTTCGGAATCGGCAAAGGAAATTGTAGGTTCTACTCCATGTTCTACCAGGGTTGGTCGTACTTGAATACTTGGATATGTACTACCGTACAATTCCGGTGGATAGAGCAAACTACCGGTGTTGACCGTTGTAGTTACTGTTTCTACTATATTAGTAGGTTTAACTAAAGTATGGAACTCTGTTACAGTATCTACTATAGTTTGTTTTTCTGTTTTAGTCACAAGTATGGTTAAAGTTGATGGAGGACCTCCCAGTGTTTTTACAACAGTTGTTTTCGTAATAGTTACCGTAGCGGTTTTAGTGTGAGTAATATACCTAGTAGGCAAAACAGTTGTTTTACTTTTATTTTCTTTTTGATTTGGCAAGACCTTTTTGGTTGTAGATTCATCTACTATCTTGACTTCATTACCAGCATGATGTAATGCCGGTAAAGTACTTGGTACAGCGTTTATAGGTGATCTATGTTTACTAGTTTTGTCTAGGTATATTATCGTTGCTTGCTTTTCAAGTCCAGCTGTCTTGCCGTTATGAGAAGACATTACGTCGACTTCTGATGAAGAAATATGGATATTTTCATTACTAGTATCTGAAATTTGGTCGTTTCCTTGTCTTTTATTGTTTGAATCTGGGTTACCAATTATAATATCCATAGAAGGTCTTGATCCAATGGTTGGAGTAGGAGATATTTTTTCTGTCGTTCTTTCTTCTTCATACGTGGTTGTGGACCGATTTCTGTTAATAACATTATAAAGAGGGTATTTTGGTCTATAAGTAGTATAGTCAGCGAAGGGCGTACTTGTAGTGGTTCTTCTATAACCAGGACGTCTTCTAGGTCTATTTGTTGTCGTTGAATGAGCATCTACTTCTAATGAATATGTGGGTTTCTCAGTTGTAATTAAAGGATTTTTAATTCTTGGTTTGTTAGTTGACACTAACGGTGGAGGACTTAAACCTAATACTTGTTCATCTGAAATACTCTTTGGCGGTGGTTCCATTTCTTCAGATGGTTTGGGCACGTATGGTTTAGGAGAACTAATCGGAACTTCTAATTCAAACGGGTTTTCAGTTGTTACTCTGGTGCTCATGGTACCTTCAATCTTAGGAGGTTGCATATTATCAGGCAATGTTACTGGATCCTCGTTTATAATCGGAGGTGGTTTTAAAATTTCCATATCTGATACTTCTGTGGTTAAGTTGCTGTATGATACAGTAACTTCTCCGGTGTTTAGTTCTGGAGTAGATTCACTAATTATAGGTACAGTTTGTGTTGTAACTGTTGTAGAATGTTCAGTTTCACCATCTCTATTACTAACTACAACCTCAGGTACACCCTGGAAAGGTTTTTCAGTTTGAGAATTGATGTTCAAAATGTCTTCCAAGCTAACCCAAGGTTTTCGTGTAGTAGAACTTTGAGTATCTATCGGCAATGAGGTTACTACAGGTCTATTGGTTTTAGTAGTTCGTTCTATAGGAGTATATTTCAAAGTTGTAACTTCTAATATGCCTCCTTTGACTGACCCTCTATTTAGTTTAGGTGTAGTAGAACGTATTCTGTATGTAGGTACTCTATTTTTCAAACCAAATACGTTGTTATCATTACCAGTACTTTCTGTTTGACTATCATAAGTATACGTAATAATTGCAGGTGTAGTAATTCTTTCTTTCTTCAAAGCATTTATAAGATCGTGGTTACTAAACGATAAGTTACCATTATAATGCTTCCTTGTGTTGTTTTTAGGTCTATATGTACTAGGTTTTATAGGTTTAGGTTTTAAGGTAGTACTCTGAATATATACATTCTCAACATCAGTTCCAAAGTTCATGTTAATTTCATCAGCATGAGTGTTAAATGGTTTTCTTTGCGGGAAAATGTTAACGTTAACACCAGGTTCAACAACGATACCCTGTGAAGGATCTACGGTCAATACTTCGTTGTTATTTAAGTTGGTACCAATATGTACAGTTTGACCGTTGCCAAAGTCGTATTGGTTGTTAATATTTTGAGTCGGTACTTGTATATTAGCATCATAATGATGATGATGATGTACATGTAGACTTGAAATTGGTTCAACAGGATTTATTTGATTGCTTTGTTGGTTTTCAGGTCTAACTACGGGGTTTTGAGTGGTATATAACGTAGTATCAACATTATTTTGCGCTCTTAAGTTATAATTTTCAACTGTTCCTAGACTTGTAGTGGGTTGTCTGATGTTAACGTTTCTATTATCGCTTAGGAAAACAAGATTATTGTTATTATTATTGTGTCCATCTGTAATTTCTGTTTCTCCTTGAAGAGTTACAATCTTCTGTTCTGGTGAATTTGTACCTATAAACTGTATTTCTGGATAATTAGTAACTCTGGTATCAGGGAACCGGATGTTTACTTTGGGATCTGTAGTTGTAGTTTTTAAGATTTCAGCTGGCAGTTGACCTGGTCTTAATGGTCGACTATTTGATTCCTGAATAACCTCACCATCTTCATTTATTAAATCCTCATCATTTTCTTTAGTATCTTCAAATTTAACATTATTAAATATTGGAATTTCTTGCCCGATAATATCTTGAGTATATTGAGTATATAATTGATTTTCTTGGTTGTTATTGTTCAGAATTGGAGTATTTTCAGGAGGCACTGGTCCAAGTTCCGGTACTTTAACATTTGGAGGTAGAGGCTTAGGATATCGTTGACTTGTTCTTATAAATGGACGCTTAGTGGAACCAGTATTTCTAATATAAGGTGGAGGTGTCATAAAATCCGTCAGACCATTTGCTTTGTAATCTGGTTTTGGTCTAGGCCTATTAAAATTCCTTTTAGGAGGATGAGGGTAATTTGCTTTATGACCTTGAAGTGTTGCACCGTTGCCAGGTGGTTTGAGATTCAAAATTTCTTCAGTTAAACCTTGATTATTACTCTGTTTTAAATCTTGCACAGGTTTATTTTCGTTAAACCTGTTTTCATTATTCCTAATACCGCCATATTGAATTGGTGGTGGTTGAAATTGTTTGTCACCATGATTGATTACATGAGCATGGAAATCGTTACCTTGTTGTATCATACCGAAAGATATTGGTGGAACATTAACACTTATTTCATGATTATTACCATAACCAAGTAGTATGTTGTTGGTACCACTTTGAGTTTTAGATGGCGCTATAACGGGTTGTTTATGGTTTTCACTGGTGACTGGTTCTACATTGATTACTTGATTTTCTACCTTTATGACTCCATTCACTTGTTTTTGGTCTGGATGTACTGTATCATGGTAAATGGATGCAAATTTCGGAACTCCGTTGTTAAAACTTTCTATACCAGAAAATTCAGGTTGTGGGTAGGGAGAAGGATCATCAAAATATTCACCGTTTTTATGTGGTTCAGTAGAACCACCATAAATTAAAGCTGTGGTTCTGTTGTATGGTATGTTAACATAAGCCACTTGACTTGGTTGAATATTGACCAAAAGTGGTTGTCCTTTAGATCTTTCAACGACTTCTGGAAGTATCAGAGGATTGTTTAAGATCGAAGGTGATACATCGAAGTCAGTGCCGATTGTAATTGAAGGTAGGATCATTGACCCTTTTGCATAAACAGGGAAAGCCTCCTTAGCAGCTGTATCATAATTTTTTTGTATAGATTCCCGTAAATGTTCCATATGCGATTGAGGAGTAACCTCATTTATATTATAGTTTATGTCATAGTTATTTTGAGTATTGGCGTAGTTCAGCTGAGGGACATTATCCAAGTTTTTGTTAACATCAGAATGTAAAGGTATGTTGATATAAGGCTGCTGTCCAAAGCTTTGATCATTTTGGTGTTCATTATAATAGTTTCTTTGAGGAATACTGTCCTGGTAGCTTTGGTCACTTTGAGGTCTGTTATACTCATTTATTAGAGGTACATTTTCTATATATTGTTGCTCATTTTGAGGTCTGTTGTTTGGAGAAATAATATCCTGATACTGTTGCTCATTTGGAGGTCTATTATACACATTTCTTTGAGGAACTGTTTCCTTGTATTGCTCTTCACTTTGAGGTTTGTTGAACTCGTTTCGTTGGGGGATACTTTCCAGATAATGCTGGTCGTTTAGTGGTCTATTAAACTCCCTGTTATCTTGTACAAAACTTTGATCATTTTGTGGTCTGTTGAACTCATTTCTCTGTCCAGAAGTAGATAAGTGATTATGTTTATCACCTCTTATAGTTTCTTTTAATGGAGGTGGTGGACCAACGTAATCATTGCTATTCGGTGAATGAACAATAGGTATATGTTTATTTTGTGTAAGAGGAGCTTCTAGGTATTCTAAATTTGATTCGGAACTTATAGGTTGAGGAGGAGGACTTAAATAATCTTCCTTATTCTTTTGATTAGAGTTCGGCTTATAATATTCTTCACCTTGCAATCTTACATTATTGTGATGATTTTTCTTTTGGTTACTTGGAGGCGGTGGGGGGCCAAAATACTCGTTTTTATTAGGCGAATGTACTACGTTTGGATTTTCATTCCTTACAGGTATATGTTTGTATTCATGATTGCGTTTCGAGTATGGTTTATTCGGTACTGGTGGTGGTTTCATACCTATAGCTGATCCAACATCACTGTTCACTTGATTGATAGGAATGGATGGTATTCTAGGTAATATTCTGCCAGGTTTACCAACTATAACATCTGAATTTGCGGTTATAACTTCACCTGGTGATATAGGTATGCCACCGTTTATAGAAGTTTCATGAGTTGGTTTACCTAGTACTACTTGATCTTTTGGTTTGTCTTTCCAGTCTACCGTTTCCTGAATGTGGAAAGTTGCTATATTTTGACTTTCTGCGATCTCAAAGTCGTCTGCTAAGCCTCCTACTGGAATATAAATAGGAGAACGGTTCTGGACCTCTCCACTGATTCTACTGGCTATTTCTTCTTGTACTATAGGCTTAGGTGTTGTTTCAACAGTTTGGCTATTATTATCTTGCCTTCTATTTGCTTTTAGATTTGTTTGTATCAATCCTGCCATAGCATTTAATACAGGAGTCAACGCTTGAAGATGATTCATATTAATCGAACCTAATCCAAGTAAATCTGATACTTGATTTGCTGGTTTTGTTGTTTTAGGAGGTAAAGGTTTTTTAGTTGCTGATTCTTTAGTTTTTTGCTTGTTGCTGCCGGCAGATGTTGCTGTTTTAGTTTTAACTGCTGTTGCTTTAGACGGATTGATAGAATTTGTCTTGGCTTTAGTTTTTGAGTTTCGTTTTGGCTTTGTAGTAGCTGCTGCTACTTTAGTTGCTGCTTTTTTGTTTACGGTATTTTCAACCTTAAGAATAGTGGTCTTGACTTTTTCTTCCAAGGAAGGCGTTTGCTTCGGTGCAAAAGGATCATCATCAACGAAAACCGTAACGGAACCAGTGATTATATTTGGTGTCGATGGTTCTATCTTAACTTCCTTGTTTGGTTGAGTAATTTCAGGCATTTTAGTTTTGACTATAGGAAGTACTTTGGTAGGTTTAATTTTTTCTTTATGTTCATTTGCTATTGCAGTTATTTCAATTTTTTGGCCATCGTTCAAAGTTGCTAACTTTGTTAATGTTTTACTACCTTTACCAATTTCGTTCTTTAATATGCTCAGGTATTTTTTATCGAATAAACTTAAATCTAGAGACTCGGTCACCACATTTTCAACAACTTTAGATCTGGAGCTTACAATAGTAGGCGTTGCGCTATTTTCTTCTTGTAGCATCGTCGTAAAGTACGTAAAAGTGGTTAAATACGATTTTGTGGCTACTATATGGAAATTATCACCGGACAAATTAACTTTATGTTTTTTCTTATCACTTTTAACTATGGCGGTGTTATTTATTGTATTTAAATTCGTTCTTTTTGGGTGTAAGTATAGTTTTTCCGTTACACGATCAGTAGATGTAGACACATTTACATTTACTACTGGTTTTCCATTTTCCATTATAGTATTATAATATGTGTAAGTCACAAAATAAGTTTTAACAACGTCAGTGGTACTAAATTCGGATATAGGTACCGGATCTTCCATATCTAGGGCGATATATGACGTCATAACGGACGTAGGTTTAGGTGGTACGCTTTCTGTAATAACAACTTGCGTAACCACTTCTTTGGTACTGATTACTTGAGATTTATCACCTTCGTATAGTGTCTTTTCTAGGTTTATAGTACTATAATACGTATTTGTATCTTTTAAAGCTGATAAAGTTTCAGTTGGCTGTACTAAGTAATCGTTCGGTGCAGTAACTGTGTTTGTTACTGTATGTTTTGATGACACAACTAAGGGTTCATCTCCATCATGGATGGTGTTGAGGTACGTATATGTTGTATGAAAAATTCCAACTGATAGATTTGGGTACTAGAAAAAAATCGTGTGTTAGTTTGGTAGTTTAGTTGGAGCATATTATTTAAATAAAACTAATGTAATTGTACTTATTATTTTTTATTCTACTGTGGTCACCATTTAAAGTGCAAAATTAAATAATTTCCGAACGCTTTAATATTTTTTTTTAATCCTTTTTTGACCATATTGTTGGCTTTATAAAAATATATTTTTTACCAAATATGATTGTTCCCATATACCGTGAAAGTTTAAAAAAACCAACCTATGCGTTTTAAATAAAATAAAGGGTGACGTTTAAAGATAGGCATATTTGAAACCTAAACCAAAAAAAAACGAAATGTTAAAATATAATGCCCTCAAAATTTTATAAAGCTTACACATTAGCCTTTATGGTAAAAAAAGCATTTCAACATTTTTAACGCGTTCGAAAATTATATCATTTTTTGTAAGATCAAATTTTTTCGAGTGGCGACCACAGTATATCAAACCATTGTATTATTTTGGCTATCTTACAAAAATATTAAATCAAGTGAGTTTATTGCTTTTTTTTCGATCCGCGGTTACCTGCTGAAAATTATTACCCACAGATATCTTAAATTATGCAACTTTATGTCTACCGTCATTATCATATTTAATTCAACTTTAGAACTACTTGATGACATTTGTTGTTTTTTTTAAATAGAAAAACAAGAAAATCCATGCCTGATTTGATATTCAATTAATGCGTTCATATAAATTTACCTGAGTTAAAGTAATGCCCATTGCAGGTGTTGGTAAAATTTTACCAGTATTTCGTTCTTCAGTAGCAATATTTGAGACTACTTGTTCATGACTAGAGACTGTTGTAGTACCCGCTTCCAAATACGTTGTTAGGTATGTAAATGTGGTTAAACAAGTTTTGGTCACAAATTGATTATCAAGATTTTCAACCTGTAATAAAAAATATATTTGTGGGTAATTACAAAAGATATTGGAACCTATGATAAAAAATATATTTGTTCAAATTTTATTTTGATGAATTAGAATAAGATTCGATTTGCACTTAGATTTTGGAGGTAAAGTACTTACGTCAGTTGCATCTGGTGGTAATATCATCAACATGTGATCCGTTAACGTACTTGGTTTCAAAGTGACAGCTTTATATATGTTACTCGGAGGTATTCGTTTCACATCCGGTTCACCAGGAAGTGTTGTTTTATCCCCCGCTACAATGACTTCGACTCCATTTGACATTACCCTTGTGGCTATGTTTCTGGCTTCTTCGAATGCTTTGGCTTGTTTTCCTAAATTATAGGGTGGAATAAATTTAATTCTTTTGAATTCAAAAAAGGGTTTGATAGATAAGATTATACACATTTATATTTTTATATACATTATATTTGAGTAAAAACGACACATTTTTAAAACAAAAATATAGAAGTAAAAGTTTAGAAGATGTTTATATAATAATTTTGTACATTAGAATGAGGTGTTACCTTAGTAAAGAAAATTAAATATTTACACAAATATACCTAAAAAGGGGACAAAGATTTTTTTTTAATTTACATCGCATCGTTTTTGAGTTTATATTCTGGAGATTCTTTTCTTTCTATCATATCAATCCTATATTACCTTCATATTAATTTTAGAGTTTAGTGCCTTATAAACGGAAACTATATAAATCTATAAAGAAATTTTGCACTGCTTTAATACAGAATTTTTTATAATCAGTGAGATTGGTAGGGATTTTCCCATTGATTATGAAAAACCCTGCAGTGCAATATCTCAGATTCTTATTAATTTTGTTTAACTCTGCTAATCATGAAGATAGAAAGTTAAAAATTTCCAATAAAATCTCCGAGTTTTAACGCATTGTGAAGTTATCATATACAAAAGAAAACTTACCTTCATTTTTTTTTAGTTGAAAATTATCCAGAGTCGGTGTCAAAGTATTTGGTAAATGCGTTAATGTCTGGGTGGCTTCAAAGTCCAGTAGTGTCAATGTAGTAAATTTCGTAAAAGGTTCAGTCAAAGTGGTTGTCTTAATCTGTGGTTTAACCTCAGTAGTCGATGTTACTATTTGCTCATTACCATTTATTCTGGTTACGACAAAGGTATATGTCCTTAGACGGCTCTGTACGATGGTTTTAGTGATTTGCTCGACTGTGGAGAGGACTGTGGTCTTGAGCAACAAAATAGGAGAGTCTAGGGATTCGTTTAATTCGGGAAAAAATGGTTCATAATCAGGAAGTTGTTGGGACTTTAAAGTTTCAGTACTTTCATCAGGAATATCATTTTCTTCTGTATTGTTTTCTTCCTCGAGGTCGTCATTATCTTCTTCATCTTCTTCTTTATTCTTCTTACTAACTACCTCTTTCTCGTCATCTATATTTTTCTCTTCATTGTCAACTCTACTACTATATTTTTCTTCTTTAATTTCGTCATTATGATTTTCTAACGTTAAAGCTATATTATTTTTTTCTTTCTCCATAACAGTGGACTCAAGAGCTTCTTGAATAGTTTTACTAGGTTTTGGTAATACTCGTTTTTTAGTTATAATAACCTTTCTTCTAGGTTTGGTAGCTTGTTGTATCTCCTCATCAAGATAAATATTATCATCCTCGATATTTTTGTTTAAAATACGTTTCTTTTTCTTTTTAATTATTAATTTTCGTCTTCTAGGTTTTCTTCCACGTTTCGTGGTGATTTCTAAATCGTATTCTGTACTACTATCTATATTTAATTGATTATTATCTAAACTTATATTATACACAGGCTGTACCCTGACGAGTTTTTTGACAACTCGTCGTTTGGGCAAAGGCTTATTTCCTAAAATTTCTACATTATCTTCTAAATCATCTTTACTAAAACTAGGTAAGTCTCTTTTGTTTCTAAAATGAATTTCATCGTAATTTTCAACATTCAATCCTAAATCGTCGTGTAAAAAAATTTCCTCGTCAAAGCCAATTAAATTCGAAACGTAATTTTTGTTTTTATTTATTATTTCATTTAAATTATTGCCCCCTAAATTAAGTGACGTTTCGACCTTTGGCATGAGTGGGGCTTTCTCATTAAGGTCATTTATGCTAAAAAATTACCAGAAGCCTTGTCTCCAGCCTCTGATGCTTTAACGTACTTATACTTGTACTTCTTTGAAGCATGGTTTGATTTAGTTGGTTTTACATGTATAAAATCAGTTTTATCAGTTTTAATGTACTTTGATATATCACCAATAATACTTTCTAAATTTGGTGTAGCGATTCCAGTTTCAGAAGATTCTAAATTCACATCCTTAGCTGCTGGCATAACATACGTATCGTAATAATCTAAAGTACTTATAATTAAATCATCATAGGCTTTAGATGGCTTAACTGCTATGTAATCAACTTCCCTCTTACGTTTGTTATTCTCTTCCCCAACTATATATGTTGATAAAACAGTGCTGAATTCACCAGGAGTTCTACCAGATACATATAAGGTCACAACGCTCGTCTCTTTAGGAGGTTCTACTACGGCGGGAGCAGGTTTCTTGTTGTGCTTCTTTCTTGAAATACTCTTCCTCTTGGGTGGCTCAGTAACTTCTTCTGATAAGCTTTGCTCTTCAAAATCTTCTTCTTCATCAGTCAAGTTAGACTGTTCGGGTTCAGACAACAACGCTTGAGCTTTAACGTCATTTAAGTTGAAAACTCCAGCAGGTTGGGTCAAAGGTTGTTGCGGTAACAATGCTTGTTGTTGTTGCTGTTGTTGAGCTGCTAATTGTTGCTGCAACAACGGCAATAACAAAGTATTTAACTGTGGATTTTGGTAGCCTGGTAATCCACCCAAAGTTGGTGTTACAACGATCGTGTCTGTCAAAAATTCTGTTGCTGTTACGACATTCACATTACTTTCTATGATTGTGGTTAAAATTTCTTTTCCTCTGAACGTCAGCGGTATAACAGAAGAAATATGGTTTGTAACAGTAGTTACGTAAGTGGTAGTTTTGGTTTTATATTCTGTCATTGGCGTCGCTTGAACATTTGGAATTCCTCCTGGATTCTGAAGTCCTATCAATGGATTTTGAGGTTGTAACCCACCCAATAACAATTGAGAAAGTAAGATATTGGCCAACGGTGCTTGAGCTGCTAATGCTGGTTGGATAGTATTGACAACTTCTTCTACAGCATATGCAGTACTTGGAATAATATGGGAGAATGAAGTTTTTCTGCCTCTGATATATGTAGGTGTAAATACTATCCTTGTAGTGGGCGATTCATTCAAAACAAACTGAGTGATTAATGTAGCGCCGTTATTCCCAACACCAGTAGCTTCGCTTAATAGAACCTTGACTTCCTTACCAAATGGATTTATTGATGTAGAATATTGTCTTGGATCTAAAACTTCTGTACTGTATTTAGCAGTTACTACGTTCTTGTATTCAGTAACTTTACCGTTTACTACTGGGATAGTTACTTCAGTAGGTACAGCATGGGTTACGGTGATGGTACCATCAAATTCTGGTACTACGTAGTTATCTAAATCATCTTGTTGCTGTCTTTGTCTTGTATTACCTCTACCCCTAGAATTAGAGTTCCTGCGTGAAGATGACTTTCTTGAAGGGGCCTCAGTTTGATAGGAGTTTCTTAAACGTGAGTTTGATCTAGAATTACTTGTGCTCGATCTAGATCTTGTGGATGAAGAAGGTCTTTTAAAGTTTGGCCTAGATTGCGTTTCTTTATTTTCTCTTAAAGTGAACTGTGATCTTCCACTTGGTTTACTAGGAGCAATCCTCTTGCGAGCTGGTGCTGAGGTTGTGGTTGCTGATTTGCTCCTAAATTTAGGAGAATATCTATTTCTATTTATTGTTTTAGGTGCTTCTGTTTCTGGTTCTTCTTCTACGACAGGAGCAGCGGTTGTTCTACCTGTTGGTCTTCTAAATCTAGAATAAGTGTCTCTTCTAGATCTCCTTCGAAAACCTACGATAGGTTTAACCAAGCTATTTCTTGCTTTTGTCGTAGTTGTGGTTGGTGGGTTTTCAGTTTGAGTATTAATTTTGGAACTATCATAATCGGTATCATCTTCATTTTCATTTTCTTCTACTCCTTCTTCTTCTACTTCCTCATTATCTTCCTCTTCTGGAGCTGTGGTGGTAGTGGTTGTAAACAATCCACGTCTTGGAAACAATCCTCCAGCTCTATTCCGACTCAATAAACTACTAGGCCTTGTGTAAGCAGGTTTAGGTTTGGCTGTAGTTGTAGTGGCCTTATTTCCGCCCTTGTTGTTGGCGCCTAAATTACCGTTTCTAGCTCCTCGGGTAGTTTGACTTCTTGGAGTAGTACTTGCTCTCGAAATTGGTGGACGTTTGAATCTTAACAACGGGTTATTGTTACGTCTTGACGACCCTTCAGTCGTTGTACTTATAGGTAAAGTTGTTTCTTGGCCTTCTCCCGTTGTATCAGAGGGTTCATCGGTTACATTAGTAGTTAACTCATTTTCATTTCCATCAACAGACGAAGGTGTCACCGATTTTGTACTTTGTGCTCTGTTTAAGTTTAACGTAGCTGTTGGGCGTATTCTGTTTCTCGCACTACCTCCTGAGAATAATGAACTTGGTCTTATACCTCCTGCAATTGTCGATCTAAAACCTCCACGTCTAGAGCTGCCGCCTCCAAAACCGGTTGCTGTTGGTTGAATTCTAGCTGAAGTTCTTCTACCACCTCCAAAGGTCGACGAAGGTGCTCCACCAGGTGCGGCAGCACCAGGAGCAGTTGTTTTTGGCCTGGAGAATCTTCTTCCAGAAGCAGTTGGTGTAATAACAACGTTTACATTTGAGGAACGTCTACCATTCCCGAATCTTCCTGTTTTAGAAGCGGGAACAGCTGTCACAGTAGGAGTAAAATCACTTCGGGTTATTGTTGCGGCGGTACTTCCTCCTGTCTTACGTTTTGGTGCAAAAGTAGGTCTTTGGCGTGAAGCAAAAGGTCTAATTGCTGGTGTAAAGGTACGTTTGCGTGCTTGGAATGTTAATCTCGATTTTACTCTGCTGTTATCTTTATCATCTTCGTCGTCTTCTTCTTCTTCTTCGTCATTTTCTTCCGTTGAAGTTTCTTCATCATTTTTGGCAGAATCTCGTATAGAACCTTCAATAACTACAGGGGATGGCGCTATAGTAGCTGTAGCAGCGATTTGTTGATCTGGAGCTTTAGTTGGTGTTGGTACTATATCATTTACTGCAGTTGGTTTGACTGACGCCTTTTTGCCAACTAAGAAACTGGATGTACTTTCTATGATTTGTGCGTATCTTCCATCGATTAAAGTTCCTAAGACTTTAGATTCATATAATGTAGTGGTATCATTTTGTACTATAGTTCCTTCGATGAGTCGTACTAGACCAGTTTTATGAGCAACTGGTGGGTCTGTTTGCAAAGCCTTTTTTTCTAAATCAACAGTCAATGAACTTGTACTTTCTATAACCTGAGCATATAAGTTATCGATATAAGTGCCTACAGCTTGAGTTGTGTAAATGAGAGTACTAATTCCTTCGGCGTCGACGATTTTCCCTCGATTTATACTGACTACGCCTGTTGGCTTTAAGTTTTCCGTAGCTACACTAGATGGAGCTATAGTATCAGGTAAAACAGTAGTAGTACTTTCAAGTACCTTGGCATAAATACCATCAATATAAGTTCCAAATACATCAGTTGATAGTATCGTAGTTTTACCAAGGTTTTCTACTGTATTAACGATCGTGGACAATAACCCAGTTGGTTTAATAGCAGCAGTAGCTTCAATTTTGGATTTTTCTTTGGTATCTTTATCCAATTGATTCAAGTTATTGGCGCCAATAGCTCTACCAATAGCATTTGATTCAATATCGGTTGTTTTATTTAAAACACTTGTTACAGTTTCAAGTCTGCTATTCAAAATAGTATTATCTCCTACATAGGACGTTGTGTAATAAGTATACGTGGTATAGAATGTGGTTAGATCATCGTCGCCAACCATTGATGGTACTATGGTATCTGGTGAGATTGGTTCAAGAGGTTCCACAGTGTTGACAGTTGTAGTAGCAGCAGCAACTTCTGCTGTTTTGACTACTGGTGTTATACTAATGGTTGGTAGTCCAGTGGCTTCAATTGTAGGAGTTACAACGTTGGAAACAGTTTCTTCGCGGCTTGTAGTTCTGGTGATACCCTCTTTGTATAGGGTGGTCCAATAGGTGAATGTGGTAAAGTAGGTAATAGGTAAATTCAAGTCTTCAACACTTAAAGAGTGGGTTGGAGTCAAAGTTTGAGTTACAACGTTAGTTACAGTTTCTAATCTGCTCACGATATTACTAGCTGTAGTACCTTGATACATTGTTGTGAAATACGTAAAAGTAGTGTAACTAGTCTGAAGCAATAAAGTTGGTGAAGGAATTATTTCAGAATCATTGTTTGATTCGGAAACAATTTGATCATCTAATAAGACATTGCGTTTATCTACGTTATCCAAAATTATTCTATCTCCTTCGGAAGTACTACTTCTAACATCAGTCACCATAGTAGAAATTGTTTCATAGTCACTCAAATTTAATATATTATTTTCAATATCTTTTTCTGTAGTTGTACCTCTTTGTAATGTTACATAAGATTCATCTTTATTTGTCTTTGTGGCAAGGATATTATTATCTAATTTATCCTTCTTTGTTGAGTCAAAGATCTCTTTTTGTCTGGTGATAGTATTGTATGTATTTCCATTTGCGTTTGCAATATCATTAAATCTGTTTTTAATTACGACGTTATCATCATCACTTTCGTTTAGATCATCCGTCAATTTGGTTGGTTCAATATTATCCAAAGTAGCTGTAGGTTTAATACTCGGGGTTACATAATTTGTATAAACTTCGGTTCTGCTTGAAATTTCAGTTTCCCCATCAACAAAGATTGTTGTAAAGTAGGTATATGTAGTATAGTACGTTTTGATTCCGTTTGTTTGTAAAACTTTGTCGTCATTTAAAATTGGAGTTGGCCTAGCCAAATTACTTTCTAAATCATTATCTTGTTCATTATTTCCATCATTTGGTTTATAAGTATCAGTTGGTCTGCCAATTCCAACCTTAGATGGGGCTATATCAGCAAAATCTTCAAATGTAACACTTTTAGATTTATGTATGGGGCTGTCATCTCTTTCAAACAAACCTGCTACTGCTGGGTCACTGGGCATAGCAGCAGGATCTAAGGTTTGTGTAATGACGTTAGTGGTTACAACTATTCTTGAATTTACTGTTGTCGTTGTATCTTCAAAGAACGTTGTAAGATATGTATAAGTTGTATAGAAAGTCTTAAACAATAACTCTATTTCTTCTCCGTTTTCTGTTGTCATTTCAGTTGTCTCAGGTTCAGATTCTGTAACATGGCGTCTTTCTGTTGTTATTTCTTGGGGTGTTGTTTCAATAATGTTGCCGGTTGTTGTAAGATGTTCTGTCGTAACCTGTTCCTCTTCAGTTGTAGTTGTTAAAGGTGGCGATGTAACCTTATGTTCTTGCTCAGTTGTTGTAAGAGCTTCTGTTGTTTCAGGTATTGATTCTGTAGTAATTGTAGCTTCAGAAACCTTATCAGCGACTGTGGAAGGTGAAATATCTCCACAAGGTTTAGTTTGGAAGCCTACTTCAGTGGAAATTACTTCATTTGATTTGATGCTGGTCACAGTTTTGTCATTTTCTTTAGGAATAAAGAACGTAGTTAAGTAAGTCAGGGTTCTATATGTGTTAGTAGGAACAATTTTCGTTCCATCAGTACACGCTGGTGCAACATCATTATTTTCTGGTGTTTCCGTGTCAATTTCGTTCGTAAATTCTGGTGTTGTGGCCACACTTTCGTTTGTTGTTGTCAATATTTCTTGAGTTGTAGGTTCCTCCTTTTGAGTTGTTGTTTCTTGCTTTTTCGTCGTTGTAGTTAATTTTTCTGTTGTAACAGCATTTGTTGTAACCTCTTGTTCCTCAGTAGTAGTGGAAATAGAATCTTCTGTAACTTTGGATGGAGTGGTAGTTTTTTCAACCTGGGTATTTTGAATATTTGCAAATGGATCATCGTCAAAGAATACTGTGGTGGCACCTCCTGTTGGTTTTTGTTCAGGTATCTTACTTGCTTCATCAAAGAACACTGTTGAAGGCAGATTTAATGGTTCAGTAGATTTCTTAATTTGAGCAGCTTGAAGAGAGGCAAATATCTTCGCTATATCCTCATCAGAAGGTCTGGACAACATTGGTACGATTCTTTCAGAAGGTTCAATAACGTTCTGGTTAAAAAGTATGGTGGATTTCCCGCTGGAAGTTCTAATTGATTTGCCACCAGATGCTCTAATTAAATCTCCTTGTTGTTCATGTGCTAGAACTGCAGCTTTCGCTTCTACATCTTCATGTTGCTGTTCCAAAGCAACCTTGCTTTTGCCTTCACGGATTCGATCAGCTTTATCAATCACCATAGTTGGGAGAGACGTTTTCATCTCGATTTTATGACCTTCAAGCGTTTTAGTTTCAAGACCAGGTTCGTGAGAGAGGAATGTTTTTACCGTGGTACCAATAGAAGGTTCTTTAAAAATAGCTGTAGGTTTAATAGTAGCTTCAACGGATATCTTGGTGACTGTGCCTTGAATTTTATTATCTGGCATATCGGTATGTGGTGTAAATACTATAACAGTATCACCTACAGTCGTTGTAAAATCGGCAAAACCTGTGTATGTTATAGACTTTAAATCTTTGGGGTTGGGTTTTATTAAACCAGCTTTAAATAGTAATTTAGCTTTTCTTTGTTCGGCAGCTGTAGTAGGTTTCGTTCTTTCAGTGTTTATATCAAAATCCGGTAAATCGCCCAAGAAAGAGTAACCGCTTGGTGAAAATTCGTTACGTACGGTAAATGTTGGTAGATTTTCCCATCCTTTAACTTTAGAAGGGGATACTTTTTGATTTGGTAGAACAATGTTTTCATTTTCTTTATGTATAATTAGATTTTCGTGTGATAAGTCTTTCATTTGAGGATTTATTTTAAAAACTTTAACGTTATTATTGATTGGTAATACCACGTGTTTATTTTGTTCATCATATGGAATTCTGTAGTTGTTTGAAGGTGATTCTTTAAGGAGCTCTTCTTCCACAATTTCTTTTGGTGTTTTCGAAATTTCTTCATTTTGGTTGAAATCCACGAAGTCTTGGAAAGATTTGGTGGGGAATATAAGGGATTCGATGGGATTAGGTGAAATGAAGTCTGTGTTTCTGATAAAGGGTTGCCCAGGGGCAACTTTATCACCCAGGTTCCATTTTTTATTGTTGTTATCGTAGGCTTTGGATTGGGTGTCACCATCGTACACTACTCTGGAGCTTTTAGTGAGCAAATGAGCGTACAAGCGTCCATTGTCAAGGGTAGTACCTAAGACTTGAGTGGCGTACTCTGTCGTTACGCCCTCTTGTATAAAAGTCCGTGCAGTCGATGTTATTAAACCCAAATCCGGTTTTACACTGTGGAATCGGCCGAAGGTTGACCTTCCATGGTTATCTACCAGCAAGACAGTGGTGACATCTATAGTTAAAGAAAATGTAGAAGGATAAATTACAGAAAAAGTGAAATATATTACAATAAATAGAGCGGATGACTAATCACTATGAAAAGCGGGATGATTTTTTAAAAATATTTACAGCAGGCAGACAGGAAAATAGAATAGAACTATAAAAATTTACAAAAAATCCTAATAATATTCTTTAAGCTGACAAAAATTAAGATTAAATTTGTTTGATAACCATAAACAGCCACACAAAAAGAAAAAAGGTCCACTGTATTCCTATTTATTTTGAGGCGCTAAATCTGAATTTGAGGTCAAAGAAGCACCTTAACCGATTAGTTTTAGAGATAACCTCGACAATCTTTCTTCTAATTTACTCGAAAATAACGTTTTTTAAGGTTATTTCCAAAACCAATTGGATGAGGTGCTATTTTGACCTTAAATTTGAGGTCAACGCTTTAAAATACACAGAAATAATATGGTCTCCAAAAAAAAATCTTCACCTTTTTTTTGTGTGACTACATGTGTAGCCATAAAAAGAAAAAAAAGGTCAAGAATTTTCTCGGAGACCATTGTATTCCTATGTATTTTGAGGAGCTGAATCTGAATTTGAGGTCAAAGAAGCACCTTATTCGATTGGTTTTGGAGATAACCTTAAAAAACGTTATTTTCATACTTAATAAGAGGTTTTTGAGGTTATCCCCGAAACTAATCAGATGAGGTACTATTTTGACCTCAAATTTAGATTCAGCACCTTAAAATACATAGGAAAAAGTCCAAATGGTCTCCTAAAAAAATCTGGACCTTTTTTTGTGTGGCTGTGTTATGAGTAGTATTAAATTAAAAAAAAATAGCTTTATTATGAATTTTTAATATAATCAAGTCCTAAGAATCATGATAACTGCAGTTATTGTGTTATTTTATAATTATATAGTTAATTTTGCGAAGAAATTTTGAATGTTTTTCAAAAAAAGCCATTTTTTAGTGTTTATTTCGCGAGAAGCAAATTTTAGTATTAATTTTAGAATTTTTTATTTAAAAATTTAGAATTCAATTTCAAGTACCTTGATTAAGATAATATAAAGTACTAAAAGTGTAATTTTGATTAAATTTTTTAATTTAGTAAACCTGTCGCAGCTTCGTATCTAAATGTTGGGTTACCGAATAATTAACACTAAATTAATTAACCAAGAATTTAACCAATAAAATTTTAGATTTGTCACATTTTAGTTCACTAGTTAAATTCTTAGTTAGTTTTTTGTCAATTATTGGGTAAACCAATCTTCAAAATTGTATTTTTTTCGCTCTGAATCCTATACAATATCTGACCGTCTGAACAACGTTTGCTGACACATAAAACATTAAAGAATAAAAAAGTTAGTAGGCAAATAATCTTAAATTCAAACTTTAGATAATCCATGATTACCAGTTCCAGAACTATCAGCTGCAAAGAGTATACTATGTAATACTATGTACCGTCAACTGAGGTGACTTCGGACGGTGTAGGTGCATAAGGTTCACATAACCCCACAACTTGTGCACACGTGCTTTGGTTCAGAGGGTTTTGCGAAAAAGTGTCCGAAGTCACCTACACCGTCCGAAGACACCCCAGTTGACGGTACTACATATGTATATACTACATAATGGTACTTCTTGATTGGTCGTTTGGACTTTTTAATTTTTTTTCGTATCTATTTATGTTTTCTTAAATTGTATAATAAATTAATTATATAAAACACAATAACTTAATAACGTAAAAAAACTGTTAGATGATTTTTATTATTTTTCTTGTGCAGGTAAATTATAAATATTGGGTGCCCCTTAATTATGTTCTGATATATCAAAAGCAGTTTGCTTGAAAGGTTTCATTTTAATTGATTAGCCATTATCTTATTTTGGCGGTTAATTCAAATACTATATACTTATATACTAGGGTGAGTTTTATTTATATCCACCCCCAACATTAAGATTCATCTTCATTCGATAAAAACTTTTTGTTTGATGATTTATATAATTTTTCATTGGCTATAAAATGGCGGAATTATTTTTTTTTGTCGGTTTTTTCTCCTGAACTCCTTTTTTTGTCCATGTAAACTTTATTTGTAGAGTATTTTTCCGCAATTTTTCTTATGATCAGTCATCGGCGAATGTTCAGCGCTCGCATAGGCGCCGCGTCGATTCTATCGTTGACGCGAGGTTTTAAATATTTACATTTTTATTTTCTTCGAAAAACACCGATATATTTACATATTTATAGTTAATATGTATATTCAATATTGTTGTGTGTAACAAATTAGTCGTCAAATGTTTCGATTTAGTGACCTTTATAAAAATTTCCCTCATAATTCGGCAAAATTATTCCGTAAGCCTATGTTTCTGTGTTTATTTTCAACGTTGATGAGTCAGAACTGAATTTATTCCGATTAATGCTTATGATGTACTTTAAAGATTAATATAAGTAAAAAGAAGGTCAAAGAAGGTCAAGAAGGTCATGTGTATCTCGTTTTTATACGATAAAAAAAACATATATAGGGGTGACCGGGGCTAGTTGTCGCAGGGGTAAGTTGTCGAAGTGCTTATATCTTAAAAAGTAAAATATTTTTCTGCGCCAAACCAAGATAAACCGCTGCGTTACAACAGTGCCATTTATCATTCGTAAACTTAAATGCAATAAATTAAAAGAGCATCCAGATAAACCAAAAAATGCAAAAATTAAAGAGCCTAGTAATTTTTTTGTGGTAAATATTTTTTCTTATTGTTACTGATTTAAAGCATTAAGATAAGAGAATTTTATATATAATAATAGTTTAAGGTGTATATTATTTGTTGATATTGTCATTTAGAAGTTTTTATTCGTTAATTAGAAAGTACTTGATACATAACGTAAAATTGACTACTGGGGCTAGTTGTCGCATTTGGTTTGGGGCTAGTTGTCGCATGATCTGGAGATATGTTCATGGTATAACATTTCCTTTTTGGCATTTTTTTATTCAAAACTGTCTAAAACAGTGAAACTTTGTCGAATAGCAAATAATTTCGTTTATTAAATTATATTAAATTAAAAAAAAAATCAAAAAAATATTATTTAATTATAAAGTTGGAAATTTTGGGACAAAAGTAAAAAGTTAGATAACAATCAGCTTGTGGGGAGGCACATGTCTTATTAGTTATTTATAATTTTTATAAATGCCTTTATATTTCTTCAAAAAAATATACTCGAAGTGCCGCGACAACGTGCCCCGTGATGGGGCACGTTGTCGCACTTTTCAAGACTTTACAAAAAAAAACATAACTCTAATACTCTATAAATTTTTCCATGTTTTTTCTTTAAATAATGTTACTGAAACATGCAGCTAAAATTACCATTCGGTCAATTAAAAAAAATACAAAAATAAAGGAAAAAACTGACTTTGAATGAAAAGTGCGACAATTAGCCCCGGTCACCCCTATATATATATATATATATGCCACTTTCGGCAAAACCGGAAGTGAAACAGAAAATTTAAGTCCGCCATAAGATGGCCAATGTAAAATTATATAAATCACCTAAGTTTCGTTTTTATCGAATGTAGATTAATCTTAATTTTTGGGGTTGACATAAAAAAACTCACCCGGTATAGGTACCTATACTGTACACTTATAAAGATTTTTGTGCCCTATTACGTCGGCACTTAGTACTACTAATAGTGCCGATGTATTGAAATCTTAGCCGAAAAGTCAAAATCTTTGACCATGTTTTTTTTTCACATTTCTCGACGTTTTAGACCTTTCTGAGTCGAAATCAGTAAAAAAAAAATCGTCCGTCTGTTTGTCTGTCGAGTTTACAACTCGATAACTCAATTTCTAAATAAGGTATCGACAAGCGGTTTTTTGCATATTGTTTCTTATCGTATTTTGAAGAGCTGATTAGATTTTGGGGGTAAACGATTGGGGGTAAAACTCCTATTTTTAGCATTTTTTGGTTATAATTAAGGCAATTATTATTGTATTTTATTAATTTAGCACTTATATAAAAGATAATTTCAAATTGGTTAAACAATGTTACGAACTATTTTTTCGTAAAATGCATTGTTTTTGAGATAATGGCGTTTAAAACAGTAAAACGTTTTTTTTAGCATATCTCACTTATTTAAAACCCGATTTCAAATTTTTTTATTTTAATGAAAGCTGTTTTTAAGCTATATTGAGGGTTTTCAGGTTGCTGAAAGTCGATCTGATAATTAAAAAAAAATTACTCCATCCCCTGAGGGGTAGGGGATAGTTTTCTTGAAAATTTATATTATATTATAAAAAGTCCAAACGAAAATTGGTAAATTGGGCTTTTTAAGGTTGGTGTAAGAGAATCTGATAATAAAAAATCCATTTTACGCGCGGTAGTGAAAAATGGGAAAGCTCTTTTACTGAGCAATGGATTAATATTACATTCTTATGAATCACTAACTCCGATGCGTTGTTACAGGAAGGACAACTAAATACATAAATAAACATTGAATGTCAAAATGTGATGAAGGAACTCTACCGTATCATAAGATCGCGTTCTTTAAGACCATCCTTGACATTTCTGTGTTTTTAAACAAATGCAAGTATGCAGGCAAAATAATTGCACTTTATTTATAATTTATATTGGAGAAAGTAAAATATAGTATTCAATACTTGTTTACTTCTGGAAAAAGGCCTTGTTCGTTGCTTTCAGATCAGGTCCTAAACTTTAGATGATATGGCAGACTAACATTTCTACTCTAAATTTCTCTACTCCCTAACATCCCTACTCCATAACATCCCTACTCCACAACAACTCTACTCCGTAACATCTCTACTCCATAACATCTCTACTCCCTAACAACTCTACTCCACACTATAGACACTCGATTAGCCACTTGTCTTAACTCAAAAGAATATTTGTCATGCTAAGTCACTGTCAAAAATGAATTCAGTTTATTAATTACTTACATATTAGTGCATGTTAAGAGTACGCTGTCATTGTTGCTTTTAGAATAATTCATTTATGATTATTCTAGATATACATTTAAAGAAAAACGTTTTCCAGGAAAAAAATAAAATAATCTAGAAGAAGAAGATTCTTTGTTCTTTAAACTGCTCATTTATTATTAAGTGGCTAATAAAGTGCATATAGTGTGGAGTAGAGTTGTTACGGAGTAGAGATGTTATGGAGTAGAGATGTTACGGAGTAGAGTTGTTGTGGAGTAGGGATGTTATGAAGTAGGGATGTTAGGGAGTAGAGAAATTTAGAGTAGAGATGTTAGTCTGCCGATGATATTATATCAGTTAACTATAATAGTTTACTGATATCCTTAAACTTTTTCATCCATCAATTATATCAGGTTTAAATCCTGGTTAAAGAAGAATTTTTTATTTAACACTCTTATCTCAGATATTATGTATGAAATGCCATAGGGTTACTATTTACCATTCACAGCGCGTAAGCGCTAGAATAGTATAATGGTAGTTTCGAATTTCCCAAAATTGCCAAAAAACGTCCTAGACAAAAAATTCTTGGACACAAATTTGTTTCATGAAAAAATAAGAAATTTTGAAAATGTCCGTCCGTCCATCTGTCTGTCTGTCTGTTTGTCTGTCTAGCTGACTTTCCGTCCAATGTCATGATTTTTGTGGACACGATAACACAAAAACGAATTATCCGATCGGATTGAAAATTTTAGGAAAAATCAAGTTCTATGAGGAAAAGATCTCTATTGGTTTTGAAAGTAATTCCCCCAAAAACAAAAAAGTTATTGGTGGATAAACTTTTAAAAAAAAAATGAAATTATCATAAAAAAAACATTTTTTTATGTTTTTAGTAAAAAAAGTGTTTTTGAAAAATAAAATAATTTTTTGACCGTCTTTTTCAAACATTTTTTCTTTTTGGAAAAATGCAATATACCATTTACCGTGAATAGTACATAAGAATACATATCTTCACGGCTTGTTAAATTTACGGTCTTTAAATGAGAAATTTGTATTTTTGTAAAATGTGTTATAAGGTGTTCTTTGGCACGAGTAAAAATGCATTTATATTATTTATCAGTTGAATGACAAAAAATTCTAAGTACATAATAATTATATAGGAAATTTGCGTGTACGTATATGGATACAATAACATTATAATTGTTATAAAATCTATTATACGAAGAATAATGTTTAATAGGATACGTTATGTAATATTAATAATAATAATATAATGTTGCATGGATAAAACTATTCTTTCCTCTAAAAAAAAAAAATATTAATGGCTATACATTTTTTTTAGTATTTAATTATTTAAAAAAAAAACTGAATGCATAAGGGTAGATCAGCAAAAACCGACCGCGCCCAGTGACTGGCCTTCGTTTTTGCCATTTTGGGCTGGCGATTTTTTACTTTTAATTATTCTTGATTTTTTGGACGTTTTAGTCAGAAATAGCCTTGCAAGATCTTTTTGCTTTAATTTATTTGGCATAATATGCTAATATGTATACTATACAGGGTGTAAAAAAATATTTTATTTAATATTTTTTCTTCTGCAAATTATATACAGTGCGATTATAAAGTGTCGAACAGTTTGAAAAGAAAATACTCTTCGTTTGAAGCCACGCTTGCTACGTACAACAGTGTGGCCAGTAAAACGCACACAGCTTTCTTGCATTTTACTCATCGCTAATGCCAGTTTTGCATTAAAAAGTGTTCGGCACTTTTAATCGCACGGTATATGTAGTATACGTTTTTTAAGCTTAAATAGTCGTAAAATTTACGACTATAAATAATAAATTAAAATTCTTCGATGTTATTGACAATAACTTATTGTTAGTTTATTTGAAATAACTTATATCATTTATTGCATAGGTGCAACCCATTAATAACATCAGAAAAAAAAAGGAAAAATAGATATACATTTGACTTTTGATATTTGTATTGATATTGCTAATAACTTATAAGATAATATACTGAGATCATGCACCAAAAGGTAAAAATAATCTAACAGCTTTTAGTATACAGAGTGAATAATATAAAATGAATCAAACTAAAGAAATTTCTTGTAATTTATTAAGTTTATTTGATTTTTTAAACTTTTTATTAAGGTTACATTTGAAAATATTCACTCTATAAATATTTATATGAATCACATCATATGAGGAAACTACGAAGGCGTAGAAGGCACACGTAATATTTTTTATGCACAGAAAAAAAAATGATTCCCTTGTTTCAAAGACAACATTTCTTTGAACCAAAGTCAATGATCGTGAATTAGTAGCACGGATTTTTGAATGAAGATCCACGCTCCTCATTTAAGTACATGAACTTTTTGGTTTAAAGAAATGCTGGCCTTAAAACAAGAGAATATGGCTTTAAAAATATCGAAAGACACGTGTCCTTGGTTCAAGGAATCCTTTTTTTTTGTATAATTCACAGGTGCAATGTCTACTATAGTTCAATCCGTAAATACGTGAGAGTGACTCATATTATTAGTATGGAGGTTACGGTGAACGAAACTTTTAATAAAGTCCAAACCTAAAGACGGAAATTTGACTGTTAATTTTTAAAAACAAACATTACGTGAGCCTTTAACGCTTTTATGGGGTCACTTGATCGCCTGTTTTCATGTCGTTTGGTGGTTAGTTTGATCTCGTAAATTACCTTTGTATGTAAGTCTAAAAATGACAATAAACAATACAGTACAACTTGTGCAATATTTTAAAAATGACTTTGGCCCTAACGGACCAACCACGAAAACCAAAAAACACTAATACACTATCTAGACCAAGATGAATTTATATAAAGTCATCTTGATCTAGACAAAGCAACAACGGATCAAGTCACCCTAGAAACACATACAACATGGGCGTACCGAAGGGGGTGCCTCCCCCTGTTCTCTCTTGAAAAGTTGAAAGTTTTTTAAAAGTTGGGAAATTGTCCTTGTTAAGTTGGAAAATCTGGATTGTAGTTGGAAATTCCAGAGGTGAGGATTTTTTTAGCATTTTGACATTTTCACCAGAGGTAAAGCTTTTTTATTCACAACCATTTAGTAATTGGCTAATGACATATACATATAAAAGTTCGAAAATGAATTATTAATAACTGCAAGTTCCTAAAAAGTAAGAAACACCTCATTTTCCTCCCTTGGTCGGGAAGCTAACTTCAGGTATGTCATTTAAAAAATTTGAATTTATTGACTTAAATTTTATGACAAACCAGTTTTAAATGCATTTGTTTTTTTTTATTATTTATTCATTTATTAATGATTTATTTTTCTAAAATATCACATATAAATTTAAAGACAGAAATTTTTTAATTTTAAACAAAATTATAAACATATTAATTTATTATTCTATCAATCTATTTTCTAATCATCGTACAGAGTGATATTGGTAGACTACATCAATCTAATGACTAAATTCCTTTTGCGAATAAAGTCTAAAAACGTTTTCTTAATCAGCGTGCAGAGTTGACTCTTGGTACTGAAGAAGGCCAGCAGCCCGAAACTGTCAGTCTACCAATATTACTCTGTACGATGATTAGAAAATAGATTGATGAAATAATATATAAATTTAAGTTATTTTTTTTTGACATTTATGAAAAATTAACAGTGACTACTTCCAACTTTATAGGTTATTATATTACTATTTTGGGGTTTAGTTAAACGTGATTAACTTTGGTTAAAAAGGAAAATGCCTAACAGTATAAGGTACCTAACTTGATATAACAAATATCCAAAAATAGTTTTAAAGTAAGATAAATTCAAGTATTTTATTTACTTTGGTAGCCAATCATTTGTTGACATCAGTGTATTTCTTTGGTGTATGCCTATCATAATCAAAACTGCCATTAAGCTTTAGCTAGTGTATATTTAAATTTCTTGTTTTTCTTTGTATTTTACACCGAAAACTATGAATAAATAGTTTATTAACTTAATCATGTCTCAATAAACGTCAGCTGTCACAAAATAGAAAAACAGGTGCTGCCATCTATCGTTAAACTAACGAAGTAACGTAGGTGTTTAATTTCTACTACTTTTTAGAGAAAAACATTTAAATGTATTACTAAATTTATATTGAACGAAGATAAATGTTTTAAGGTTGTTATTTAACATAAAACAAAGTTTATTTTATTGATTTCTATTTAATTCATTATTCTATATTCAAAAAGCAACATTTGTAATAAACTTCACTGCAATTAAACTTTTCAATATGGCGTCAAAATTCAAATAGTTTTTGTAGTGGGAAATAAGGCAAATAATTTTAAATAAAAAAGGTATGGTTGTAAATAAAATAGTATACAAACCTCGGTTTAACACTTCATTTGTCCTTCGGAGATTAGCAGACCAAGGAGCGTAGCTTCGAGGTCTGCTAACTTTCCCTCATGAGATGAAACAGTTTTCACCTCGGTATGTAATATACTATTTCAGAGGGGTGATAGTTGGAAAAATTAGTTTCATTAGTTCAGAACTTTAGGTAGTTGGAAAATTTAGGTTCATTAGTTCAGAAATGTTGGTAGTGTCCCCCAACTATGTTCCTTCGGTACGCCCCTGAACACATTATATACCATCTAAAATATGTGCAACTACTATCATTTATACAAATTTTACAGTTTACAATGTAAAATAAAATAAGAATTAATTAAAATATATTAAATATGGACAAAAAAAAGTTCTATCGAGTTTTATGAATAAAGAAAATGTATTCATTGCTTCCAAGTCTTTTGCACTGGGAGTTCGTTACCGTAGTAAATACTAAAGGTTTTTGTTTATATGGAACCCCATGAAAGTTTAGTTAACATTCACTGGTTGTTACAGTAATACTTAAAGTTACATTTACATTACATTTTTGTTTAACCTCGTACTATTCTACTTAATTAAGCATCCCCTAAGTCCAGGACGTGTATGGGCTAGTAGTCGAGGGAACCACCGGCTTTAATTGACTTTCGAACCAATTTATAGGGAGTGTCCGCTTCACTTACGCCTTCGCCAATTTCAATTATTAATTAACTGAAATCGGCGCCGGTGAGAATCGAACTCACGCTATTTGTGTAGTAAACTCGCCAAGTACGACGCGGTAGTCCACTACACAAATCCTCCCCATACACCAATCGTTATTATAGTTCTGGTAATTGTAACAACCAGTCAGTATTAATTAAACTTTCGTGGGGTTCCATATAAGCAAAAACGTTTAGTATTTACTACGGTAACAAGCTCTCAGTGTGTATTTCATTTTCATTTCATTAAAAATTTGTGAAAAGTAAATAGGGTGATTCTGTGCCAAATAGGACCCAAGGAAAACTTTGACTCCTTTGATTTGCCCTATTTTTGGCTCAAGTGTGCTATGTTTGTCCAAAAAGAACCTGATTTTTTTTCAGATTTTTTTGACATGTATTTTTGGAGTTATGGCCTTTTAAAGATGACAAAAATGCCCAACTTTTCTAAAACGTATAATTTTTAAACGGCTGTATCTCTATAACGGTAAGAAATAGAGACTTCAGATAAAGTGTATTTTAAAGATGGTTAGTTTTAAGTTATTTTGATAATAAAGTAAATATAAGTTTGGTGATTTTGGTGATAGTCACCAAAGTAACCAATTTTCGGTGACATTTTACTCAAAATACGTCATCTTCGATTTTCTTTTTTTAAATATATGTTAAACTACAGACATTTCTCTAACAGTTGCCCGAATTTCAAAATGGGACCGCCATATATTCGTCTTTGGTAAATTTTTAAAAATATAGTAGCAACTAAATTTTTTCTTTATTGGTAATATTTTGACCACAGTTTGATGTACGTTGTATGTTAACTTTACCTCAATCAAATTTAAACTAAAATTAACTTTTTTGCAAACGGAATTATAAGTTAATTGATTAATTTTTTTAATATAACTAGCCAAGACACCCGTTTTTCGCACGGAATTTTTAATAAATGAGGCAAGGTATTATTTTTGCATTTTACAGAATGTTTTAGACATTCATAATATTCTATAGTTTGTTTAAATAAGCAATTAATTATAACTAGCCATATTTTCTAAAGCCTACTACGTTTACTAAACATTGTTTAATGTCAAAAGAATCTAAAAAAGGCAAATTCTTATAAAGCATGCATAGCATACGTACGTATGCTATATAAACCAAAAATCAGACAAATCGAAGAAGTCTGTTTAAAATTGAATATTTTGTGTTTCATTTGCCATGGAATGAGCCCAAACGTTTTCAGCTGGAATTGTTTTTGGTAAATGTTGAGGTGGAGTAAGGGGGTCAAAAAAATACTAGCCGAATTGTTTGAATAAGGAACCTATATTTAAAATTTGAAGTCTTTAGCTCAAAGCGTTCTCAAGTTATAGTGATCACAAATTTTCTTGGACAGACAGATATACAGATTGACCGACACACAGATTTCTATTGGTAAACTATTGTTTTTTGTATATTAAACTACGAGAAAATAAAAAAAAAATTAAAAAAATTGCTAACGCAGTAGAAGAAAGTAAAATTTAAATTAGATTTCCCATGCTAAGATTGGGTATCACAGCTAGTACATATGTATATAAACTCAATTTAAGGTTTTCCAAAACATATTATGTAAGTATCTTATTATTGCATTAAAAAAACTGATGTTAGTTTGATTAATTCCTAAAACTAAATTCCCGTGCGAATAACGGGTCCACTGCTAGTATATATGTATATCAGATGTAGTAAAAAGGTTGCAGATAAATATAAAATAGTTATTAAATATATCAGCATTTCCATTTCAAAAATACAGGGTAGTATTATTAAACTCTGCGTTAAAAAGTGGTTGGGAAATGAAATTTTGACTGACATTTATATCTTTAATATTTTGCCCAAGGCAATCCCATGGTCGTCCCATTATGAATTTTGGCACATGGTTAGAGAAAGATCTACAGATTATTATATCTTTTTATTAAAAAAATCAAAGATGGCGTATTCTGAGATAATCGTCACCAAACATTGGCGACTTTGGTGACCATCACCAAAATCACTAAATTTTACATATCTTTAAAAATTATTAAAACACAACAAAATGGCTTTAAAATATATATTTTTTTAAATCTGTATCTTTTAGCGTTACTGAGATAGAGCTGTTTAAAAACAGGCTGTTTTAGTGACTATTGCAATTTTAGCCAATTTCAAGAGGCCGTAACTCCATAAATAATGGCCAAAAAAATCTGAAAATTATATAATTTCTTATTAAGCATACGTAGAGCAAGTATACCAAAAATGATTAGAATCGAAGAAGTCGATGTCCAAAATTGCCCTTTTAATGTCCTATTTGGCGTGGAATGAGCCAATAGTAACTGCTGCTCTGTAAGGAAAAGAGATCTGCAAATGACATTGAACAAGTGATTTCAGTGAGATGATTGTTGAGGTTCTTTTTCCAAGCAAATTCACACCAAGTAGTAACACGACCTATGCTCTTCGTACACCGATAAAAAGGATTTATTTGGATATGGCCAATTAAATACTTTGGTGGTGAGTAACAAATTTTATTTGAGTCAAATAAATATTTAGTTCATGTAAAAAAATATTTTAATTTTAAAATGATTTATTAATGGGAACAAAATAGGTTATTTGACAGAAATAAAATTTATTTGTCACAACCAAATAATTAAATTGGCCATATCCAACCAAATATTTTGTTGACACAAATAAACTGTTTTATCAGTGTGGAATTGATTTGCTGATTAAGCTATGTTTGTGTTCTCATTACTGCCCTGCTAAGACAAGTTGTCATATCTGCAAAAAATCACTTTTTAAGATAATCACACCATTGTATTGCTTTACACTAGCCCCATGTGCCTACTAAAAGGAAATGTGCTATATAAAACCCAAATCCTAAAAATTAGCCTAAGATGTTTGTCCTATGTGGAAAATTTTCAATGTTTTCTAAATAAAATTGTCCTAACTAGTCTTTACTAGAGGAATAAGTCAGGACTAGGACTAACTTTACAGATCAGTAACCTGATTGGACTTTTTAGATCATTTTGTCCTAACTTTCTCAGATAGAACAAATGCATTTATAAATAATAAATTGACATACTGTAGTATGTCAATTTATTTTTCTGACAAAAAAATATGTATTTTTTTAAAGGATATCACGTATTTTTGATTTAATATAAAGCAGAACCCAACTCCATATTTATTTAAACATGTTTTCAAAAAGTGCAAACAAAAACAATAAAACTGACCATACCTCAAAACATCTAATTTGCAGATAGGACAACTTGTCTTAGCAGGGCAGATTAAACATTTCTCAGAAATTATTTCTCACTTTAGTTTTAAAATTATATTCCTTTAAGGGCAACTTACTCGCTTTTAGGAATAGTGCCCAAAATAATGTTAGCTTTAAAGAGTAAAAAATGCCAACTTTTTGAAATATCTTTTTTGAAATTATTAGATATTCTTTTGCTTAAGTTTGTAGAACACGTCTTATACAAAATAGGAGCAAAATTGTGTTTTACGTTCTCACCTTGTCATGTTTACAAACAAAACAATCTACCTCGTGCGTATTCTTTTCCTTGGTAGAGCAGAGTACTTTAAAGTATTTCATCTTAAAAATATCAACATTTTCTAGATTTAGTTTATAATCTATCAATCATTTTATTAATAATAATACTATCCTTTCAATATTTTCATACATGCAAAAATACCAATAACATCCAAAGAATATTGTTAGGAAATTTTGGGCTAAATGACGAAAATAAATTTTTGTTTAAAAAAGTGCACAATGCTGAAAAAAAATGATAAAAAGTTGATTTCTAGCTTTCATTCATTAGTATTGAACAAATTAATAGATAAAAATTAAACCCATAATATTATCGCAACTTTGGCAACAGCGCATCACTTGACACACGCAACTATTAGCGCGATTTTAAATTTAAATTGACCAATGTGGGTTATTCTTTCTCACTCTCTTTCTTGCGATGTTGCTATATCTTGCATTTTCTAAGAATTCGCAAATAAAAACATTGAAAAAAGTATGTTCTGCACCATTTTAAGGGATCTTTCTACCTTCAGATTTTAAAAATAATCTTTTTTTTAGACATTTTTTTTATATAGAAAGAAAAAAGGTATCATTGTAAAATTTTGATACGTATGTTTATTCATATTCAAAGAATATATTTTTTTAGTAAATTGCCATTTTTTTCCCCATAATTTTTTTTTTGAAAAAAACATTAAAAAAACGATGGTCGGCATGATTCCGGCCGTTCGGATCGACTGAAAAAAATAAAACAAAACGAGATATCATTTAGTATTAAAATCGCTATAGCCCGAACTAGAAGAAAAATTTTTGTCCAAAAAAATAACAAAATGGCGGATGTTTTTGTTTGAAAATTTTTGAACATTTTTGAAAAACGTCTTATATTTTTTGGCCCAAAAATTTTCTTCTAGTTCAGACTATAGCGACTTCAATACTGAATAATATCCCGATTTGTTTTTTTTTCAGTCGGTCCAAACGGCAGGAATCATGGCGACCACCGTTTTTTGTTTTTTTTTTCAATACAAATTTATGGCGAAAAATTGGTACTTTAGAAATCTAAAAAAATTGTTTGTATTCTTTAAATATGAATAAACATACCTACAAAATTTCACAATCATATCTTTTTTTTTTCTAATAGAAATTGTATATAAATAAGATTATTTTTAAAATTTGAAGGTAGAGAGACTCCTCTTAAAAGTGCTAAAGTTTTGGAAAAGTATTTTTTATATGTCTAATTGTGGAAAATTTTATTATTTTGCGTATTTAGCCCAAAATCCGATACTCTCCATTCCTTCCATGGAAGGAATCTATGCATAGACTTACCGTTAGCATCCTGCCTTCGTCTTCTAGGTGCTGTATTTATTTCATCTAAACCTGAAACGCAAAACAAATCTCGGTAAGTGACATAATTGACTAAATGTGGTGCTAATTGTTAAATTCACATAAAAAGGTACCATTTTCTCAAATGGTACCTAAACACAGAGAAATGATTATTAAAAACAAGTACGTAATATTCAGATTAAGTGGCTCAAAAGTTTGCTTGTTAAGGAGTTTTATTTTTTTGCTTGATTGAAGTTAAATTCGTATCTTATTATACTATTCACAGCGCGTAAGCGCTAGAATAGTATTATACGAATTTTCCTAAATTGCCAAATAACGGCCTAGACAAAAAATGTCCGTCTGTCCGTCCGTCCGTCCTTCCATCTAATGTCACGTTATGGGGGGTTAAACTTTAAAAAAATCGAAAAAAATACTTTTATTATAAGGATCAATTCTACCAATTTTAACGTAAAAGTTCTTGGTTTTAATATTAGGATTTCTTGTATTGTCTTCAAAAAAAAAATTAAATGAAAGATGGCAAGTAAGGCTAAAGCTAAATATATTCAAAGGAAGGTATATATTTTCAGGGGTAATATCATAAGCGATACCTAGGTTAGATATCGGTGGTTTTTTACATAAATTTTACGAAGATTAATCCCAATGAGGAAAATGCAACGACTGCTTTAGCAGGAGTTGCATTTTCCAAAAATTGGGATTAATATTGCCAAAAAACGGCCTAGACAAAAAATGTGCGTCTGTCCGTCCGTCCGTCCTTCCGTCTAATGTCACGTTATGGGGGTTTAAACTTAAAAAAAAATCGAAAAAAGATGAAAGATTATTCCGATTAACGTAACTTTTTCCGAAAAAAATACTTTTATTATAAGGATCAATTCTACCAATTTTAACGTAAAAGTTCTTGGTTTGAATATTAGGATTTCTTGTATTGTCTTCAAAAAAAAATGAAATGAAAGATGGCAAGTAAGGCTAAAGCTAAATATATTCAAAGGAAGGTATATATTTTCAGGGGTAATATCATAAGCGATACCTAGGTTAGATATCGGTGGTTTTTTACATAAATTTGACGAATATTAATCCCAATGAGGAAAATGCAACGACTGCTTTAGCAGGAGTTGCATTTTCCAAAAATTGGGATTTTCTCATCCTAATAATGCACTAATTTTAAGAAAATGATATAATCTAATTTATTCTTGAATAGAATTAATTAAAACAGAAAATTTTCAAGACATTTTATAAATAATTCTAAACACATCTATGAATATTTTGACTATAGAGCCAATTTTCAAAAAAAAAAAAATGGACACTGTAAAAATTACTAGATTTCTGTATCAACCCTTTTGCAAAAGGGTTTGTGAAGTTAAATGTAATTTGATTGGAGGTCCTTATTGGATAAATTTTTTAATTAAGTGGGACCTTTTCCGTTTAACTGTTCATTTATGTGGAGCTATTTTTGTGCAGATAAAGAAATTAGCGTTAAAGAGAATCTAAACTAAGTCAATGGTAACAAAAAGTACCATAAAGATGGTCGGGACGATATTCGAAGAAACCAACTGTCTATTAGATAATGTCTAATATGGCAGAGGACTAAAAGGTCAGGATAGCTGTTTTTGAAACCAAGTTATCGTGTCGTATAAAGCGGATTTGATGAAAAGGATGTAGTCGCAAATGTAGACAAAAAATCTAATAAATATAGATTTTTCCTGATTAACTACAATATCATTAGATTTTTTAGTGTGACAATCATTAAAATTTTATCACTTTTATTCTGGAGACTCCGACTACCGTATAAGACACGAACTTTTATTTTTAATTTAAATTTTTAGAAAATTATTTCGAAAAGTGAGTGGTACCTAATTATAATGATAGTTATTTATGTACTAGTGGGTAAAGTAAGATATTGCCCGTGAGAAAATTAACCTGCGAGGCGTCAGCCAAGCATTTTAATTTTCAAGAGGGCAATATCGGTTTACCCATGAGTGCCATACAAGGTTTTATCCAATAAATAGCTTAGAAATTCTTATTTTTATTAAAAATTTTAATGAAATTTACAAGAAAATAATTTGACAAGTGACAGTTGAGTGGGTAAAATAAATAATTATCCACTCAATAAAGCCACGCGGGGGTTATTATTGAGTTTATCTATTTAAAATAAAGCTGGTAATTGTCTCATTATCTGTATGTATTGGATAAACATCAATTTCCTACGGCCTAGTTATTAGTTAGTGCCTATTTCCCACCCGTTGCCTACGACAACGACTGGGGAGTGGCAATCAGCTGATTTTACATATCTGCTGTCAGAAAATTAGTAAACTTCAGATACATAACCTCAAATTGACAAATTAATTTTAAGATAATGTTTGCGTTTTTTTGATGTTTTGGTGGTAGTAAGAAAAATAGTATACGCACCTCGACGCAAACCATTTCAGTGCACATCGAGTGCTTTTTTTACTCGGCTGCGCCTCTGCACTAAAAACTAGGTTCGCGTACTCGGTGCGTAATGTACTATTAAATAACCAGTTAATTTACTTCATTGTCTTAATAAATATATTTATTTTTTTTATAGTTATTTTAACCAAAAGCCTTTTATGTTGGAATATATAAAAAAAATTGCAAGAGAATTTTTAGCAAGTGGTTTGCATTTAAAAACCCGAGTCCTATACTACGTTAGAAGGCAGTAACTCCATTTGTCGCCTAGCGACGTTTTTACGTCAACTCTGAAGTAATATTTTGAAGATGCTGCTATGCGACAAATGGAGTTACTACTTTCTAGCGGAGTAGGGAAGTATACTTTGTTAATTGTTAAGTTTGGGCGTTTGTTTGGCCGCCAAAACACTAGACAAAACCTATCATTTGACACACTTTCGGCATTGCCTAAACATGGTGTGCCATGATATGTCATCGAGTCCGTAAAACAATTTCCTATCGTAAATATCGATCAAATAAAATTAATGTTTTTCTTTAATTATAAACTGTCGTCAATTATGCGAAATCACGTTTTTCGATTTCGCTTCTTCGCCGTTCTGAGCTAGAAAAATACACTGAACTAAAAGTGTACATAATATCAATAAAAATTACATTATTTTAAGCCGATAATTATCGGCAATAATTATTATAATTATTTTTAAGTTTAACAACTTATTTTTCTTTAGAAAGGGATAGCACATCAATACCATCAAGTTTATTATATTAATGTTATTAACTTTAAAAGTTTTTTAATTAATAAAATGTTAATATAATGAAATTATTCATAAGTACAATAAATTTTAAGCATCAGTATAATAAAAGTTATCATTGGCTCAAAGATAATGAAATCCTTCTTTCGGTATAGATATACGATTTCTTAAATTTTCTTTATAAATAAAATGGAAAATATTAAATTAGTAAAAAAAAACTATTTTTCGTTTGTTGCGTTTTTACGTTTCTTGACATTTATTGTGCAAAAATGTTAATTTTCGCAAAAAAATATGGAAAAATATGCCCAGGATACAGATTAGTTTTTTAAATTACTTTTTCACTGTCAGTGTTCAGAAGAAATCGAAGCATTTAATATTTTGAGGGCTCATTTAGCTTTAATGCTATAATCGGGATTTATTATAATAACTAAAAGTAGAAGGTGATTTAGATTGAATTTTCTAGGTTTTTAGAACCATGGAATTCCCATTTTGATACAGCCACTTAGTTTTAAAGTACTTATTTACAGTAAATGAAGAAATGACGTACCCATATAAGGATATAACTATAGATGAGTGTGTGAGGAAAATAGTAAAAAGGACCCATAATGAGGAAATACGTGAACTTTTCTTTAAAAAATTGTCTCACATCTAAAATTTGATGCTTTGTGAGCCGAGGCATTTCTTACCTGTCAAACTAAATCAAACTATGTTGTAAAATGTACGATTTCAAGCCGTCCTTGATAAAACCGATTAATGCTTTTTAAAAAAAATTCGGCAGCTATGTCAACGTGTTATTTAATTAATTAAAAAAATGGTCTTAACAGCTTATTATATTTCTAATGATATTGTCACCAAATGGACTACACTGTCAGTTTCCTTTAGATTTTAATCTAATAAGATTAAAACCTATTGACTTTATAATACCGTTTATAATTTATTTAATTTAATAATTAATTTCGATACATTATTAAATATTTATTGATTTCCTGTATAATAATTGATTAAAATTAAAAACAAGCCATGAAGATGAACAATGCTGCGCATTCTATAATACAATCGTCTCAGTTGCATTTTTTTTTAAACTTTACCTAAAAGTTAAATTGTGGCTCTCCATGACATAGTGCTGTATATAAAATATTAATAAATAAATAAAAATTAAAAAAAATGATTTTAATCTTTTGTAATTACTTTATTAGCACCCCTACACTGAAAAAAAGGATCATTTGCGGTAATGGCATATGATATTAGGCCAAATGCTTCGAACTCTTGAATACGTCCAAAAGCGCCTTCTCTTAACATGAAAATATCATTCACTTACCAAGATCTTTCTGATTCTTTAACTTAAAATTTTTTGATCTTATTTAAAATATAAGTGGTCTTGCCTCAAAAGAAAAATTCTTGGGCCAAAGTATTTAAAGTTATTAAATTTTTAACAATCTTAAAACAAGATATATGGTGTTTGCCTCAAATGCGCCAGGTCCAAGAGAATTTTAAAAATATTTCAAAAGCGACACTTTTCTTGGGACAAGATAAATACTAAAAGAATAAATGCCAAGAGTGTTGACTACTTTGAGCCAAGAACGTCATTTTTTTCAGTGTATAACTTTCTTGTTATTTTTTTTTCAATTTGGTGCTACAATATAGACTATTTTAATAAAAGCACCTAATTATTCTTAAAAAAATACATACGTATACGTTTTTTCCATTTTTTTTTTCGTTTTTTTTTTTTTAATTTTAATACATTTATAGTTTTTTCAATTTTTTTAGGGTATTTTTTAAAATTTGGTACTATTTATTTTACTTATTTTACATAAAAGTACTAGTTGTTAAGCCTATTTTTCAACAGGAAAGTTCATATTTAGGTTTTCAATGGTGGCGCATTCGCCAATTTTGAAAATGTTTTTTTAATTTTTTTTCCCACAGTCTCCCATTAAAAATTTTTTGGGGTTTCAGACTTTTCTTATCGGCAGATTCATTGCCTTTCAATCCAAATTATCAGCTGTTTGGTTTGCATGAAAAAAAGTTTTGGTTCTGATCGATTTTATTATAGATATTTCCTGAAAAAAAAAATAGTTTTTCTTCTACTTTTTTTTAAATGTTTTATTTTTTTATTTTAATAAGCTTCAACCTTATTAAGAATAACTTTTTCTGAAAATTTGCAGTCGATCGGAGTTGGGGCTCGGACAAAAAAAACACAATGGTACTACAATGGTACTCCTCTGCTGTGAAGCTGTGAGGAGTTAATAAGAATAATATTAATAACCATCCCGGATACGCACAGGTGGTAAAAAAACGTATTCAGGAGAAATTAAATTGATCTTGGATGAAAAAAAGTGGGTCGGACATACATAAACATTTTGTCGGCAACCAAAACTTTACCAAGACTTCGGCAAATTGTAGTAGCATAAATAGACTGGCATAAAAACTGGTCGTGGTCGGATTTTTGATTTTTATATTCATTAAGTTATTTTGTTCCCACCTTATCTCTAGCTAATTCGGCACAGTGGTCCCGGACAAAAAAGTGACAAAATTCTGTTTTTTGACATTTTAGGGTGGTTCAATATTTTTCAAAAATGTCTGATTTAGCTGAAATTTGGTATAAAGGATTCTCTTGTTAATCTTAATGTAGATAAATACCCAAAAACGTAAAATTCAAAATTGCCTATTTATTTTTTAAATTTTGCCAAAATTAACAAAAATATGACATAAAACAAAAAAATATTAAAACTTCAGCCCATTTTTGATGGGTTATTTTCCTTATAAGTACTAGTAATTTCAGTAAAAAATTCATGATTTTTACCAGCCTTTTTTTATTTAATTTTGAAATATTTTTTTTAATGTATTGGGCCTAAATAGTTTTTCCTCGTAAATCTGTAATTATTTTAGGGTAATTTTGTTTAATATATGAATAGAATAAAAAAATTACTTATATTTTGCTAAATTTTAAATATATTTTTTTAAATTAAATTAAAAAAAAAAAACAGGTTGGTAAATATCATCCATATTTTACAGTAATTTCTAGTACATATAGGGAAAATAACCCATAAAACAAATGGGCTGAAGTTTTCATAAATTTTTGTTTTATGCTATATTTTTGTTAATTTTTTCAAAAAGTTCGAAAAGTGTATCTTAAATAGTAGTAAAAAGTATCTTTTGATGCATATTATTGTACTTTTTAGCGAAAACCATGCGACATACATTTTTAATTCTTTAAGAAAAACAGGTTTTTGTTAATATGAATTAAATTATCTTTGTTGAAATAAATTACCTTTCAGACATTTTTTTCTGCCTTAATGGTAACCTGTTACAGTCCATTATGACTGATAATTTAACAGATATTAATTTAATATGGCCCATTTCGAAAATATTAATAAACGACACACCTACACTAAAAGTAAAGCTTATATCGGTAAAATATATATGTAATTACACATTATTATGCACGTAAATGTGATTCAATGCAAATACATGTAAAATTTACTAAAATTTACATGTAATTTTACAATTTTACATGTAATAAATAATTTTCATGTAATTTTACAATTTTACATGTAATAAATAATTTTCATGTAATTTTACAATTTTACATGTAATTTTACAATTTTACATGAAATTTTACAATTTTACATGTAATTTTACAATTTCACATGTAATTTTAAAATTTTATATGGACATTACATGTAAAATTACATGTAAAATCTAGTAAATTTTACAGAGTTCACTGTGAAAAAAAAATGTAAATTTACATGCAGAATAATAGGTAATGTGTTGCCATGCAGAGACAAGTAAAAAAAAGTTACGAGATTTTACATGTAATTTTACGATTTTATATGAATATTGTATCTAAATTACATGTAATATTCATATTAAATTGTAAAATTACATGTAAAATCTCGTAAATTTTACTTGTACCTGCATGGCAACACATTACCTATGATTCTATTTATTTTTTAAAGTGCAGTTGGAAACATTTTTAGAAGTGATGTGCTTTTTTTAGTTATTGGTTCCGGGGGCGTAGCTATTCGTGGGGGCGGCCTTCCCCACCTATCTCGAAAAAAAACTTGCATTATTCATCTTGCATTTTTCATGGGTTAAAAATATATAAGTTGTAATTTTAGCAGTAATATAAACGTTTTTTTTTAGTTATCAACTTTTTTGTTGAAAGAATAATAATAAAAGTTGTAATTTTAGCAGTAGTGGATCTTAAAATTTAAGAAAGTTGTAAATTACATGGGTTAAAATTATAAAAGTTATAATTTTAGCTGTAGTGGGAACGTTTTTTTTTTTTTTAATCATTAACATTTTGTTCAAGGAGATAAAATTTTCTTCGCTACGGTTCTGACTGATTCCACTGGATGAAGAAAAAAAATTGTGGCAGTTGTCAAAATTTTAGACAGAAAAAATTAATTTTTTGACTCAAGGACCTGTGTTTCTATATAATATTCTCTTGTTTTAAGGCTAGCATTTTTTTGAACCAGAGTCAATGTCCTTAAATGAAGAGTGCAGATCTTCATTTAAAAACCCGTGCTCTTTATTCACGAACTGAGTTTGGTTCAAGGAAATTCTAGCCTTAAAACAGGAGAATACGGCTTTCGAAAGACACCTGTCCTTGGTTCAAGGATCCTTTTTTTTTGGGTATTTATTAGGTAGTTGTAATAAATAAATCTTGGCTGCTTAAATATATTTAATTTTATAAAAATAAATTTTTATATTTTACTGTATAAAAATATAATAATAAAAAGACGTAAACCGTATAAGGTCCCTTATGATATGATCATATTATGAGTTTATAGATAAAAGAAATAAAATAAATCTAGATTTTACGTATTTTTGTGAAATTAAGTCTAAGTGGTTCCGCATTCCTTAACCTAGGTTAATTTAGTACCATTACAATGTCATTTACTTTATTACTATGCATTTTATTTATTTAAAAATATAAAAACATAGTTTACATGGGCGTAATTTTTTAAAAGCACCTTGCGTGCTGCACCCATCAATGAGACAGTAAGTGACATTTCCTTCTCTGTGCAATTTTGTATGGGATTTGCATACATACATGCCCAGATTTCTATTGCAAGGTTAAAGTTTTGGCTAAAACCAACTTCAATGTTAATTTTAAATTAAATTATAATTTTTTATTTTATTAGATTATGCGCCTTCGCCAAAATTGCAAATAATGTAAAACCTAACAAGCCGTGAAGATATGTAATGCTACGCATTCCATTACATAATATTCACAGTAAATGGTATAATATTATTGCATTTTTCCAAATACTTGAAACAAATAATTAAAAAAAAATAATAAAAGATTTTACCGCATACTACTTACTATTCTAGCGCTGCGCGCATTGAATAGTATAATAATATAAATGCTAAATACGATGAGCTGGTACAATATCTCACGAACATTCCGTAGGAGAAAACTGGCTCTAAGGTTTGTTTGTATAGTTTATTTTTATGGACAGGGATATAGTTTGGAGAGACACCATTGGCTGTTTCGAGGGAGTTTTTGATATTCTAATCCCACTTAAGGTTTTTGTTTATGGTAATGCCTAGGTATTTAACATGGGGGTTAATGTCTTGGTAAATTATCTTAATGGGTTGAGGTGGCGGTCATTAGATATCGGGTATGCATATATGGCCACAAAAAAAACAATATTTGTAAAACGTAATTTTACATGAACTTTTTTATCAGTGTACAGTAGTGAATTTTGTTTAAAAAGTATTGTAATAATACCATTGTACGCTACTGATTCTTGAAGGTAACGACAGGTTCACATCGAGAATGTGTGTTTCTGGGTGTAAGTTCATCAAGATGCCTGGGTGTGTCTTTACTTTCATAATCAGAATAACACCGCGGGCTATTTCTCAAGTAGATGCCTAACTTTTGCTAATTTTCATCTCAAAATTTGATCCAATTATTTTTTTTTATTGATGACTTCTTTATGCAAATTAAATGCGATATGTTTCCTTTAGTTTGCCGATAAAGATAGATTTTGGATAATTTACGCAGCCGTATAAAGTGTTGCTTCAGGCTTTGATTTTAAACGGTTTCCTTCTTGTTTATATTATTCTATAATATCACAGGTCCACAAAAAAAATAAAAGTGGTCTGCGCCATGGATAGAACCATGATATTCCTATGTATTTTCGCCTGCTAAAACCGAATCTGAACTCAGTTTAACCCCTCCACGTCTAAATTTTTCTCTACATAATACTATGGGCTACAGACCCCGTTTTTTTGCTGAGTCAGGTTTTAGTTGCACGTTCTTAAAAATTGGTATCCAGGGGTTTTTGGGGTCGTTGAGTGTGGATCTAGTAATAGAAAATGAAAATTAAAAATTGCGATCCAAAATGGCGTCTAAATTAAGAAAAATATTTTACTCAAAATTGGTATCTATCTGGGATTTTTATGGTCGCTGAATCTGGATATAACAGTAAAAAATAAAAATTTAAAATGATACATCCAATATGACGTAGAAGTTTGTAAACAATTAATTTATTACCCAATTGCGAAAATCAAAAATATTAAGATCCATCCCTTAGGAGTGGGAGGTGATTTTTTGAAAATTGGTATATGGGGTTTTTAAGGTTGCTCAAAGTGAATCTGATAATAAAAATGGTCTAATCCATGTGAAAATTGGTATAAAGGGGTTTTCGAGGTTTCTAAAACTGAATCTTAGAATAAAAAAAATCAAAATCTATCCCATGAGGTAATTTTTGTAAACATTCGTATATTGGGTTTTTAAGGTTGCTAAAAGTGAATTTGATAATAAAAAATCCATTTTACGTGCAGGGTGGAATATGGAAAAGCTTTTTTACTGGGCAGTGTATTTTACAGTGTTTTTACAACAATTGTAAGAGCATTGCTGTATAATTAAATCATAAAAAGCATTATTAGTCTGTACAACAATTTTTTAACATTTCTTAAATTCTAATTAATGTCAAAGCTTCCGCGGGGAATCAAGACGACATCTTGAAAAAATTACAGGTTATATGCTATAATTTAGGCAACTTTAGGTACATAGTGCTATTTGATTGGGCAAAAAAAATTCACTCCCCTCTAATAGGCAACTCGACGCAAACCATTTCAGTGCACATCGAGTGCTTTTTTTACTCGTAAAAAAAAGCACTCTCGCGCACTAAAAACTAGGTTCGCGTACGCGGTGCGTAATATACAACGAACTAGTAACTCTTCTCTCTAGAATAGGCATTTCGTTTGTAAAAACTGGCAAAAACGTAGCCAACATATACATTTGTCTGTCTTACTCGCACAGCTTTGCTCTAACAGAGACAACAATAACAGTTACTGGTAATTGTTATTGTTCAGGCCTGAATATACCTACTATTTGTTTACAAACAAACCGAGATGTTGGCGATACTTTATATTAACGGTATGCGTATTCTAGAGGGAAGAGTTGTTAGTTCGTTGGTAATATACTATTTTTCAAGGCCTTGCTTTAATTCTGTTCAGTTCTATCCGGGTATTTTTTTTATCAAGGGAATATTAATTTTCACTTTAATGAAAAATGTATTCAATTATTGGAACGCATCGAGGAATGCAGTGAGATTAATTTCAAACTATTTGACCGTTTTAAGTTAAGAGAACGTTTGCAATGAAAGTACCTATCTAAAGATAAGTTATTTCTTTACGTAGTTATAACTACATTTATAAATGCTTTTTTTTATTTTACCATTTAATATACACTTTTACACAGGGCTGTGTAAAGGAAAATTTTTGCCTTGGGATACATTGGAAAATGGCGCCCCTGAACATCAAAAAATTACTACTGCCAACAAAATAATACTTCGTTCAAGTATTACGTAACGCAAATTGTACCCAAATTCATACACTTTATACCCCGGTTCTCGCGTTATTTAAGGCTGTACACACCCCCTACTAGGGGGGTAGCCATGAATTTTGGTACAATTTGCGTTACGTAATACTTGCACGTTCCCGTGTAGGTCTAGGTTCATTAATATCAAAAAAGAAAAAAAAATTAAAAGTTTTTTTTTTCAAAAAAATTGAAAAAAAAAAGGTTTTTACCCCATTTTACCCTCTAACCCCAATCCGATTTTTACCAAAAACAACCCCAGCATAGAACTTTAGATAATCAACCTATGATCCAAATTTGAAGTCATTAGCCCGAAGCGTTCTTGAGTTATCGTGGTCAAAATTTTCACGGACACACAGACCGACAGACCGACCGAAGGAAATCATATTTTTGGAATATAAAACGTTCAGAATCGTAAAAAAGCAATAAAAATGTTTCGATTTTTTTTTACTAACGCAAGACTTTCCTTGGGGAAAGTTATATGACCTTCCTGATAATGTAACGCCGCAAGAGAAAATTTTAAAAATTGGTATTCATGCCCTGCTCCTTAATCCGAAGTTCAATAGGAAAATGCCCTTTGAAAAAACATTTCCTAGAAAAGAATAGTTAAATTTTTTAGTCATAATTAAACTAGCTATACCGGCCATCTTTACTTTCTGTTTCCCAATATCATCCCTTCGGTATGTCCCTGAATTTTCAGTTGTATTTTTTATAGGTATAATTAAATTAAAATTTCATAAAAATTATATAATTTATGTATTGAAAGTGATTTAATATAATTTTTACAGACAGACTTTATAAACATCTGTTCTTTGAATTGACTAGTCTAACATGTGAATGGAATACCAAAAACGCGATAAAATAACGAGTAGATAATTACACCAAATTAAATTAAGTTATATTACTTATAATAATAATATATAATTATAATATTTAAATTATAGGTGCTTTTAACTAAAATATTAATAGATTTTTATATGAACAGATAAATAAGAGAAAGGATTTGTTAATTAATTAATTAAATACCGTTCTAACAATCATCTTTTTTTGGAAACCGAAACTCATTTTTTTTTTCAGTTTCTTTTTGGACTTTTTTATTACGTTCTAAATTTAACTTCTTAGGTTGCTCTATTATAGGAGGTCTATTTGGTAGTATTTAACCCCCTTCCAAGCAATATAAATAATTATTATTAAATATGAAATTTTATTTGTACCAGAACAGAACAGGCTTTGACAATCGTTGTAAATAGGAGCAAATGATATCATTTTTGAATAAGGTGTATTTTTAGACTGACCTGGGATTTTAAACAAACCGAACTCTGTTTGTGATTCACGTTATTATACGAGGCATATAGAAGCCAAAAGACTGAAGTGTTAAAAGTCACTTCAGTAAAAAGATCATTTGGATCTCATTTATTTCTTGATAAAGGCATAAAGATATAATTAATTTTGCAAAGCCCAATGTGTATGGTGTTTTCCATAACTAATTTTTATGTACTTCATCTCTTTGATTCCATTTGAGTCCTTTCAACCGCGTTTACATTTTTCTTAGCCTCATTTCAACTAGGTTTGCTTTGTTCTTTGGTTCAAAAAAGCCTTTTTTCTGTGTACCCGAACAAAACAGGATTTGACAATCGTTTTAAATAGGAACAAATATATTATTTTTGAATAAGGTGTATTTTTAGACTGACCTGGGATTTCAAACAAACCAAACTCTGTTTGTGATTCACATTATTATACGAGCCATATGGAAGCCAAAAGACTTTAAAACAGTGAAAAGATAATTTGGATCTTATTTATTTCTTGATAAAGGCATAAAGGTATAACTAATTTTGCAAAGCCCAATGTGTATGGTGTATTCCAAGACTAACATTGATTCCATTTGAGTCATTTCAACTGCGTTTACATTTTTTTTAGCCTTTGTTCTTTGGTTCTTACTAAGAACTAACTTCTTAGTCTATTTTTGCTCTGGTTTGGTTTGGTTTCTAAATTTAACTTTTTAGGTTGCTCTGTTATAGGAGGTCTATGTGCTAGTATTTAACCCCCTTCCAAGCAATATAAATAATATTTATTAAACATGAAATTTTATTTGTACCCAAATAAAACAGGATTTGACAATCGTTTTAAATAGGAGCAAATGATATCATTCATTCTTCAACTAGGTTTGCTTTGTTCTTTGGTTCTTACTAAGAAGTAACTTCTTAGTCTATTTTTGCTCTTGTTTGGTTTGTTTTGCCAATTATCCAAAAAATCAAAAAGATAAACAAGAACCAAAAAACTAACTTTAAGCAAGCTAAAATAGTGATACTATTGCTTCTGGGTGCCTCGCTTTTAGTTCATGTTTTGTTAATAATTTTAATGATAATTAGTCTGTTGCGTAATACGCAACATGTCTATTTAAAATAAATTATTTTAATAATAATACAATAAATCCTTTTTATTCATTAATTTATTGCACATTTCGTAACACAAAACTATATAAAAGCATCATGCAAGTTGCACATCGTTGCAATATCGTAAATGAGGACTTATATAGAGATACCAGTTACAATATGTTGCTAAATATGCGTTTTTTAATGGGAAAATGATAAAAATTACTTCAGTAGTTTTTATTTTACTTCACACGTTGTGTTTTTCTTTGTACGCTTGGTTTTAAATAAGATACTTTTTAAAATAAATAATTAACTAAATAGATATTATAATAAATATTAATTCAATTTTATTATCATATTATCATAGAAGTCAAGTAATTTTGGTCAAATCCTGGCCCTAACTACTCTGCATATAAGGGTTCAAAATGAACTGAGTAAAATTTAATGTACCTAAGGCTCTATCTTAGCCTGTTGATGATCGCTTGGTGACACACTGACTGATTCCTGATCTTACTAAGAATCAATAGATCTCAGCAAACGGGACTATTATTTGACAACTAATCCAAAAACTCAACAAATCCTATGCTTCTGTAAAGTCTGTAATTATTATTATTAGTATAGAAATCCATTATGTCCTTCTTAATCATTTTTAAAAAATTGGAATTACAGGTTTTAGGACAGTGACTTACTTACTTACTTTATTTCACTGTCCTAAAACCTGTAATCCCAATTTTTTAAAAATTATTATTAGTATTAGTGCTGAAAAAACACAAACATTAAAACTTGGCTTAGCCAACAGTACAAAACCTCTTAAAGCTAAAAGTTTCAACGTAAATTAAGGGTATTAAGGATAAAAATAACTCGTCGGTCATCGTAGCATCATCTAGCTTTCTTATTTAATATAGTATTAAATATACTAATTTTGTAATCTGAATTTTAAATTCTGAAAAAAAATCTGGAAACGTCTATGTTTTTAATATTGCTAAATATATTTTGAAACTAATATAGACATTTCCAATTAGGTTTTAGGATAAGAACCAATTTTAACATAATTTTTTGGTTGAACGATTTTACAATAATAAAACCGACAAACTTTTTCCATTTCACTGAATCTTTGATATAATAATTATATTATTAAAAATAATAGATATTATAATAATTATTATTATCATTTTAGATGTATCGGCCCATCGATGAATTTTTTTGATCATAAAGAAATTAGAAAAACTGTTATTTTGCTCAAAAAAATAAAAAATTGAATATTTCAATACTGTTTAAAAAGGAACTATAAAAGTTAAATTATAAATTAAATGAATTTAAGCATATGTTTACATCAATCAAATGTATTTATTAAAAAAAAAATAATAATAAACCAAAAAAATAGACATTGTGTAGATGTTTTTGTTTTTTTCCGAAATCGCGATTTGGTGTTTTTTTTTACTTTTACGTTTGCTTACACTTGACAACCACTTTTATCAATAATTATTCTGTTATTAATATTCTATGATAATAGAAAGTTCTTATTAGGGGATTATTGCAAAGTTTTACATTAGTTTTACCATTAAATCGTTAAATTTTGGTATCAAGAATCTTTCCAATATTTTTACTGCAAAATATTGAAACTAATACATTTTGGGTCGTCTGTATAAAAAGCTCTTAAGTCGTATGTGCAGAATAAACCATTTCGTTTATATTTTCCTTAGATAAACGGGACAAAATAACTTTAGGTGTGTTTATCATTAAAATTATTTCATTGTTTAGCGAGAAATTTTACTGCAAGATTTAATTATATAACAATAATAACCCATTTCTGTAAAATTTCCATGTTTTGAGATACAAGTTTTTCATACATACAGTCGATTTTATATTTTATTAAAGTATAATTTGACTGGACTTTAATAATCTTTTAAAAATATCTTCAATGAAGATTCTTCATTAGGTAGAGTCTTCTTTAAGATCTTGGCAGGCGGTCGTCTTGAATGGCCCTAGGCTTAGTCGAGTGACCGACTCCGGCTTGACCCACATCCTTCCTGCCACATTACCTGTAACGATGTTCACTTGTTTGTTAACATAGTGCCCTAAAGAATCTATATATCGATGTACGTCTTTAAGAAAAGGCACTCGTATTTGGAAGGTTCTCAATATTTTGCTGCAAACTTTTTGCATCTTTACATTCTCATAAATCGGGTGGCAAAGAGCAGCCAAAAATAAAAAATTTAACAATTAAGTCCATTATAAAAAATATTTTATACAAAAAACTGACTAATGTTCGATTCTCACTGGCGCCGATCTGCCTTTTTCAGTTAATTAATAATTGAAATTTGGCGAATGCGAAAGTCAGTATAAGGCGGTGGTTCCCTCTACTACTAGCCCACATATTTCCTGGACTTAGGGGATGCTTAATTAAGTAAAATAGTGCGAGGTTAAACATTAGATCATATATACATAGATATGGCATTAATGTTGATTTGTTTTATGTAGAACATATACAAAGCCAATTGTAAACAAACCACTATAGCGGTGAGGTTGCGAGGAGGTGAAGTATAACATATTTTTTAACAAACCACTATAGCCGTGGGTGGTGACCAGAAGCGGGAAGGTGAAATCTACCTGGATATAGCAGTGAAAACATTTCGGTTTGACGTGGACTCAAGGCGCATCTAGGAGGGGATATATGATCTAATGGTTAAACAAACATGTAATGTAATGTACTCGGGAGAAGATTTTGGTTGTGTGACATAATAGGAATTTTCTTTTTGGTATGTTAAATTAATATGAATCTCATTTATATAAACATGCTGAATCCTCAATGAGTTTTTTTTTATGTAAAGAGGTATACATTTATAAAAATATCTATTGATGGAATGTAATCATGAAAGACAGGACCCAGTAAAGAACTTTGTGGAACACCACTACCATTTAATAAAAAAAAAGTATTTTCCTGTTTTAATTGATTAAAAAAACAGTGTTAAAAACAGTTTAATCCATCTGAGTGATGATGAGAGTAAATTTTATTTCCTCTAAAAGTAGGTGTATTTTGCATTCATATAAAAACTAATCCCACTTTGGTAATTATTGTATATTGAATTACAGTATACAGTACAAAATTGTTATTTTAAGATTTTGATATGATTGTTATCATTTACTATTTAAATACTGAAAGATCGTGAAACACAATAAATCTTATTGTTAAAAATAAAACCAGTTTTACTACTTTGTTATTGAAATTGCAATTGATGCTGATTGATTTTATTGGCAATTTTGATTACAGAAAAACAACCTCTATTCTCGTATATTTTACAACTTCGCCTTAAAAGTTAGATGAATATATTTATTAGTTAACGATATTCAAATTGAATGTCTTTAAATATCTTCATTATAGTGAATAATTCAGTCTGCTCCTACTGTTGATTTTACAAAATTGTTATCTAATTTTGATGTGACGTTTCGATTATGGATTTTAGTTGTTTTCGAACAGAGAATTAAAGTTAGAAAATAAAATTAAGATGTGTACTTTTCTATACGCAGCACCTACTTTACTACAGCAACGCCACAGCTAAAATATAACAATTTTAGTCAGATCCAAAGCCCTATTCCTTAAAATAAAAAAAATAAAATAATACAAATTGGGCAAAAACCTACAATTTTATAATGATACTACTTTAAATTAAGGGTTATGTGGCCCTGTGTCATGTTTTGATTTCGAGAACTAATCGAGACAAGAGTGCAATTTAGAAAATCAAAACTCGCGAAAATCGATAAGTTCCGTTTCTCGATTCTCGTAAAAACCTACAAACAATTGTGACGTCATCTGATGGCTGAATTATAGTTGTGCTTTCATCATAGCAAGCTGCTAACGACAAACTTGCTATCTTGCTAAATTATTAAAAAATATGAAAAAGCAAATTAAGATCCTTTTTTGTGTGTTTTTTTTTAATTAAGATTACGTGAGTAGCTACATCCAATTTAAAAATAACAAAAAGACCCTTGCTTAAAGCCAGGACCGGAAAGAGACAGCCCGGACCCCGGGGAAACGTTTTAACCCTACTCCCCATTTTTCCAAAACATAATTATCCCGTTCAGGGTCGCAGCTAAGGTACTTGAACGGTGGGGGGCTAAATGGCGCGCCCATTTATTAAGTTAGAGCCGCAGGCGATTTTTTTTACGAATTATTTTAATTTCTGACTTTTATGAATTTCATATTTTAAACTCAAGTCATACAATCTTAAATTAAAAAAGAAATAAGATAGCCTTAGCGCCGCAGGCTTTTTTTACGCTTAAGTTTTAAAAGCTTGTTAAAAAAAAAATACGTAACAAAGCCTAGCGCCGTAGGCAATTTTTTTTACGAATTTGAATCTATGGTCCACTTGGAAAAGGCCGGATCCCCCTTGAGCCCTGTTTCCAGGGAATCTTCACCCCCTGAATCCGGCCCTGCTCAAAGCATGTTACAAAAAAAATCAGGTTCCCCCATTCATTTAGTTTCTGTTGATTTTGAAACAATAATTCAACGAAATTCTTTAGATGTAGCGTCAATGAATTTCTCGAATTTAAAATGCCGAAATCCATTCTTCGCCTATGATAAAAAATAATTAAATTAAATTTCTAATATTTATAGTTATTTTTAACAGAAAAATTATGTGTTAGATGTATTATAATGTATAATACAGGATATATTATAAATTAACTTTTACTTTTTTTTAAGTGAAATTTTTAAATTTTTACGAATAATTTCATTAATATAAAATTTTAATTAAATATTACTAAAAATAAATAAATAAGTATAAGAGTATATTGGCTACAAATATTTGTTATACCCATGAAAAAAATGTTATACTTAAAACAAGTGTAAATTTTTAAGTATATGATTATTCTTGAATATAGATTTGATTTTTTTTCCGTGTTACTAAAATTATTAATTTTTTTAATTTTTTTTTTACTTTTCTCGAAGCTTTATGTGTAAAAAAGCTGATTTCGGCAAAAATAATCTGTCCGATAGTCTCTAACTGTCAGACTGGTCAGAAAATTTTGTGACCATGCTAACTCAAGAACGCTTTGAGTTAGTTCAAATTTGAATAATGGGTTCCTTATACCGTTCTTCTTAAAAAAAAATATTTTTTTTATATGAATATTAGTGGAAAGTGTTCTTATTTAGCAGCATTATTTTTATTTTATTTAATAAATCAAGACTTCTTTAATCGGTATTTTTATTTTTTATTTTTGTAGCAGTTAAACATTGAATTTAGCTTATTGTTTATTGTCATTGTTCATTCATAATCATAATTATACGGTTAAAAATCGAAATTCGATAGTGAATATCTCAATGAAACACTCTAATAATTATAGATTTTTAGTAAAAACTATGCAAGTTCTTAAGCCGTTCGACCTCATTTTCTCAAAGACCTTGGCTTTTTCCTTTTATCACACCCGAGATTCTTCAATAAATATCTAGGCATGGCTATCACTTATAGACGATTATTGTACTCTTCGCAGCGCGTTTAAGCGCTAGAAGAGTACACAGAAAAAACAAGGATTCCTTGAACCAAGGACAGGTGTCTTTCGATATGTTCAGAACAATATTCTCTTGTTTCAAGGCAAGCATTTTTTGAACCAAAGTCAATGTCCTTAAATAAACAGCACGGATTGTTGAATGAAGGTCTGCGCTCTTCATTTAAGGCCGATGATTCATCGGCAAGATCACGCAAGAACAGGGCCGTAATTTTTTTTATTAATATCAATGTCAACAGTTTTTTACTGATTACAATATTATTTAAATATGGATAGTTTCGTCAATTTTTGTGTGAAAAAGGGAATTATGGGCTAAATAGTAATTTATGTTGAAATAAAAATACATCTGCCAAGCTTAGGAAATAAACAATAAATTTATTAAATTTCGTTACGTAACGTTTACCCTTACGCAAATCACCCGAATGTACACCATTTTTTGCAATTTCAACATAGGAATTCCTCGTCATTTGACTGGACTATAATACTTTTAGAGCCTTGAGACTGTGAAGTGTATAAATAAATTATGGGTACATAAATTAACAATGTAAATTAGAAATTTTTTGACTTTCGACCAAAGAAAGTGGACACAAAATAGTCTAAGAAAAGTAAGAGCGAATTATTTTTAATTAATAATTATACATAATGTACTAATTATAATTATTATTACTGTGATTTTAATTTAGTATTCTTTCAATGTCAAATTATTCATTATAATATTTTTTGCACTACCAAGACTAAAACCTAATTTTACGCTTTCATTTTCGGGACTAAACTTGCCGTTTTTCTCCCTAGGGAATAAAAATCACGGCAACCTTGATAATATTAAAATATTATACTTACTATAGTACATATATGTGCTTTGCTGGTTCAAAAATTAGGTTTGGTGGTGTTTTGTAATAAATTAGCGATTCAAACCAATTTATTTGATTTTAACAAAGAAAACCTTTAAAAATAACATTGTTATAACAATTTATACATAACTTAAAATTTATCATCTTCGTCCATTTTTTTGACGTTTGTGTCAACCATATTAAAAAACAATTGAAATCGCTCAGGAAACACTAATGCAGCGGGACTAAAACAGCCAGTTTAGTCCCTTGGTATATAAATAACTATTATTTTCTTCAGAACTTGTAAAAATAAGGATTTATTTTTTTGCTAATTAATTCGTATATTTATAAAAATAAAAAAAAACGCAATACTTTCTCGGAAAAGTAAAATATTTGCATCAATCGATCTAACCCATTAGGGACTACCGTCTAAATATTCATACAGATTTACAGGTTTTTGTAAGGAGTGTTTTAAAATGCATTTAGTTTACAGTTTATTTATTTATGGCTTAGTATATGCAGAATAGTATATTCTATAACTAGTATGGAATAGATAATATTCCGCGCGAGCGGAAAGTTTTTCATACGAGCCAGCAGGCGAGTATGACGGTCCCACGAGCGCGGAATGGCTATTCCATACGTGTTGTAGACTATACTTTTTCTTCGACTGCAAATATGAAACAGTGTATGGCTTTAAAGTGTGGACAAGGTTAAAAACAATGTTTTTTGTGACTCGACATTGTAAATGCAACAAAACACATATTTTTAAATAAAGCAATTAGTGTTATTTAATAATTTAATCAAATCAGTACTTAAAAAAGATTTTTATTTAATTTTAGCACATATTTACAAATTATAATGCAAAAATTGAAGGTTATGTCAGATTGTTGTGACGGATATCAGGTTTAAATATTTAACAATAGATGAAGCAGTTTTAATTTTTTGAACTAAATTGATAAAAAACTGGTCATTAATTAAGAAAAACTAATAAACTTTATGTAATTTTAACGCAAAACTTTAAATTGCATTAAATTATTCAATATTTCATGGTAAAATATACATTTTTTGCTAATTTTGCTACAGTTTTCTTTACTTTTATAAACAAGATATGGCACTACATGTGCTCATTCTGACACTTGATACGGAATATTCATACCGTATCTACAGCTAGAATGGATTCATTCTGTATTTGAAAAGTATGTGTATTTGTTTACATTCTAAAGCAGTCGTAGAAAAATTATGTTTTATTATTCCTTGCGAGTAAAAGCGAAAACGTGAATTTTTTTTGCAATTTTTTGTAGTAAAAACAACTAAATTGGACTACTTATGGTAATATCATAAATATTTCATATATTATAAAATAAATTCATGGGTCAGTCCTTAATGGGTTAAAATCGAAATCTTAGGTAAAAAGAATAATATCGAACCGCATCAATATAAATAAATCTATAACTACGACCAATTTTAAGCGATAGTGTTTTTATTTATAAAAGTAATTATTAAAGGTGAATAGACAAAAACTTAAATAGATTTTCAGCATCGCCTACTTATTTTATTCACGGATGCAATTTTTTTGCTTAATTTACTTTCATTTTAACTTGGTAATTTAATAGACGTAAATACATACAGGGAAACTTCAAAGGAAAAAACAATCGAAAAAAATCCATGATCCAGGAGTTCGTAATTTTTTTTAAGTTGAAAAACCACGTGAATGACCATGTTTACGCACAAAGAAATAATCTCCAATTTTAGCTTGAAAATTGAGATTTGCATGCGTGTTTATACATTAACACGTTAAGTGCCATGAGCAGGCTCACTTAATTTGCTAAAAATGCTCTGAGCATCCCAAAGGATGCTCAAAGCTATTTTCGCTATTAAGTGAGCATCCTCAGGGAGGCTTAACGTGTTAAGCTATAAACGTGCTTAATTCTAACTGTTTTAAAAATTAATTAAAAATTTTGCTTGCTTTTTTAAAATAAAAGTTTCTAAAATAACCACTTTATGCTAAAATTTTTACCATGTATAGTTTTACTGTTTTATGCTTTGCTAAAAGCCCACGATTTGAGGAATCAAGTCTCTTTTTATTTAAATTAAAAATGTAAAAGTTATTTATATGCAAAATCTTTCTTAAGAAACAGTAACATGTTAACAGGATCACCTTAATAGAAACACTCAGGAGACAAAACCAGAGCCATATTATAGTTTGGCGCACGGATCTGTGGCTACGGGAAATATGATTGGAACGTGTGTGCAAGTGAGAGGCCCGTTGTAGGCACGTACGCCTTATAACGCTCTTGACGGAAAGAAGAGAGCGCAAATGATTCCTCCCCCTTTCGTCAGAGACTTTCTTTTATGCGGAGAACTATAATAATGAGTGTTTCCACCCGTAAAATAAACTCTATATTAAATTTACCTCATTTACCTTATAAGGTAAAACATTTTTACAACATTTATCAATGACGCTAATTTTGCAACTAAAAATGTATATACCTTCTAAAAATAGTATAATGCTGTAGGATTGAGTCTTCACGGGATTAGCTGTTGTCTGGACTCATCTACACGGAAAGAAATTAGTGGGCTCTGCGCTATACATTATAAGATATTTGGTAACAGTGGCAAATTATAGTGATTTAAGCTATAGATTATAAGGGACACAATAACTAATAATGTTAAAAATAAATTGGAAACGATTATATATATTACAGACACGATTATATTTATTACAGGCACTATTTTAAATTTACAGAAATTTTATTATATTATAAAAATTATTAGCACGGACAAGAATTAAATCTATTTAAGCTATAAATGCCATACTATTTGTTATATTTTATTATTCACTAAACAATTAAAGTATTTCATATAAATTTTTACACTGACTGCCATAATTGTAAGAGAAAGCCTTGTATTTATATAATAAGCGATTATAATTTGCTTGGTATGTGTGTTATAGCGCTCCTAGCTATAATTTTTTTTTCCGTGTATAGCTTATAAACACTTCTGCAGGACCAGTAAAGAACTAGCTACTTTCTCATTATCTTTCATAAAAACTTTGTAAATTTAATTGCTCTATAAGCCAGTTTGAAATAATAAAATAAATAAAAATAAACAGTTTTAGTTTTATTGCTCTCAAATCCCATAGGAAATATAAATATTTCTACTTAGACACATAAATTAATGACAATTAAATGGTGAATAATTCTTTGTTTTTTATTGCAAAATTAATTGACTGGGTTTAGCTCTACAGATTCAGAAGAGAAGAATAATACTATAGGTTAACTTTCTGTTTTGAAAAATTTTTAATACCTCAATTCTCAATACCCAGAATTAAATTTGTACACCAAAATTTTCTCCAGTGAAAAAGTTGAGGTTTTTATTGAAATATTTGGTTTTTGTTGTATAAAATTTGTGGACTTTGATGGTTTAAAAAAATCGTTTTTTTAAACACGTAATTTAAGTTATAATAGTTGCTTCCAGGATATGATACCTGTTTTTGACCATAGATAGGTCTTTAACAGATTTTATATAAAGCCATAAATTGAAAAGTAATGAGAAAAAGTCGTAGAAGAAGACAAAGAGAGGGAGAAGTAGAAGAGCCACATAATTATATCACCTATAACGGCCTTAAGAGAGAGATAGCAGCTATATATATAGAGAAAGCGAAATATAGGCAACCAACATGAAAACTTTTGATACCCCGGCCGCGTAAATTTAAATTTATAACTCATATCATATAGTATATGGTCTATTTCTAGCTATTGATCTATAAACAACACATATGATTACAAAAATGCCAAAATGTCTTAAAAACAAAGCAAAAATGAAGAAAATTTATAGAAAAACGTAAAAACTCGAAAAAAATTCCACAAACGTCACCTTTAAAAGTAAACAAAACAGCGTTGCCGCTTGTTGTCAAATGTTTGTAAATATGTATTATTCATCCATACAGTTAAAAAAAGAAAACAACACACTTTGAGGGAAAAAAGCATGCGATCTGGCAAATTGGCAGGGTATCAAAATAGTGATTCTCTATCCGCTAAATATCCTGCGCCAAAAGCTGCGCAAATAGGTAAATTCCTCTATAGGGATTTAAGTTATGTGAGAAGAGCGAAAAGAAGGAGTCGGGGGAGAAGAAGAAGAGTGAGAAGAAGGAGAGAAAGAAGAAGAGGAGGAAGGCAAAGGGGAGGAGAGAAAAGAATATGAAGAGCTACCATCCGCTATGAAGAGTATATTATGTGGAACACGAAGCAACATATATTCGCGAATTTTTAAATGAAATGTAGAATCTTTATTATGGTGTAACTATGATAATTATATGGACGTTTATGCTTTTCTGGTTGAATTGACTTACTTTTACTAAAATTGCAACAGATTTACTATTCATTAGCAATTAAATGTACTGTCATAATATTCATCTTCTTATCTAGAATAATTAACTTTCATTAGTAAATGAATTAAAATGCAATGAAAAGTTTTTGTTTTTTTTTGGAAATAAATATAAATACATACGGAAAAAAATTGCAGAATAACATCCCTTCTACCAGTTTTCCTAGTCCCTAACTTTCCCAATCATAGAATACACAGAAAAAAGGATACCTTGAACCAAGTACACGTGTTTTTCGATATGTTCAATGCCATATTCTCTTGTTTCAAGGCCAGCATTTCTTTGAACCAATGTCCTAAATGAAAAGCACGGCTCTCATTCTAAAACCTGTTCTCTATATTAAAAAAAAAATGGTAGCCTTGAAACAAGATAATACGACTTTAAAGATATCGAAAGACACGTGTACTTGGTTAGAGGAATCCTTTTTTTCTATGTACTCTACAATCGTACTCCGTAACATCGTTACTTTCCAATAATCATACTCCAAAATAAAAGCACTTACACTTAATTATAAATTTTAGGCGCGAAATTTTACAAAATTATACTCAAAATTTGAATCAGCCAAATATATAAAAATATGTTTATAATAAACTTATTTTTTTTATTAGATCATTCGTTCTCTGCCGCAAACGCCACTTTTGGGGCTTGGTACAAGGTCGAAAATCTGCGCGTCGTGTATGTAATTTTTATATACTCCATTTAATGAGAGAATACGACTCTGACGACACAGCGCACTCTATGGGGTAATTGGCACTTATTTCTTAAGACTTAATAAATGATTTTTTTAGATATACATGTTCTATATAAAAATTAAGTATTAAGTTTTACGAAATAAATGCCATTGCCCTGCAGAGTGCTATTTAGTTTACGCGCTGTGACGTCAGATTCGTATTCTCTCATACACGGCCCGCAGATTGTCAATCTTGGTACAAGCCCCAAAAGTGGCGTTTGCGGCAGAAAAAGTCCAATCGAATGATCTAAAAAAAAACATGTTTTTATATAATATTTGGGGCTTTTTGGTGTGGCTGAGAAAAAATACACTACAAAATGCCACAAAGGCTAAAATAGCCCATTATTGGGTGGCTCACGTCTCATAAAAGCAACCGGTGAACCTATTTTAACCAATGCAAATGTGTTACGCAAAATATATAAATGCTGTTGCAACAGAATAATAAGAATCAATTGAATAATACAACCTGCTTTTAAACTGAAGCAAGGTCTTTTAGCATTGTGCATAAAAACCATAAAATAAAACAAGCCGTGAAGATATGTTATGCTTTGCATTCCATAGTATACTCCTCACAGCGGAAACCGCTGAGCGGATAATAATTGCAATTTATCTCTTTCAAGTTTTTCGGTAAAACAGTTTAAAAGTTGGTGAAATATGAATGTGAACTATCATTTTGACAGTTAGATCGATTGGTTTTGTTCCAAAAACTACCCTTACCAATTTTCTTGTTGCTATAGTAACATGAAAATTAATATCTGTGGTTTTTAGAACAAAACCAATCGATCTAAGCGCCAAATACCTAGGCGTTTAAAAGTTTTGCAAAATATGACCTTGAACTGTCGTTTTGATAAGTTAGTCGATTGGTCTTTGTCAAAGAACACTAATAGCAAATTTCATGTTTCAAGACCGACGCGTTTAAAAGTAAAATATGACCTTGAACTGACTTTTACAGGTGGATCATAGGCCACCTATACCAAATTCCATATTTCTAGCGTTTACCACTTAACAAAATATGACCTTGAGCTGTCAGTATAACTTTTCTGTTTATGGATATTTTTTTTTTTTCATACCAAAAATTTATAGTTATTAATGTAATTTTTTCTAAAAATTACTCGACTTTCCCTTTTATTTTTTGTAATGTTTTTTTATTTTTGAAGAGATGTTTTTAAAAAAACAGTAGGGGTTTTCCTCTCGCAGAACATAATTTTGCCTAAAATTTTTATATCGATCGGATATTCCATTCTTGAGTTAAAAGTTGTTCAAAATTCGATAAAAAACATTTCTATACAAAAGTTTTTGATCCTAGGGTCAATGCATCTTAGTCTTACTTTGTCCTTTCGTTTGGTTGTTAGTTTTTGGTTTTGGAATTAGCACCTGAGCAAAAACAGACTAAGTACAGGGGAATAAAGTAAAGCCAGATAAAGTGACCCTATTTGATCCAGGGTAAGTTTTGAGGAATTTGAAAACCATCGTATAATAACTCTTTTAGCTAGAGCTGTGAAGAGCTTAGTAACTTTAAGTTATTGAGATATGAAAACCAGAAGTAGAAAATGTAAGGTCGTCTGGTAAATATTTATTTAATTTTTTTTCTGAAAGAAGTATTGTTGTTTAGGAATATTAATTTACTGCAAGGTAGATTTTGATTATATAATATCATTATATGTAGGTACATAAAATGTATAATAATGTATAATAAGAATGACATTAATTGTAGTCTATATCAATTTATATGGAATTTATTGTTTATGATATACCCACTTACAAAGACAAACTTTTATTGTTAGATTAAAAACGTAAAAAAAGAGGGATAATACATTTTTAAATAGGTATTGTTTCTGAAAAATAAAATATAGTTGTAGCAAGTTTTATACATCGCTGAGTTAAGAATGATACGTACTTTCACAATTTACAAAAAAAGGGGAATCATTTGACATACGTTTCATCCTTTGCGGCCATAAGGTTTTTGGCATCGTCTTTTGTACGTTTTGTTCATGTAAAAAAATAACAACTAATACATTTTATCCAATACATACAGATAATAAGACAATTACCAGCTATATTTTAAATAGATAAACTCAATAATAACCCCCGCGTGGCTTTTACTTTATTGAGTGGATAATTAGTTATTTTACCCACTCAACTGTTTTTAATAAAAATATGAATTTCTAAGCTATTTATTGGATAAAACCTTGTATGGCACTCATGGGTAAACCGATATTGCCCTCTCTAAAATTTTCTAATGGGCAATAACTTACTTTACCCACTAGTACCATAAATAACTATTATTGGCACACCCATCCCAAGTCACTATTTATATGGGATTGCAAGTTTTTTTATGTTATTATTGGTAAATTCCACAAAACATCTTTGTATTATTTCTGCAAACATTAAAATAATTTTACGGATATAACAATATATATTTATTTTAATCATTACTCACCGTTTGCTCCTTAACCTTTTTTAAAAGTCAAGGATACTATTACGAAGACATGCATCCTAATGAATAAATGGATTTTTATCAAATTGCTATAAAATGTGATGGAATAAAGGAACTATTTTTATTTAAATTCAATAATTATTTTCTTATATAAGAACATAATTGAAAAGAATTTTATGTCTCAAAATAGAATTCCTTGAATTATAGGAATAGGAATAATGATTCCTTGAAGGAACGTTTACTTTTGTAAATTATGCAAAACTTATCCTTAAGACATTTTAATGTGTTAAATTTTCTGTTTTGTTGCTTAACCAATTATAGAAATGTATTCCCTGGGAATAACTGAAAATAGAGATGTAGATTCCTAAATAAAAATACCTATTGGTAAAAACAGATAATTGAATCTAACGCATATCATTCCTAGAGGGCCCTCTAGAGAACAAGGCACTTTAAGCAAGAGGTTAACATTTATAAAACAGAATTACTGCAACTACAAAAAGTACCTATACTAGGGAATTTGATTTTTTTTCACACGTGACAGCATTTTAACATCTCTAAATTTTCAAAATATTGATTTGAAATAAAGTTTATAAGTTTATATAATAAAAAAATTGTATTGTTTAAATCTTAACGCATAAAGTTCATTTGAATTGAGAAAAATGGCAAATACGGCTGCTATGGTATCGAGTAAAGGATATGCATTTTATTCACGAACGTTAAAATTATTTAAAACGCAAAATAAAACATTGCTGCTAACAAAAGAATACTTCCCCTGTTGGCGGCCTACTGTAATTACTGTTATTTAACAGTAAGCCTAGATTCACCCTTTTTCTTTTTTATTATTCACACTAATAATGCTATCTCTGTCCTATGCGACATTTTAAACATTTTTAAATCGGAAAAACCGGTTCAATTAGTAATTTCTAGGGACTTTTGTTATAGTTGGTAATATATCCAATCCCAATCTGGTTAAATTTTGCGCAACAAATAGTATTCAACAATTAAAGCGCGCTGCAGCGTGGCCTTTGAAAGGGGCGGAGGTAGCCTTCTTGGCACATTCCAGTGCAGCGAATTCGCCATCTTTTATGATGTGCCTTGTGTATTTTTGTTTTGCCATCTTCTATGATGTGCCTAGAGTATTTTTATATTAATGTTTTATGTACAAGTTAAAGTGACCCATATGGTTATTAATCGTGTGAATTTTAAGTTAATAATAATGGACGTTTGAAGATAATTTTTTTGTTTGTTTGTTTGTTTTTAATGATAACTTTTTATATTAGCGTGAAAATTACTACAGTAGTAATTTATCAGTGATAGTGCTCAAGTCAGGATACATATCCGATTAGTACTTGCGCACTGGAAACATCATAATTACATAGAGAAACCCTGGTTAATTATTCGGAAGAAAAAGACGAAATAAATAGAGAGAAATTGTATTCAAAATGGATGCCACCTGTGTTGGTCACTCGCGCAGAATTTAAGCCCTATCCCCTGCTCTAAATCATTGAAAGATATATGTTGTGTGATATGAGCTATTACTAATAGACTTTTAATACTTGGTCATCGATATCTAATTGATTCATTTAATTCATAATATTATAAGTTAAATTGAATTCCCAGTAATTAATTAGTACAATTTTAAACCTAATCCGTCAATTAAAATATTTCTATAATATATTTATATAAATAAACGTCGTTTGCTAAGGTGACTGGATTTTTATCAAATACTGTTCTAGATAACTCGATAAATAATTCATATGATTTATTTACTGGCAATATATCGCTACAAATTGCTCTTTTGATATTCTATGCTATTTTGCATTAATATAATAAAATAATCACATTTCCATTTGAAATTTACACACTCTCCATAAGGGTATTTAAAAAAAACACGATATTTGGAAAATTGAAGCACCCCTCATGTCATGTAAAATGTCATAGCAAGATTCTGAACCCAATTTAAGCTCAAAAAATGAAATACACTTGAAATTGGCACGATTTATTTATAAAAGGGAGGGTTAATATTTCACTTTAGCACAAAATTTTATTGTATTGAGTAATTTACAAGTGTAAATTAACTACTCAAAAAGATTTAATTAGACGTTTCAATAGGCAAATAACGAAAATAATAAATATTTATGTCTAATTTGCTGATGAATAAATAAACAATAATAATAAATTAATTGTTATAGTTTCTTACAAAATTAAGTATGTTATATAATATCGTGTATCAATTGAAAGTCATTTATAAAAACTTTCTTTAAAATAATAACAGATGACAAGTAATACTTTTATAATTTCATCGTTATATAATTTTTAATTTCTCTCTCTTTCTCTCTCTCCTCTTTCGTTCTTTAAAAACTATTGTCAATGTCTGCACCTTAAAACAATAGGAGGTAGAAAAAACAACTTAATTTTTATTTAATAGGCAGTTTAAAGCTAACAGGCTCCTCTCAACAAAACGTTTATTTTGTAATTTAAAAGCCATAAACAAAATGATTTTACATCTAGCCCATGAATTTTAGACAACATTAAGGGGGTTTTCTGCCTTCAAATTTTAAAAATATATTTTTTAAACATTTTTTTTATTATCATTTTCATATCATTTTGTAGGTATGTTTATTTATATTCAAAGAATACATAAAAAATTGATTTTTAATAAAAGTGCCATTTATTGGACTCAATTTTTTTTGAAAAAAACATCAAAAAGCGGTGGTCACCATGATTTTGGCCGTTTGGATGGACTGAAAAAAAAAAACAGAACGGGAAATTATTCAGTATTAAAGTGTCTATAACCCGAACTAGAAGAATTTTTTTTGGCAAAAAAATAACAAAATGGCGTACGTTTTTGTTTGAAAATGTTCGAAAATTTTTAAACGAAAACGTCCGCCATTTCGTTTTTTTTTTGGCGAAACAATTTTATTCTAGTTCGGGCTATAGCGACTTCAATACTGAATAATATCCCATTTTATTTTTTTTCAGTCCTTCCAAATTGCCGGAATCATGGCGACCACCGTTTTTTGATGTTTTTTTTCAAAAAAAAAACTTTAGCCAATAATGGCACTTTAAAAATCTATTTTTTTTATTCTTTGAATACAAATAAACCTACCTACAAAATTTCACAATGATTTTTTTTTCTTTCTTTATAAAAAAATGTTTAAAAAAGGATTATTTTTAAAATTTGAAATCAGAAAGGCCCCTTAAGATCTTAATTTTGATGAAGGAGGTTTTTCATATTTTTGTGGTCCCCCAAATAAGGGTAGATTAGGGGCTGTCCATATATTACGTAACGCGCCTATGGGGGGGGAGGGGGTCAGATAAATTGTTACAGTTTGTGACAGGGGGGAGGTCTAGGTAAACGTTACGTAACGGAATTTAATAAATTTAATGTTTATTTCCTAAGCTTGGCAGATGTATTTTTATTTCAACATAAATTACTATTTAGTGACCCATAATTGCCCTTTTCACACAAAAATTGATGAAACTATGCATATTTAAATAATATTGTAATCAGTAAAAAAACTGTTGACATTGATATTAAAAAAAAATCTTACGGTCCTGTCTTGCGTGATCTTGCCGATGAATCATCGGGATGATACATTTTCGCGCGGAATGTGTTCTCACAGAACACCAATGTGTGTACTATTTTGTTTACCTGTGCATAAACAATATACGTGTTATATGTGACATTTAGTGTAAAAAGAGGTACCTAGTATTTTTTCCCTGTGTGATATTGATTATGAATATTTTTTTAAAGTTTGAGTGTTTTTTTCCTTTAAGTACATTAAGTGCTATATTTATTATTATAATAAATATGTATCATTTTTACATTGTCTTTTTACCGTCTTGTATTATGCGGAATTCTGTATCAAGATATGTTAGAAAAAAAAATACAAATTTTTATATTGTTACGCGTTACACAGGGGGGAGGGGGGGTGTTGGTAAATGTGACAGTTTGTTACACATGGGGGGGAGGGGATAATTTTTTTTGAAAAATTGCGTTACGTAATATATGGACAGCCCCTTACTGATAAGCAAATGTCGAATACGATTTTCTCGAAAATGACTCCAATGATTTTGTTCGTACAACCAAACGTTGTTGTAACAACTTTGAGGTATATAATACCTTTTTTACGATTATTCTAAAACATTATAACTTTATATTAAATACACTATTAAAATTGTAGATTCATATTATTTAATAATACAACAACGTTGTTGTAGTTTTTTGAGGAAGGATGATTAATAAAGATGGCGGCAATCAGCTGATTCTAATAAATGTTTTACCAAAATATTGAAAGTAGGCAGTTTGGGAACGTTCAAGTATTACGTAACGCAAATTTTGATAATTTTGGACCCCCACCCCCCTCCTTGTAACGCTATTTTCCTATACCATTAACATGGGCGTAAAACTCCAAAATATACATAGTAACGACGCGACGTTACTTTTTTTTCTATATTTATATGTACTTTTAATAAACTTCGCAACTTGTAAGTTTTTTGTAATTTCATTAACAACAGTCGACAAGAGTTAAAGGGGAAAGCTGTAGACTACATAGTGTATTCCCAATGGCTGGTATAGGGGGTCCCATTTACTAATCTACTGCCGTGCTAAGCTGAAAGGTCCTTTCTACATAGGTTTTACATATACAGATAGGAGCTTTCAGCTTAGAAAGGCAGTCTAGTGATGTGCACTAAATTACCATGACCCGCTTAGGCCTTAACTAAAGTTAATATATTAAGTTAGGTACTTATTAAAAAATAACATGCACTGAAAAAAATTACGTTCTTGGCTCAAAGTAGTCAACACTCTTGGCAGTTATTCTTTTAGCTTAAAAGATGTGTATCTTCAAATAAAAGTATTTTTTTTGTCCCAAGAAAAGTGTCGCTTTTGAAATATTTTTAAAATTTTCTTGGACCTGGCGCATTTGAGGCAAAAACCATTTGTCTTGTTTTAAGATTGTTAAATATTAAATAATTTTAAATACTCTGGCCCAAGACTTTTTCTTTTGAGACAAGATCACTTGCATTTCACACAAGATCAAAGAATTTTAAGTTAAAGAATCAGAAAGATCTTGGCAAGTGAATTATATTTTCATGTTAAGAGAAGGCGCTTTTGGACGTATTCAAGAGTGCGAAGCATTTGGCCTGATTTCATATGCCATTACCGCAAAGGATCCTTTTTCTCAGTGTGTTATTGCTGGTACAAATGGAGCAGTGGAAGTAGATAAAAGTTCTACAATAAGTGCTGAAGACTTACGAAAGTTCGCCACGCCAGGAATTCTACAAAACTTTATTTATAATACTCCTTTTAAACTTCTCAAATTACACGTTTTTTTAAGTTTTACTATAGGGATTTATAATATATGCATACGCGATATCGTAGACAAACCTTTTATAAAAGTTTCATGGTAGTTGCGTTGAGAAATCACAATGTAGCCTTCTTTTTTTATACATTGTTATCACAGAAAAACGTTTTATAGAAGTTGCATAGTGGTTGCGCTGAAAAGTCACAATGTATCCCTTTTTAAAAATTCTTCAGGATATTTGCAACCTCACGTCTTTAGTGGGAAGTTAATTATTTTTCCAATGTGTTATAGTTAATTAAAAAACAAATTAATATTACTTCTTTTCGTGTACTTAATTAGAATAATTATTATTTTATGAGATTTACATAATTAGTTATTGTTTGATAAATTTTATAGCACGGAGTGAACAATCCGAACCACTTTACCACTTTGTTTTACAGTTAAATATGTCTTTTAATGTTCGTCTCCGTTAACGTAGGCATCTTTTTCTGTAACATTTCATTTTAGCAGAATAGACTGAAGTTAAAAAGGGATAATAAAAAAATGGATACCGTGGGGTAAATTACTATGGGAAGTGCGTGTATAAACTTTTGGAAGTCTTTCAAAAATCTTTATAAATCCTAAAAATGTCAAGAAAAAATCGATAATCTTGTTTGGACTTTTCTAAGATTTTTGATAAATGTCAAATATCTTTAAAAAGCCTATTTTTTATGCCGTAAATCGCGGAAGTCGTGAAAAACTCCTGAAAGTCTGTGTAGTATAAATATTTTGTAAAGGTTTACCCCCCCCCATTTCTGTAAATTCTGGATAAAGTGTTTGGTGGTTCCTGAATGACAGACCTATCAGTAAACCCAAAATGGCTAGACTAGTTCCTTCAGCCACATGGGGATTTTTTTTTAAATCTAGCAGGACAAAAATAGCAAAACAAACTTTTAAATAAACGGATTATAGTATTACTATCTGAAAATAAACTGTTTAAGTTTAATAAAATGACTGAGGAAAGTCCTTGGATGTTACACGTTTATATTTTTATAGAGCTTAAAGTCGGCATATACCGGGTGTTTTTTTTAACCTAGAAACTTTCAAATATCTCGAATACTATGCATTTTAGAAAAAAAAATATAAGACAAAATTTGTTTATTTTAATGGTGGAAACAAAATGGCGTATTTATTTTTTACGGATATTTACGTTTTCAAGGTCATTTCAAGGTCAACTTTGTTTTTTTAACTACAAACATATATTTTTTTTACTGTTATTTAATTCCCCTCAAAAAAATAAAAAACTTTTTTTGATCGGACTTTTAGTTGCAGAGATAACACAACCACATAAAATTAAAAAAGTTGCATCTCCGACGAACTTGACTAGTCCCTCTGTATTTTGAGCCGCTGAATCTGAATCTGAGGTCGCAATTTGAAAGTTAGCTCCCATTTTCAACAGAACCTCAAAAAAACATACTTTTCGCAATGATATGATATGTTTTTTGAGGTTATGGTAAAAATGAGAGCTAACTTTTAAATTTCGACCTCAGATTCGGATTCAGAGGCTCAAAATACATAGGAATTGACTAGTCAAGTCCGTCGGAGAAGCAACTTTTTTAATTTTGTGTGGCTGTGTTACCTCTGCAAAAAAAGTTTTTTACAGAAGATTTTTATTTTTTTGAGGGGAATTAAATAACAGTAAAAAAATATATGTTTGTACTTAAAAAAACAAAGTTGACCTTGAAATGACCTTGAAAACGTAAATATCCGTAAAAAATAAATACGCCAATTTGTTTCCACCATTAAAATTAACAAATTTTGTCCGACATTTTTTTTTCTAAAATGCAATAGTATTCAAGATATTTGAAAGTTTCAGGTTAAAAAAAAACACCCGGTATAAGCAAGTTAAAAAAAATCTGTTTTTGTAGGCTGCATTGAGTGGTACAGTACGGATCTTTAAAAGTAATATTAGGCTTAGTGTCCTATACATTATTAAGATCAACGTATGCACTTTAAATCGCGGGCTTTATTTTTTATTTAACGAAATTATATTAACTTTGATATTAACTTTTATTTTACTTGACAAATTTATCAAAATATTCTATTTTGCTTGATCTAAAATTTGTTTTTTGTTGATTTCGCTTATAAATGTTTAACTCTCGGATAGCGTATTTACAACTCTTTAAAACCATACTAAATTTGGCCGCTAAAAGTTTTCAATTTTTGTTTATACGCTTTTATTATACATATGCGTGTGGTCGAGCAAAAAGTATATTAGCGTCAAAAGATAGATTTTAAAGTTATGCTTTTACATTGGCCCAAAATCGGTATCCAGGGGTTTTCGGGGTCAAAGATTACAAATTTTTGGTTAAAATTAAAAAAAAAAAAATGGCGGCGTGAATATGGCGGACGACTTGTGCCATTTTTGGCCGATTCGAAACAAAATCGGTATCAGAGGGTTTTTGGGGTCGCAGATTAAGAATTTTTGCTGAAATTTAAAACTTCACTATGGCGGCGCCAATATGGCGAATTTTGGCATTTATGAACCATGCTGACTCAAAATCGGTATATACGGATTTTTTGGGTCGTATATTACGACTTTTTGGTCAAAATTTAAAAATTTACTTTTTTTTAGATTTTTTATTAAAATTTACAATATTCAAACCCTAAAAATTGGGCCCTTAAGCTTAAGATTTTTAAAATTATTTTTTCCGTTATTAGCAGGTTATTTAGAGTTGGTTTTATTTTTTCTATATTTTCTATATTTTTTTATTAAAATTTACACATTTTAACCCCTTAAAAATTGCCCCCTTAAGATTAAGATTTTTTAAACTATTTTTATCGTTATCAACAGATTATTTTAAGTTAATAATTAAATTTTTAGAATTTTGTCCATCTAGAAATTCAATTTGCCCCACTGTAAGCCGTCTTGAGTAAACTCACAATATTTGACTTTTCTGTGTTTAACTAACTATTGCATATTGCATATCACTATCATCGAAATTTTTGACCTTTTGGTTTCCTGCAGTAAATTTTATTTTGCTGCTGTGCTCGACCTACACCATCCAACTGTGCTGACACCCATACAAAAAGATTGTATCTGGAGTACCTATCTGGTGTACCTATCTGGTGTACCTATGTGGGAATATATTAAATATTTTAACTTAAAATCCTATTTATATTTTTCTGATGTAGTAACTGTTTTTATTTATCTTTTAAACAATTAAAATAATTTTTATTTATATTTTATCTTTTAAACAATTAATTTAAATATTAAGAAGTAATGATAACTATTTTTTAATTTCTGAGTTAAAAAAAAAATGCTTACAAATAAAAATGGTTTGAAGATACCAGATACAGCAGTTTTGTTTCTTGATTAATTTTGTTTTTTTTGTTCCTCTAGTAAATTGCTGATATTTTACAGGTTTTAGTCAGATTTTGGTACATTAACAGTATCGCTGTTTAAAAAAATCTTTTAAACCCCGATAAAAAGCTCTCTAAACCGTTTTCTTGAGATGAGTTTCTTATTTTTCTTTCCACATATTTAAATAAGAATTCTCTGAACAGATAACTGTGCAAATCGTGTAAAAACGGCGAATGTGGAGGTTAAAATACTTAAGATTGAATCTTAAGTTAGTAAATTGGCCAATAAATATAATCATGCGACTTTAAAACGATGTCATTAGTGATAGGCTTTAAATAGAACCATAAACTTCTAGATATATAGATATAAAAATAATAAAACAATTCTGTTTTTAATTTAATATAAATCTTAATTTTATAGTATAGATACCAATTAAGAGATGCCATAAGTTAATACATTATAAAAACAGTGAACGTACATTTAATAATAATCAGTATCCGTAGCTCATATTATAAGTCTTAAAACCCCAAAAAATTGAATTATTTTGTTTTTTAGCATCACATCCCAAGCGAGTCGCTGGCAGCGACATCAAAATAAAATATATTTATTGTGTTAGCAAAAAACCGCCTGATGGAAACGTTTATTTTTGTCCTCCCCTAACCCGGCAAAACCATGCTTTTGTGTCGCTGCAAAGACGTCAAAACGGGTTATCACCTTGTGTAGGAATCCTAGAATGAAGGTGATAATCCGGTTTGACGTCTCTGCAGTGACGAAAAAGCCTATTTTTCTGGGCTAAGTGAAAATAGTTATTTATAGTACAAGGGCGAAAAGTTAAATTTTTGATAGAGTACCTACGAAATTAAAATTTAACTTTTTGCCCGTGTGTTATACAATATTTTTTATTCGATTGTTACTAATTATAATAAATTGTTAATTTATATTTAATTTCTAAATTACAAAAGATATTTCTTTTTACTGTATTATTACCTATCTAGTTATCCATGACAAATCGCTATCCAGTCCAATCCCTAAAAAAGTAGTTGAATTGTTTCTTTAGTCTGCGGGTTCATTTTCAAATTAGCTTAGGGTTTTGATTAATTTGTGTTAAAATGGGTTTGTTATAAAAATATTAATACTTCTGAAACCATTCTATAATTATATTTCAATCTTATAAATATTGAAATTGATTTATTTATTAGAAATACCTTTAAAATTATATTTTTGGCGAAAGCGCAACTTTTTTCCTTATGGATGGCCCCCTCACCCTTAAAGTGAAATAAATCCGCCTTTGGGTGATAATCCGGTTTGACGTCTCTGCAGCAACGAAAAAGCCTATTTTTTCCGGGCTAGGTGAAAATAGTTATTTATAGTACAAGGGCGAAAAGTTCAATTTTTGATAGAGTACCTACGAAATCAAAATTTAACTTTTTGCCTGTGTGTTATACAATATTTTTTATTACTAATTATAATAAATTGTTAATTTATATTTAATTCTAAATTACAAAAAATATTTATTTTTACTGTATTATTACCTATCTAGTTATTCATGACAAATTGCTATCCAGTCCAATCGCTAAAAAAATAATTGAATTTTTTCTTTAGACTGCGCTTTCATTTTCAAATTAGCTTAGTGTTTTGATTAATTTGTGTTAAAATGTGTTTGTTATAAAAGTATTAATACTTCTGAAACCATTCTATAATTATTTTTTAATATTATAAATATTGAAATTGATTTTGCAATTGTGTTTATGATTTATTTTGGTGGATGAATCCGTATTAAGGCATATCCAGAAACTTGCATAAGAACATAAAACATAAGAATGCGATGCCGTGATTGGCTTACAAGATACATGGCGACACATCAAGCCAATCACGGCATCGCATTGTTATGTACTCTGTTGTTATGTGAGCCTGTGAATATGCCTTTAAGGTTAACCATATGTTGTTGAGGTTATGTTATAGAAGAAATTTTTATTTATTTGAAATTATGATAATACCTGTATCTGGACAAAAGTCCAAACAAAAGGTCATATTTCTTTACAAATACTACCTAAAATATCTATTTAAAAAAGCTTAAAAATAACAAATTTTAATTAGCGGGCCAAAAAACTTTTTGGCCCTATGGCCACAGAGTCCAACTTTTCGTCCGCAAAACATAAACAAAAAGGGTCGCTCTTAGAATCAATCGAATAAAAAATATTTAACTAGGTTAAAATTTATTTTATTTTAGTCAAACTTCACGTGTGATAAAATTTTTTATTACTGCAGTTTTGTTAACTATTTACGTTAACATCATCAGATACTACTAATATTATAAAAACATTTTAAAAAGTTAGAATTTACATTAAAATTAAAGAATTATACAATTTAAACACAATTTAAAACTTAAAAAATAGTAATAAACAAATTAAAAATGACATTGGAACAAAACATGGATGAATTTCCAGATTATGTAAAAAATATTTTTTGCTGGGCTAGGCGAGAAAAAATATAAAGTTTCCATTAGGTGGCGCTTTGCTAAATTAACATTAGATTTTTTTTACTGTATATCAAAAAGCTATTAAATTACTATAATGAAGTAAAACACGTTAAAAAATCAAGTAAATTTTCACTATACTTACTTCACGGATAGAATAATAGCGTTATTAATACAACAACATAGTGTTATATATGCGCCAACCACAAATTGTACTATAGTATAGTACTAACTATGACATAAGATAACATTTGTTGTTGTATTTATTACAATTGTATGTTGTTTACCTCTTGATTCTACAACTGGTTGTTGTATCGTATAACATATTTATGTTATAATATATTACAAAATATGATTGGCGCCTATATTACTACAACATTTTTATCAGTGTTTTACCTTTATAATTCACGGTACAAATCTTCGAACGTTTACTAGATTTCATTAGAAATTTTTACAAATAAATCTTGTCAATCAGTATTAGCTTATTCATATAAACTAGAGCACGTTAGTTATTTTTTCGGGCGATTTGGAATTTAGAAATTTAAATCTTAAGTATTTAATTATAGTGTATAACACACAGATACATAAAAAGTGGTTCTTCTTGGTTACACCCTAGCCATTTATGTATTAATTAGTAATCAGCCTTGCTAAATGTAAATTGCAATTAATTTTTTCGTGAAAACTAATTTATCAGTTACCTTGGAGACAATTAATTTAATGTCAAATCAAAACTTATCATATTTGACGTGGGTGACTTTGGTTTACTTAAAATTATTTTAATAAATTACACACTCAGAAAATGTCATTGTAATTTTAATACTAAATTTTATTTGTAAATACATATTTGTTATTTATATCGCCACCATAAAAGTATTTAATACTTTACTTGTGATATTAAATACTGCAATGTGTGTATTGTATATAAAATGTTGTCATACTAACATAGAGACTGTGCTGGTACATTTGGATCCCCACGCAACATGTGTTTATTAATACTAGCATGTTATAGTAAAAATTACTGTAACATTTCGTAAAGCATATCACACTTAGAGTATGGTATATTTTGAGTTGTTGTTAAGTTGTATTACTGATCTAGTTTAAAGTATGTTACAGTATTCAGAAAAATTTACAATCGATAAATAATACCAAAACTTTGATTAGTAATAATATAAAGATTGCAACCACACAGCATTACACACTGACAAAATAATCGATCCTTTTTTTAATTTTCCCTATATTATTACTAATCAAAATTTTGGTATTATTTAACTATTGTTATTTTACTAAATACTGTAACATACTTTAAACAAGATCAATAACACAACAACTACAACTTAAAGTATACGAAACTGTAACTGTGATATAATTTACCAAATGTTACAGAATTAATAAACACATGTTGCGTGGGGATTCAAATGTACCAGCACGCTCTCTATGTTAGTATAGCAACATATTATATGCAATACCTACATTGTAGTATTCAATATCACAAGTAAAGTATTAAATACCAATAGTGGCGATATAAATAAAAAATATGTATTAACATTCAGTATTAACACTACAACGAAATTTTCTGACTGCAGGGTATACCTTTATATCGTCAATCAAATTGCAAAAGGTCGTATGTCAAAATTTTACTTTTATGTTCTAAATTGTAGGAAACCTAAATGAAAGCTTAAAAGTTTAAGGCCCACTCTATTCAGGGACCCTACAGAATTGTGGCGTTTAATTAAAATTCCACAATTTAGCACCAAAATAAAACAAAGTAAAATTTTGACGTACGGCCTTTTGCTCTTTGAGGTTTGTTTCCATTAATATTACTTATACCTATTATACACTGTTAAAGTGTGGCACATATTTAAAATACCACTGCATGAAATTAAGGTTAATTTCATATGACTATAGTACAATTGCATTATAAATTTTTCAACCTTCAATTTATACTCTTTTTCATTTTATTTCACTTCTATATGTTTATTTATTGCTACATAGTGTTGATTTTTATATCAGAAGCTGAAAGAAATCTTTTTAATGTGAATGTACTATTTCTAGGCATTCTTCAGGCCAGATTTTGCTTTGTTATATGGAACTATTGATCCTACACCAAAAACAGTTAAAATATTTTACAATATTTACAATGGGCAAATAATGCAAATTTACAAAACGTTAAAAGTAAAAAAACAAAATCATTGTATTTTTCACAGAATTTTATATAAAATAACATATCTCTACTAGGATATGTAAACTATTGTAAATTTTACAACAACTGTTTCTAAGATCGAACCATATTCCCTAGATGAATATTTTTAAAAATTGTTTTTCCTTTATGTATATTTTAAAATACATGTTAGTTCTATTTGACCAGTTTCATGTTTACGATAGTAAGTAATTTATGAAATAAAGTTATTATTATTATTATTATTATTATTATTATTATTATTATTATTATTATTATGATTCTTAACAGAGATATAAGTAAGATAGGAGTTGATAGAGTTTAAGTTATATATTTTTATCAGTATTTAGTAAAAATTTACTAAAATCCAGTAATTTTTACAGCAGTTACCAGTAATATTTACCGCATATATCCAGCATCCGCTGTCCTACTTTTACTGCAACATACTGGATTTCAACACATTTTTTACTCTTTGCATACACTGAACCAAAAGTTTACTTAATATCAATTAAAACTACATTTATTTTGAGCCAATGAATGTTTTTAATTTGAACGATGTTTTATTATATCAATCCTTAAAATTTAGTTTAATAATAATGGTTAAATTTAATTTATGAAATTTCGTTAATGTAATGAATTTATTAATTACAGCAACGAATTTTAATCATCAATACCATAAAAGAGATCATCGGCTCAAAATAAATGAAATCCTTTTTTTCGGTATAGTTTGAACATATTTTTTACTGAAAAATATTTTCTGTGTAGTTAACTTTGCTACTGGAGAATTCTTGAGGAATCGTAGGTATGTTAATGGGTTGTTAAAGAAGTAAATAACAATGGGACAAGCGACAATGTTCTTAAATGCACATTTATGGTAGGAATTTAAATTTTAAATACCTTCCTCATACTGACTAACGTTCATGGGTCTTAAAATTATAGCGCCATCTTTAAACACAGTGTAAAATCTTGGTAATTTATAGTAAATTTACCAATATATGGAAATTTTGTGTGCAAATTTTCTTTCAAAAATCTTTATAACATCTTAAAAATCTTAACAAAAGTCGCGACAATCTCGGTATTTTTCGACCAAATTTTTAAATTTTGTTAGAAATCTCAGATATATAAAAAATGTTTAAAATCTTAGATTTTTTATGACGAAAACCTCAAAAATCACACAAAAATTTTGGAAGTCCGTGTAAAATTTTTTGTAGTGGATCACTCTCGAAATTAACATAACATTTACATATTTCTGTAAATTTACAATGAATTCATAAGTTAACTGTTACAGCAATTTTACAGGAAATTTACTTTTATTGATAAAACATTTACTCAAATTAGCGCACCAGAAAAACATTCTAGTTGTCTCAAAACGAAAAATAGTTATATCTATTTTTCTGAATCGGGATCCCGAAAACTGGGATCCCTAGTGGCAGCACTGTATCTTTAAATACAATTTTCATGTAAATGTAAAGTTAATTTCTTTACTATGAATAAATCATTCTTTAGAGTTTATTACAGAGAAAGCACATTAAAAGTAAAATTTAATTTTTTAATTGACTAAAATAAAAAGAAAAACAAACTCTTTATTAATCATAAAAATAAATAATAATTATAATTATTATAATTAAGACAATAAAACATTCTTTTAAATTAAAATTATAATATTGCTACACTGATAAAACAGTAGCGTAATTAATAACTTAATTAGGTTATAGTATACAACAATAAATAGTTGTATATGCGCCAACCACTATATATTGCATATAATACAATAACAAAAAAGTAAACGTGTTCGGTATTTACAAACGAGTGTAGTTGCTTGATTTACAACAACAAACTGTTAAGCGATCAGATTTTTCATTGTCGAGCAAAGAGCGAGGTAGGCGTAGCTTGCAAATCCGCAGGGTCGGATTGCCGCTTCTTTCTACTTCACGATCCTCGCTTCAAAACGCGGGCAATTCAGCTGACCTGTCCGTCCGGCTGGCTAGCAGAGCCTGTTCGGCTATCTACTGCATTTGCAAATTTGGTTTAATGTATTTTAAATATTTATGTGCACATAGAAACTGCATATTAAATGTACATGCTTATCGTTGGGTATACTTATGCACATAAAAATTTTAGCTCAAAATGCCTATTTCAATATTTTGTTAAAACATTTCGTCATCCTTCCTCAAAAAACTATTACAGTAACAACAACGTTGTTGTATTATTAAATAATATGAATCTACAATTTTAATAGTGCATCTAATATAAGGTTATGTTTTAGAATAATCGTAATAAAATGGTATTATATACCTCAAACTTATTACAACAACATTTGGTTGTACTATTTTCAGATTTTTCTATCAGTGTATGGTAATATAAACATTATTCATTGAACATTTAACCATTGGAAAATTGTTTAAAATTTGTAATTTATTTTGTGGCTAATTGTTTTTACGTGTGTTAATTTTTACATACCATATAACCACCCAAGTGCAAAATGAAAAATTCATTTATTTCAAAAGTAAAAGCGATTTCATTTACAACCAATACAATCACAAAAAGACAACTCAATTTTTATATGAGTGAATTTTAATTTTAATGGTTATTTATAACGCAAGTATAACAAATATAGTTTTTCTCACTAAAAAAAAAAACAATCTTATATAAAGTATTTATTATTATTATTCTTATTATTATTTACAGCAGTAAGCGGTATAGCCAATGAGACTTTCTTCGAACAGGCATAATGACACCAAATACAACAAATAATTTATATTTGTGACACTATAGTAGTACACTAGTGTAAGATACTTGTTGGAAGTTTAAAAATACTTGATATAAATATATTTAAAAAGTTTAAAAAATTCAATAATTTGTTTCAAGTTTAATTGTTGCGTTTTTTCAAGAAATTAGTATTAGTACTAGTTTTTATTATTTTTGCTATTTTTAATACTCAATATAAATATCTACTTGTCATTTTTGAGTTTCTTTAAATTAAATACAAGAAAATTAATTATTTAAACCAAGAACTTTTGCGTAATTCATGTTTAACCTATTGCTAAGATACTTCAATCAAGCAAAACACTTGATCTAAGTACTTAACATGCCTGCAGATATAAAAACTTTTAAGTCATTTGAACTGAATAGGTTTTTTCGAGTTTTACTATATTCAGTTCTGGACCACTGGTTATTGGCTATTTTAAGTCACCTCATAACAAGAATTCAACATCTTTTGGTCAGAACTAGTTCTAAGAGTTTATAACTTGACACCCGAAAATGCCTGACCTGTTGATGTACCGGCTCCCTACTACTGTACTGTATTTATACAACTGTTTTGGGCAAGTTTTGACAGGGTTGGAATTTAGTTTGGTGATCTCACGTGACCCTCCACAGAAAAAATAAATTAAAATATAGGGAACGTGTAACTAAAAAAAGGAAAATTAGTGGACATAGCCCCTTACTAAACTAATTTAATTGCATAAAATATATTTCATTCATTATGACCTTGTATAGAAAATAAAATGGATGTCGTGCAAATTCAAAACAAATCTGATCTAAATCGTTATTTATAATTAGAAGGACTGAATTCTTAGGCAGCTAGCTTATTTGTAACGGTCAATTTGCTTTGAATTACTGATCAACTGATTTTAGGTTGTATCTATATTTGTGTTGTTTTAATATTACATCGGCACTTAGTGCTACTAAGAGTGCCGATGTATTGAAATCTTCGCCGAAATATCAAAATCTTAGACCACATTTTTTTCACATTTCTCGACGTTTTAACCCATTCTGAGTCGAAATCAGTAAAAAAAATTTTTGCGCCCGTCTGTCTGTCTGGGTGTAAACTCTCCAAACTCCATTTCTACATGAGATATCGACTTGAGGTTTTTTGCATATTGTTTCTTATCGTATTCCGAAGAGCTGATTAGATTTTGGGGGTAAACGATTGGGGGTAAGGGGGTAAAAATAGGGTAAAACTCCTATTTTTAGCGTTTTTTGTTTATAATTATTGTTGTATTTGGTTAATTTAGCACTTATATAAAAGATAATTTGAAATTGGTCAAAAAATGTTATAAACAACGTTTTCCTAAAACGAATTGTTTTCGAGATATTGGCGTGTAAAGCAGTAAAAGGTTTTTTTAGCATATCTCACATATTTATAACCCGATTTCAAAAAATTATATTTTAAATAAAAGCTCTTTTTAAGCCCTATAAAACATGTTATATACAGTTTTTTGCTAGAATATAATGTTTTAAAGATACAGAATTTAAAATCAAACAAAACACCTAGTTTGAAATTTGCAAACTAGATGGCTCTAGTGTACAATAGTGCCGATATTTTGACAGGGTGCTTGCAACGTTTCATCTAGTTGTCAATATTGTGACTGCTGAACCTGCCTGATGTAATAAACTAATATTTAAGGTTACGGGTGTGCTTCTTGTCCTATTCGAGGGGTTGTGAGAAATGCGGGGATGTTTTAGGTTCGCTACTTAATATCAACGAACTAATAACTCTTCTCTCTAGAATACGCATACCGTTAATATAAAGTATCGCCAACATCTCGGTTTGTTTGTAAAAAAATAGTAGGTATATTCAGGCCTGAACAATAACAGTTACCAGTAACTGTTATTGTTGTCTCTGTTAGAACAAAGCTGTGCAAGTAAGACAGACAAATGTATATATTGGCTACGTTTTTGTCAGTTTTTACAAATGAAATGCCCATTCTAGAGAGAATAGTTATTAGTTCGTTGCTTAATATACTCAGGAAGAAAGCTACAGGTCTTTACATACATCTCATTGAAGGTCTTTTCTCTTTGGAAAAATTCAATGTTTTTAAGAATTATCTCTTAATCTTTTGAAATGCAGTATCCTACTTTAAAGTCACTCTGTATTGTAAATTCAGTTTTGTTAAGCGTAAATTTCACGGCACAGAGGATCAATCATTATTTTAAGCCCATAGGTGTTTTAAAAACACTGTTTTCTATGTATCAAATTTTATTACGTTTAATATTATCGATCGAATGGCATATTAAGGTCGGAATTCGCGATGGGCGTTCGGAAACCTTTCAAAAAAGGGCGTAACCGATTTTTCGTGAAAGGTTAAGAATACATCACAATTGGAATTGTTATAGAAAACAAGAAAAATATTCCAACACGATTTACAACTTATTATTCATAGCAGTTGTAGTTATTTATTTTAATAAATACATTTTATTGTTAAATTAAGTAATTAATTACTATTATTTACTAAACAATAAAGGATTCTATTTATACGTGACTTTTTTTTAATCCTTATAAATATTTTTAGAAAACACTTGAATTTCGCCAAAACTGTATAAATAAGACTAATAAGACTAAATAAGTTTGGGAATTTTAAGGGGTGATTCTACATTAACAAATATGAAGAAAAGTTTCTTACAGGTTGGTCTGGAAATGAGCCCTAAGGGAGCTCCCTTTTAAGGGCACATCTAAAAAATAGTTTTTATTTAAGGTTGTCTGACAAAAAAATCCAAAAATCTCAAAAATCAGAACAACCCCTTAAGAGAACTACGACCTTTTAAAGAATAACACTTTTACGTGACTTTTTAAGGGGCGCTAGCTCCCTTAAAAGCGACTGGTGGATATTTGTGTACGGGAACTTTTTTTCATAATTTTTGATGTAGAATCACCCTGCAGTATTAAAATTTTAATTGCCGCATTTTTTAGTTCCTATTTTGAAAACGTGAAATTTTCTCTTTAACTCAAATTTTCTCGAGAACGGTTGGTCCTATGGTGTTACATAAGGAGTACCTTTTTTATGTATTTTTAATAAAAGATTAATATTTTATTGAGAAAATGTCAAAAAATCTACAGATAAAAAAGTTTGGGGCAAAAAAGTGATATCTCACCCTCATTTTGCACGACCCTAGTTAAAATTATCAAATAAAAATTACATAAAATGATAAATTTTATAAATTTTAGGGCATGTGCAAAAATTCATTACTGTGCTTCATAGGATTCCAGAGCTATTAAAACGTACTTTTTACTCTTAAAATTTTAAAAAGCTTTTTTTTTAATTAAAATGGTTTAAGATAGATTTTAATAGAAGTAAGAGTGTAGCTTTGGACCTTTTTTTAAATACTTTTTATTCGAATAAAGGTCATGTGCTTTATAGAAAATATTATTATTGTAGATAAAATAAGGTATAACGTGGAAGGACACTAGTGTCTATAAAGGGACTATAAAGGTAAATTCAGATATTTTTTTTACTCATCACCCTCTCTGAAATCCCCAGTACCCCTCCCTCAGTAAAAATTCCTAACAATATCCTTTATACAATTTATAGAAAAACCAAGACAAGGAAGTTTTTACTCTTGCAGTAAATTTCATTCTCTCGTTAATGTTTTATAACGCTTTGTTGTGCAAGAAGTAACATATTAACAGGTTGTTATACAAAACTTTTTGTACTAATAAGTTAATACAATAATAATGAACCATGGTCCGTTTGATTTTATACTTGCTTAGCATTGATTGGTATACTTTTACTTCATGTTGAATGTAGTCTTTTGAATGTGGTACTCTAAATAAAATAAGAGCGTATTGGAGAGAATTGTAAAAAAGTGTACATAGAAAAAACGGATTCCTTGAACCAAGGACACGTGTCTTTGGATATGTTCAAGGCCATATTCTCTTGTTTCAAGGCTGACATTTTCTTGAACCAAAGTCAATGTCCTTGAATAAAGAGCGCGGATTTTTATTCCAAAACCCGTGCTCTTCATTCAAAGACATTGACTTTGGTTCAAGAAAATGCAAGCCTTGAAACAAGAGAATATGGCTTTGAACATATACAAAGACACGTGTCCTTGGTTCAAGGAATCCGTTTTTTCTATGTATAGAAAGGGCTAGTTACACACATAGAAAAAATATTCTGATATAAAGTATTTGTGATATTTGTGTTAGATACTTGTTGCAAGTATCTAAATACTTTATATAAACATATTTAACTAATTTTAAAAAACACAATAATTTGCTTCAAGTTCAATTCGTGCGTACTGCCAGGAAATTAGTATTAGTCTTATTTTTCATTATTTTTAGTAGTTTAAATACTCTGGCCTTTTATTTAAGTTTCTTTAAAATTCAATACAAGAAATTTTATTATTCAAATCAAGCACTTTTTCGTTATTCAAGTTTTAACCTCTTCCTCCAAGTAAGATTGGTGTTCAACTTTTATCAAGCAAAATGTTTGATTTAAGTATTTTTAAGTACTTAAATGTTAAACAATGCCTGCGTATAAATAAACTTTCGAGCCACTTGATCTGACTAATACGTACTTGTTTTTAGTAATAATTTCTCTGTGTATGTATAACTATTTTAAACGTTTCATACTCTTCTATTCTAAAGATGTGAAGAGTTGATTAAAAACACTTGTTTTTCATGTGTCGTGAGTTGAATGAAAGCTGTCCAAGGCACGCTATATACTGATCACTTTCTCTGCACCAAACTTGATAATATTAAATTTTCATTTTCTAAATTTCTTCTTCTATTTTAATTACCACTTATCGTGTTTACTTTCCGACCATTGCCTATTTGTAATCTTTTTATTCGAAGCGTAAATATTTCGCATTTATCGGCTTTTAATAGATCCTCCCAGTGGGAGTGGGAGGCTCCTACTACTCACTTGATAACTACATTATTTAGGCAATATATTTTTGCATGGCGAAAGAGTGACCGCAAAGTTAGCCTGTTTTTCCAACACCTGTAACTTCGATTGGAATTGATAAAATGTAACGATAAGTAAGTGCTCAAAATTTTTGTCTGGTCATGAACTTGTGCAAAAAGCAAGATTTATTGTTCTAGAAGCTAAACATCCCCTTAAACAAAGGATTAAATACACACCTTATTTTTGCATAACGCACGTGCGAGGAAAATATTAATTGTTTATTATTTTAGTAACTCGATTTTTCTTGAGATACTTTATGATTTACTAGTTTTTTGGTGCTTGGGGGTAGTTTAACCATCTTTTTGGGGGTGGATTTTCATCAATTCCAAGGTTGATGCCCCTTTACGTGTTTTTTTATGTTTCATATTACAGAAAAATGTGTTTTTTAAATTGATAGTAATATTTTTTGAATTTTGTATTTTTTGTCTACGACTTAACAATCACTTTAAACTAATCAATGAATGTTATTTACATAAGTAACAATATTAACTACTAAAATAATAAACAATTAATCTTTTCCTCGCACGTGCGTTATGCAAAAACAAGAGGGATGTTTAGCTGCTAGAACAATAAATCTTGCTTTTTGCACAAGTTCATGACCAGACAAAAATTTTAAGCACTTATACGTTACATTTTATTAATTCCAATCGAAGTTACAGGTGTTGGAAAAACAGGCTAAAACCCCTCTTTTTTGCGGTGCCTCTTTTTTTCTATTAAATGACCGCATTGCAGGTTTTTTATCAGTCTAGAATAAAGGAGGTCCTCTAAGGTCTTGTTTAGCCTCAGTGGGATATAAATATTTTCTACCATCTCTGGATATCGAGTAAAATGCATTTTTTATCTGAAGATTTGCAAAGAGCAATCAGCTCCAATTCATAAGCGTATTTAAAATTTACGGAAAAATACTATTCGAATTAAATATTTTAAGAAACCAAAAAAAAACATCGCAAAATTATGAAAATCTTACCTTTTTTGGTTCTCATTCATCTGTTTTTGCTTTTTTGAACTTTTTTTTCCTAAACTTGAAACAAATCAACCCAGAGAAAATTACTAAGCACCAAAGAACAAAGGAAGACTAAAAGAATTGTAGTAAATCACGTAATTCATTTGAAATTTTGCCGGATTCTCCTAAATAATAAATAATTATTATTTATCATGGTAACCAATAGAACCCTACATTTCTTAAGGGTTCTTTCTACCTTAGAAAAAAGAAAAAAGATATCACTGTGAAATTTTCAAACACGTCCGCCATTCTGTTATTTTTCCGTCACAAAAATTCTTCTACATAGCGACTTCAATACGGAATAATATTCCGTATTGCTTTTTTTTCAGTTTTTTGATGTTTTTTTTTCAAAAAAATTTTATGGCCAGGAAATGGCACTTTAAAAATCTAAAGAAATGTTATTTCTATTCTTTTAATATTAGTAAAAATACCTACAAAATTTCACAATGATACCTTATTTCTTTCTATATAAAAAAATGTTTAAAAAAATATTATTTTTAGAATTTCTAAGGTAGAAAAACCCCTTAATAAGAATATAGACTGAATTTACAGAATAATTTTAATATTAATATTATTATGCAACATTAATATTTAATGGTAAATATTTGAAAATAATTTCTCTGAATGTTTTTATAATCTATTATGACTTTTATGTATGTAGTAGCCTAATGACAAATTTCCTTATTTCTTTTACAAACTAGTTAATAGTAAATTAAACAAGTACTATTATTATGATTATTGAAAGGAATAAAAAGTACATTATTTCGTCGGCTTACAAGTAAAAGGCACTAAGTCACTTTTTTGCAAAAATGGGATTTTAATGGCACTGTAATTAATTTTTGATGATCTATGTATAGATACACCGAACTAACTTCTAGCTGGACTGCCAAGGGAGTTACCCACTATACAAAACGCACCATTTCGATTTTGATTAAAATTTTATCTGGCAATAGTCACTAAGTCACTTAGTGCGTTTTACTTGTAGATTATTTTAAATGTTTCTGCACTAAGCGACTTTCTAAAAAGAGTTAATTTATAAAAATATGATTAAGAAAATTAAGCAATTTTTGTTTTATTTATAATAATATTCTTATTATAATTAGAAATAGGCGAGATATAGACAAATAATTGAATATTTGCAAAAAAATATAAATTAAAAAAAATTATACATTTTTTAAATTTTGCTCTTAAATCCGTGGTTACTATATAAATAACAAGAATATAAAAAAAACTAGTTCGCGGCAATTTCGGAAAACAGGCCTTAGAATTGCACCGTGAAGTGTTTTATCATTAATAATGATTCATTATAATTATCGACTTTAGGAGATGCTTCTTTGCCGGCACAGCCGATAGCCTCTGAAAACTGTTTTAGTTCTGGCGTAGTAAGCAGTTTCATATAATTAATATTAATTAATTATTATTATTAATTTTGGAAACGTTTTTTAAAACAATCAAAAAGTCCAAACCCTTCTTTTAAAAATCTAGTTTTTAAAAATTTATGTAAACAACGTTTCTACTTTATAGTTATACATTACGTTTAATTAATAGAAGGGTTTTAATTTTAATTAGTTGTTTTTTATATTATTTTATTGACTTTTGCTCTTTACTTGTAAGCCGACTTCGTGGGCCTACAAGTAAAAGGCACTAAGTCCATGTCCTATTTTAAATTTAGTTAAATTAAACTACTTCAATTTTTCTTTATTTAACT
>OY294051.1:30479968-30712913 GCA_958510825.1 Brachypterus glaber
CTACTAAAAACGTATGTTATGAAACTAGAACTTGGATATACTATATTAGTTTTAAGTTGTTCTTGGACCTTACGGTATTAGACTACAAAATATATTATTTATACTGCTTTAAGCGTAATATGAGCTATTTCATAATATTATTAATATTTAAGCATAATATGAGCTATTAATAATAATAATAATAATAATAATAATATTTAAGCATAATATGAGATATTTAATAAATTTTAGTTTGGAGACCCAAGTGATGGGTCAGAAATAAAACTTTATTACGATTACAAATAACGCTATAATTCTGGTATTAAACAAATCGGTTTTATTGTCGTGTCTTTACTTATCTCGTCTCTATTTCCAAAACAGTTCAACACAAGATTGCAGTTTTAAAAATCAAGACTGATCAGATTGTTCAAAGTCGAGACTTTTCCACCCTGCAGATTGTTAAGACTCTTGCGAGACGAGACAAAAAGTTAATCATCGAGAAATGGCCAATACAAGATTAATCTATTTCTTGTCTCCAAAATCGAGACTCTTGATAATCGAGACAAAAAGCTCCTTTCTCCAAGGAAAGTCTTGCGTTAGTAAAAAAAAATCGAAAAAAAATAATTGCTTTTTTCTACGTTTCTGGACGTTTTATATCCAAAAAAATATGATTTCCGTCAAAAAAAATCTGTCTGTCGGTCGGTCTGTCGGTCTGTGTGGCCGGGAAATTCACGATAACTCATGAACGCTTCGGGCTAAAGACTTTCAAATTTGGACCACAGGTTGATTATCTAAAGTTCTAGGCTGGGATTGTTTTTCGTAAAAATCTGGTTGGAGTAAAAAGAATTTTTTTCAAAACCTATTTTTTAAATTTATTTTTCATTTTACGAAAAAAAGAAACTGTTTTTTTATTTTTTTTTGTTTTTGATTTTAATGAATCTAGGCCTATAGGTGAAAGTATTATTTTGTTGGCAGCAGCATTGTTATTAATATTTATTAAGATATTTGTGTTTTTTTCTGTTTATTTTTTACGAAATTACATTTATATTAAAAAATAAAATAATCGGTCAAACCATTTTAAAGTAATAGCTTTGAATAAAAAATAGTTTGTCCTTAATATTCCTATTCAAATCTAAATAAAGTTTTCATGACATGACTTAAATCAAACCTCATTCTTGTGGGAAGTGTAACAAACCAGAATAATATAATAGGTAATAATAGTACTCCAAGTATTATACTTATTAATGAATAGGTACTAACATTATTAATCAAATTATAGGTAATAAATAATGTAATCATCATAAACTTTATCACTTATACTTTAAATTTTACAGTTTATTAAAAAATTATGCAATAAAAAATTGTTAAATAAAATATTTATGCTATAAATAGTTATTATCTGGTTCATTGTTATATAAAATATTAATTAATAATTATTGCATTTATTATAATTTAGTAACAATAAAAAAAGAATCATTATACATACTTTCAAACAAGTCCTGAAGATATGTAATGATGTAATACTTCACATTCCATAATATACACACATTTGGTTTGGACTTTTTACAAAAAGTACCATCAAACTTATATATCCAAAGAAAATATATTTATTTGAATATATTTTAATAGTTTATTTTAGTTTTTATTAATTATATGAAAATTAAAAGAATTTTTTTTTCAATTACGTAGTTTCTTTTGTTAAAAAAAAATAGGTTTTAGTTTATCATTATTTTGGTTTATTTTCCATTAAAATATAAAACGTTAAAAGGAAAAGAAAGAGTATATTGTTCAATAAGCGTATAACAAATGCTATTAATGAGTGAGGTTGAATTTTACGACACGAACCGATAGGTGAGTGGCGTATTTAACCGGATGATTTTAATATATTTTTTTACTAAAAATTAATGGTGATCGATCGTATTACGAAAATTTTACTTTTCTATTATTATTATTATTATTCTGTTATTATTGAAAGACCACAATTTTTATTTAAGATAAAAGGGTCCTCCTCGTTTAAAATGGATTTTTCCTGAAATATTTACATCTTCATTTATTTCATTAATATTAATTTAGGCAGAAACAAACTTTTAATATTTTTGCTTGGGTATATTCTAAGTCAACCTAGTTAGGTGCTCGGGATAGACAAAAAAGGCCATGGAGCCTAGTTGTCAGGACTTATTATAGGACTACTACAAGTACTACTACACTGTTAAAAAAGATTTTTTTAGATTTATTTGGATGTGGCCAAATAATAGTTATTATATATCAAGGTAGAGAAGACATTTTTTATAGCCGAGCGAATTAAATCCCGAGCTGCGTAGCAGCGAAGGATTTAAGAGTGCGAGGTTATAATAGTCTTCTCTACCGTGGTTTATATATTAGTTTTTTCACTACTAGCACTATTTAACTAATTTTATTCAAATATTAAAATAAATTATTAACAGAAATTATATTGAAATTTTCATAAAAATCAATGACATTTCCTCAAATAAATACTTTGAATTGACGTTTAAAAATTTAGTTTTTTAAATTTTTTATTTCATAATATTTAGCTAATTATTAATTGTATTAATTGGTAATAATTATAATTAATTATATTTAATAAATAGAAAGATATTTAAAGCTATTTTCTTGGGTTTAATTAGTAAAAATTGTACAAAGAACTGAAAAATCTAAAGTGACAGAAATCAATTGTTTACAAAATTTACTCCTACTAGGAGAGAAAAAATTATTATTGCTATTGGTGAAGAAAATTGATTTCACAGTCTGAAAACATGATAAATATTGGTATGTTCTAAAGCTAGTAGTGAAAAAAACATTTTATCAGTGTACTAGGTATATTCGGGTGTATATTTATTTTTTTTACAGAATTTTTAAAGAGAGCAGAGGTTAATATAACTATATACTTATGAAATCAGGAAATATATTCTAAGTAAATAAATATTGTATGTCACAATACATTTAAATATTTACATTATTATTAATATAGATGTTTTGACACCATTTCAGCTGTATTAACATACCTTCTGCAAAATGTGAAAAATATTGCAAAAGAACAGTTAATTTTTTGGATTGGGTAGTCTGCCTACGTTTTATAACGGGCCTGTTTTTAAATTAATATAATTATTGTAATTGGTTATTTTTTAATTAATGACGAATCCAGAAATGATTCACTTTACACTATACCGAGTGATATATTTTTTTTAATTATATATTTTATTTTATTTATTTTATTTATTTTGGTTTAGATAGGTACAGCGTCATGGAGAGCCCCAAATAAGCTTTTGGCTTGTGCTAGGGGCTCTCCATTGATTTTGATAAGACAAACAAATTTTTAAATAGTAGTTACAAAACGCAGCAAATTTTGTAGTTCCAAATTCTTCAAAAATGTTTATCGCAGTCCATTAAAATTAATTCTTTTTTGTTCGTATCTCATTTTTCTTAGTTTTCAAGCTCATACAGGGTTCCCACCAATCCTGGAAAACCTTAAAAACCTGGAAAACGCATGGAATTTAGATTCCCACCTGGAATACCTGGAATTTAACATTTTTTTTCTTTAAAAAAAGTTTTTTACCTGGAATTTTGTAATAGCACCTGGACTTTAACATACAAAAATATAATTTATTTAAGAAAAATTAAATACCCTTAGCACAAAAATTAAAGGATATAAAAAACATCCTAAATTTTTAGATGATTTTCAAACCATTTTTTTTTTCATTTTGATCCGAATGATTGAAATTCACTTTTGCTAAAAATCAATTTCTCTTGTTTAAAATTATTTTACAATGCTACGAGGAATAACAATCAATTGCCCGAAATGATTTTTTTTTCGAAAAAAAAAAATCGAAAAAAAAAATATTTTTTTTTATTTTTTGTTACTTTAATATTATTATTATATACTAAAACGATTTTACTATACCTGGAATTTTAATAATTTTTACCTGGAAAACCTGGAAAATACCTGGAATTTGAATGTCAATTTTTGGTGGGAACCCTGTCATAAACCATAAATTTTGATGAAAAGAAGTTTTAAATATATTTCAAGTAATGACTTTGAGTACATATTGAATTATCGATAATTTTTTACTTTGGATGACAGCTAGGTAAATGTACAAGTAAATTTTTTTTGCGTTATATAATATTCTAAACAAAAATGTCCGTCCGTCTGTCCGTATGCCACGTTTTCTTGTCCGCACACATTTTCAGAAAAAATCAATCTTGGTAAGAACACGAAGGCTATTGAAATTTAAAAGAATCACTTTCCTACATAAGAAAGTTATTTTAAAAAATATAAAATAGTGGAAGAAAATCTCCACTCATTCTTTCAGGAAAAATTACTTTTATTAAATAGATCAATCGTAGTAAATTAAAAAAAAAAAATCTCAAAAAAAGTTATAGGGAGGTAAACTTTTTAAAAATTGAAAAACAGGGAACAAGCTATCAACGTGATTTTTTGAAGAAAAATTACCTTGAGAGAGTCGATTAAACCAAATATGAAAAAAATCCATGCAACTTAAGTCTTCACCAAGAAAAAAGGCGTGGGCTAGTCCGCCACTGATTAAATGAATAAATAAATCATTTTGCGATCAATTGGTACTTAAACAATACCTAATTTTTTAATGGAGGTGTTTTATTAACTTAAGTGATTTTTCTATTTTTCGCTTCTTTTTTAGCATGTGCGCCGATTAACTCGAAAGATATATGAATCTAATGTAAAGAAATATTCAAAGGAACTAAGGAAAAAATATCTTAGTCCAATACATTTTCAATAGACTGCCTACAAACTATTAAATAAAAATACGCGGATTTGTTTATTTAACCTTATATTTATTAAAATAAGTATTTATACATTTACGTTAGATCTACTTAAAAAATATATAAAAAATATAAGTACTTTTGATTGAAAGAGAGATTTATTAACTTTGATCTTCGAAAACTCTGATATATGGACTTAACTGGTTATGTCCGTATTCACTTCATTTACTAATGAGACAACACACTCTTTGTAGACCGTTAACTAGTTTTTCTAGAGATGTTTACATATATAATGAAGAATTGAAGATGTTTCTGCAAAAGTGAAGTTTTTTGATAATTAATCTTGAGGCTCCAGGACTCAACATGAGGGAACATGGGGAAACTAGATCTATGTTACATTGTAACATACTCTTCTCCTTCAATTTTGAATTAAAGTACTAGGGACATTAGATCTAGCAAGGAGCATCTACATAGGTCTCAAGTTAGCGCCAACTTAATATCTATAAATTGGCGGTTGCCGTTTACACTTGAGCAACAGTGTCGCGGCGAGAGTTTTTTAACCAATTAGAAACAAGCATCTAAAAATGCCGCCTTAGTGTTTTCACCTTCAAAGTGTATATATTTACATTGTTTGTATATTTCTATTTACAATATAGCCAAAGCTTACTTGCAAACAAGAAACATTTAACGAAAAATATACTTTAAAATAAAAACCTTGATAGTAGTTAAACTCGAAATTTTTGAATAAATATATTTCAAATAGTCTTTTTGTTATTTGTAATAATTTATTGTTAATGTTAAATAATTATTTTAAATTATAACTGCGTCGTTTTTGTCAAACGCTTTTCAATCACAATAATTGGTGAGTGTGGGTCAACACTTAGCGGTATAAACGTCATATAGCGACGACGCGTCGTGGCTAAAATTAACTTTTATTTTAATAACGTGTAGTTCCAAAGATTTTTTTGCAAGAACCAAAAAAAAAATATGTCTCAAAAAGATAATTTAAGTGAATATGAAATATAAGATACATTATGTATAAAATCTGTGCTGCCCTTCGTAGTTAAAACGTCCTAACTAAAATTTTCCCTAAATTTTTCGAATAAATGGCCAAATTCTCTGACTACCAGGTTTCAATTTTAATTTCCCTGACTTTTTCCTGGCTTCCCTGTTTTCCCTGACTGGTGGAAACCCTGGAGAATGGATAAATATGGCATCGTTTCTTAAGTTTTGCAACGCTGCACCGGTAGCAGTCATTACGGCTTTTCAATGTTTTAAATTTTGTTATTTGAAAGAAATAAATATATTTTTTATAACTTTTACTGAATTAGTGTTTAAATTCGTTTTAAGTGTCCTGTTTTCAATAGCAAGATACATTTAAATTTTAATAAAAATATAAACAAGTGTATAAGATGAAATTATTCAGGATTTTTTGGTAATAAACTTAGCAATTATATTGCTTATCAATGAAAATAGACGAACTAAATAGACTAAAGGTAAGCTGCACAAATTAAAAATACATTTTGTAAAAAATATAACATTTATCAAGATGTCGGTAGCTGTCAAATCCTTGTTTCCATAGTAACCAAGTGATAATTGCAAGTGTGCAAAATTTGTGACATATATTTTGATCTGATTGGTTTAGAAACTAAAAATCCAAGGTTTTGATTGTCTATATACTGTTTGTGAAATAGTCATTAAAATATCCTTGCTCAAAAGTTCTGGCGAATGCACTGCTGCATAAATCTTTTGGACCAGTCTTATTCCTTGTCTTTCTTTTATTTGTTTTGCCAGTTTTGCCTACACCAAGCCCTCTCCCTTTTTTCAGATCTTTAAACGTAAACCTTCACTCTTTACTTTTTTTTCATATTTTTTTACCAGTATACCACTATTTTTCTTTTTTTAGTACTTTAAATACTTGCTATCTTTAATTTAGGTTTCTTTAATACTCGAAATAAACAATTTTATTTTTTAAACCAAGCACTTTTTCTTGATTCAAGTCTTTTGATCTAAATAGGATACGTAAACAACTTTAATCAAGCAAAACATTTGATTAAAATACTTAACATGTTTGCAGATATACAAAGTTTTAGGCCACCAGAATTTGGATATAATGTACTTGTTTTTATTCATCATTTCTCTATGTGTATCTTCCTTATTTCGTGCTTCCTTTTCGTGGAAGGGCATTTCCTTTTCAACTCGATAGAAAAAAATATTTTTTGAACAACACTTCATATACTTTTGATATATTGGTAGGTCGACTACAGCCTCAGGCTATTCAGAATTATAGTTCCCATAGGTCGAGACAAGGTGTTTGAATATTACAGTGAGGCATACTTAGTATTACAGTGTTGCCACATTGTCCATAAAAAAGTACTTCTGCCGACCAAAGAAAACTTCACCTATGTTAATTTAAAAAAATTCGAAACAAAATTTTTTATCCCCTTTGAATTCCTACCTTACCCCAATTTTTACCAATGCACCCATCCGAGATCTTTGAATAAGGAACCTATGTTTCTTTGAAGTGTTTAGCTCAAAGCGTTCTCAAGTTATCGTGGTCACAAACTTTCCCGGATAGACCGACAGACAGATTTTTTTTTCGCTTACATTTTTGCATAAAAAACTTTAAAAAAACGAAAAAAAAAACAATTCAGTAATTTTTTACTTACGTAAGATTTTGGACTTTCCTTGGTATTTTCCCAATTGAGGAAAGTAAAATATGTTTTTATCGCTTTCTTTACGATTTACTCCCCATTTACTTAATCGTAAACAATTTATATGCATTTCCGACAACAGGAGTTCCACAAGGATCTAGCCTAGGTCCACTTATGTTTCTTGTATTTGTTAATGACTATCTTTGCATCTTTTAAAATGTATATTCGGGTTGATTTTAAATTATTTCCTGAATTTTATCTATTTATTAGTACCTAATGTTATAACCCTATATTGCACATAACTTTATTTTGCAATGAAAAAAATTTATGATGCGTATTTTGACTCATAAAAAATAAAGATCTCTTTTCTTTTATAAAATTCTGATTCATTTTTTTTAACCCATTCGGTAAAATTGTGCACATAAAGAAAAAAAATACAAAACTAAAAAATACTAATACATATCGATGGTTATATAGGGAAACCTTATGTACTTAGCACCTTTGTACGCTAGACCATCGATATCTACTTGCTCACAAATTATGTATGGTAATCAACAAAACCATTTTTAGGATTTTTTAGCCCACAAAGGCATAATTTTAAACAAAACCAACACACTAACAAAAATTCGACTCCACCTATGATCAGCTATTTAAATATTTACCGGCAATATTAGATACTGCCATCTCCATTTAAAGAACAGTCCCCACGTAAAAACTGGGTGCCCATAAAGTATTTTGGTTATTGAAGAATTCAGGGGTTTTAATGCTCAGTGTTCCCAAGTTGCAACAGAGTGCAATATAGGGTTGAAGTAATTTGTAAATCTGACAACAGGTTCCTGCATATAGTCCACAATGCAGCATCCCACTGACATACTAAACATGCATTTTAATGTCATTCATAAAACGGATTGTTATTAATATTTGTTTGTATAGAAATCAATTTTGCATAACAATTAACCGAATTTATTATTAAATTAATCTGAACAAGCCGTGAAGATAAACAAGCTTCGCATTTCTTAGTATACTCCTCGTAGTTGCAAGTAGTATTTTCCTTGTAAAGTTTTAACTTATTTTTGTTGTAAATAACTTTAGGGCCCTATAACTTCTTTGTTATTCGGGGGATTTTTTTCAAATTTCGTACTAATGATCCTTTTTTAATTAATAATTTATAATTATTATAAAAGTAATGTTTCCGAATTTGTTTATTGCAGTTTTCCTTCTATGTTTTTTCGATTTTTTTTAATTACCCCCTATAACTTCTTGTTTTTGGGGGGATATTTTTTAAATTTGGTATGTTTGATATTATTATTTAAAGTAACTTTTCTCAAAAACAAATACCTTTATAGGAGTTTTTATTATATTGCTTTTTTATTATTTTTTTAATGTTTAGTCCCACAGTTAATTTGAAATATGTCTACGTGTACGGTTCTATAGTTTTGTTTATTGTTTGTAATTGTTTATTTAAATAATATTTATGTTAAATGTAGTGTTTTAAGTATGCTCAGCTTGATAAAGTCTTAATTAAAGACGAAACGTCGCTAGTGCATAAAACTTAGTGTTTTTATTTAAAGTCCTAGTCCCGATATTTGTTTATTAATTATAAAATTAATGTTTTGGGAATTAATTTCAATTTCAAAAAGCTACCTGTCCTTTTCAAGATTGATTTTTCCAAAAAATTTATGTATATCAGAATTTTCTTTCTTGAGTTATCGCGGAGACAAGAAAACGTGACTTAAGGACGGACAGTGGCGGACAGACGGACAGATTGACGGACAGACTTACGGACAGACAGAAGGACGGACGGTCAGACCGATAGACGTAAAGACGGAGGGACATTTTTAAGTTGTTTATAACGCACAATGGTACCTTTTTTTTTATTTTGGACATTGTTGTTTTGGGGTCCGAAGTAATCATATAATAATCATCTGCTGTGAACCTGCGAGGAGCATAATAATAATTAATATTTAATTGTTATTCGTTTAAATAAAAGATTAACCTCAATTTTCCACAATTGATTAGCTACATCTATGGATATTATTAGGCACAGTAGTAATTTTCAATAAAGGATTTATAGTTCATAAAATAAGTCTAACTTTCTTAAGCATATATCACAAAAATAATATGCAGATAATAAAAAATGTTTATTAAAGTACTTTTATACTTACTTATAATGCTTTTATGTAGAGTTAAAATGTTATAGTGGCTGGTCCGATAATTTGCAATAATATAAAAAGTAGATAACAAAAGAAAATATACCAATTAAAACTTTTTATAAAAATTGATTTTTTATTTGCTCCGTGTCACTTTAGTGAACAAATTGTAGAATTTTCGCTGTGGCCAAAATGACCCAGTCAGGGCCTGCATAGAAACATATAGTTTTTGAAATTAGAATATGCACTTGTAATGCGTATATTTTCAAGGCATTTTTTGTGTGCACAAAACTTAAAAAAGTTTTTTTTTGTGTTGACAAATTATATAAATTATATGTATTTAAAGCTATGTATATACATGCATAAATATTTATCTTAATTTATTATATTTTGCAATAAAATATAATTAATATAGTAATTAATTAAGATAGAAATATTAAATTTATGCAATTAGTTATAAAATTAATTAGTAAATTTCACATGTAATAGCATTTAAAGTATAAAATAAAGCTTTATACTCATACATAGTGTTGGTTTTAAATGTTATAAAATTTAAATCACATAATAAAATTTTCGATCAAAATTTTAGCAGATGTACTAAAACTAGTATTTACTTTATTAGTTTAGTTTATTTTTATTGACCTTTATAAAAGGTGTTTATACAGTTAATAATAATATAAAATAAAAGTAAAGTATGGTTAAGTATAGTTTGACGCACGGATCTGTGGCTACGGGAAATATATTTGGAATGTGTGTGCCCGATGTAGGCACGCACGCCTTATAACACTCTTGACGGAAAGAAGAGAGCGCGAATGATTCCTCCCCCTTACGTCGAAGACTTTTTTTCATGCGGAGAACTATATATCAGTATTATTTGAATTTCAGATTTGTAAATATAACAACTCGAAAATTTGTTATAATTAAGGGAAAAATACTCATTGTGCATTGGTTAATTTATTATTTCTATAATTTTTTTTTAACATTCACTTTTGTTGACGAGAAGTATCAATTTTTAATATTTTATTTGGTTACAATAATTTTCTTGATTAACTAACAAATTACTAATTAATCTCATCATGTGTCTTTTTTGCCGTACACACCTCGCATCATCAATCAATTAAAAAAGCATAGAAATTTTTACATATTCGTCTATCTGACCCTAAATTAGCCGCTTGCGTCACACAATATCCTTTCACTTGGATCACAAATTAGGAACATAGCCGCCTTGGATATTGTTTTCAGTAGATGAGAATAATCCACGGAAGTTGAAGATAACATCGAGAATCATCTCCTGTCTTTAGTATGAAAGTATGTAGATTTTAAACTAGAATAGGACGGAAAGAAAAAATGAGAAGCAACAATAAAAGTTGACCTTAGACTTTAAAAAAGCGTTTGACCGGATCGGGCCTAATTTTAAAGTTAGACTTTTATTAATGTTTTGGACTTCCAACAGGTATTTAACTGTATCAAGCCTATTTAATAACCAAAGAGGTTTGACTATGGATGTATCTAGATTTTAACTAGAATAGGCCGAAAACAAAATAATGAGAAGCAATAAAAGTTGACCATAGACTTCAAAAACGCGGGTCTATTTAATAACCAAGGAGGGATTTGAAAGTATGTAGATTTTTTACTAGAATAGGACGGAAATAAAAAAGTGAGGAACAAAAGTTGACCTTGAACTTCAAAAAAGCGTTTGACCAGATCGGGTGTAATTTTAATGCTAGATTACACAGCCCCACAAAAAAAAGTCTGCTACCCGAGCTAAACCACTATACCTATACGTTTTTGAGGTCGCTCAATTTGAATCCGGGGTCAGTTTAACCACATCAGGTCAGGATCAAGGTCAAGTCAAGGTCAAAATGAGAAAAAAACCATGGAATAGGCAAAAAAAAATAATTCTGCAACCCGAGCTAAACCGGGGTATGAAGTGTATGAATTTTGGTACAATTTGCCTTACGTAATACTTGAACGTTTCCATCCCTATAGGTTTTTGAGGTCCCTGAATCCGTATCCAGGGTTAAATTGGTTTAAATATTAAGATAGCTAAACCAATAAACTATTAAAAATAATAGTTGCGCGGTAAACGCTTCAATGCCTAGGACCTGTGCTTCAATGTCGCATTAATTGAAATTAATACTAGACTATTATTAATTTTCGGTTTTTTTATTTTAGAAATATTTATAGACTTCAAAAAGGCATTTAACCGTATCGACCCTGTTTTAAAATCAACGCGTTGCAACGAGGGCTCAAAACTGTCAAATTTCGATAAAGCATAGACTAGAGGAAATGTCATTAACATCTCTTGCAATATAGAATTTCAGATGCTGAATTCATGATTTTGATGTTTAAGAATAAAATATGAGTATATTAAATTGCCACACGTGCCTTGAGGCACTGATAAGTGTAAGGAGCAATTTTAATAGCCAGTAAATTTAGCATATATGTATAACACGAGCCAATTATTATGTAAATATAACAAATAACCAGTGTTTATAGGTAAGACAATACTCAGAGTACCGTTTATAATCAAACAATACGTGATAGCGCTTCTAGTCAATAATTGTGTACAAATACCAGAAAAGAACCTTGCTTTTTTGTTACAGATATCTGCGGATTAGGAAAAATAAGCGATATTTCTTGTTCAAAATGGCAGATTTTTGTTCGTTCTTTTAATAGTTTAACAAATTAATTTTTTTAGCTGCAGCTAGCATCAGCTAAATATTTGGTTGAATTGTCATGACGTATAGAAAATTATGTTGCAAAAAAAAACAAATACAAAATATTTAAAGACTGACACGGACTGAGGTTTTTGTATGACCTCCGAGATTTTCGACATAAACAAATCTAAAGTTTTTGAGGTTTTCAGACCCCTTATTATATAGATTACTAGCATTAGGTATTAGGTAAAAGTGTTAATGGTTTAACCTTAACCTTTAGAATGCAGCGAAATTTCAGTTTAAATCGAGTGTCGATTTTCCCCGAAATTTTCATAAATCTTCACCGAACTACTCAAGACCAATGCCCAACTTGACAGGTGGTAGAAATTACGAGGCCCGGAGCCTCGTCCGCAACGGAAAAGCCAATGTATAAATTTTGTTTTCGCCATTTTAGCCTCAAATTTGGTGCGCTGAGTCCGAAAAAAAATGTGAAGAAGATGCTGGAGGTTCCCTTGACCTTGAAAATCGCTATTTCGATATCATAATAATTTTTTTCACTGTTTTAGCCTCAAAGTTGGTATACCCATATTTTTTGGGGTGCTGAGTACGAAAAAAGTATTAAAGAAGATGCTGGAGGTATCCTTGACCTTGAAAAAAATCGTCGACATGGACGTGGCGAAATAACGATCCCTTTGGGGTGCTTGATTTTCAAGTCCCCTTGCCTCTCACATTGGGGTGCTTTATTACAAGGTTACAGGTCAAGGAAACATGTAACATTTTTTTCACTATTTGACCTTGTGATGGTATTTTTAAGGTCAATGGTTGCTCTGGGATTTTTAAAAACTATTTTTCCCTTACTTAACACGCCAAATTTTGCTTAAAAACATATTGATGTGCGCAAGATGGTAAGAATTTCTACCATCCCCGCCCTCTAAAGGTGAAACTTGGAGTAAACTGATGGTCGCGCATTCGGAACGCAGCATTTTTAACAAACTCGTTTTTTTTTGCGATAGTCTTTAGTTTAAAAGTTGGTGCAACTGGCTCTACTAATTTCATATAAAAAGGCGCCATAAGATTTCTCGGATAGAAATTACCAATGACTTAAGGTTGGTTTACCAAATAATTAATTTTAAACAAACTAATAATTTGAACAATGAGATGTCAGATTTATTTGTCACATTTTATTTTGTTACTTAAATGCTAAATTAGTTTATTATTAGTTTTTGAATTTTTGCTGTAAATTACTGAATGAATCATAGTATAAGCCCGTGCCAATAAACAAGGTGCTTTCTGCATTAAGTAGATATATTGCTTCTAGTCGGTAATTGGGTAATTTGGATTTGTACAACTGACCCAATGTCCTTGAAAAGTGGACCAATAAAATACGTGTTTTCATCATTCATTCTAAGTGGTAAATAACCTAATATAGATAGGTATCGTCCGCTATAAATTGCATAACAATGATCTAACATCAAAATACAATTTATTCTAATTCGTTTAATGATACCATTTGTTGTTGATTTATTTCATATTTACGCATGTATACATATTTAAGTATTATTAAAAAAAATAGAGTTTAAAACTAGAGGTCACGGTTTTTTGAAAAATTGATTTCCTTTTTTCCTCCGCACGGTTATGTTTAAAATTTTGGCGAATGTCCTACATTGCATTTCTCTTTTTGGTTAAGGACCATTATATTCAAACGTTTTTTCAAGATTTAGGTATTTAAGGTCGATTAAGGCATAATTATCACTAACTAAACAAAGCCATTCTGACCTTTTCATTGGCCAGGTGAGAAGCCCTCTTTCTTTTTGGCCAATCAAAAGGCCAGAATGGCTTAGTTTAATTAGTGAATCGACCTTAAGTCGGATATAAATCACTTACAATATTCAATTTTTTGTGGTAAGGCCGGTTAACCTGTACGTATCTCTGTTTAATTGATGAGTTAAAAAAAGAGAGAAATACATATTCCCCTAACCTGGTTAATAACCGCTGCTCCACAAAAAATCGGCTAATGTTTTTGATGCTATACGATAGTGCCTTAACTTTTCTTAAAAATAAGTCTAAAGTGTGAAAAAAACACTTTATGTGAAAGTACAACAATAAGTAACAATATTTCCAGGCACGTATTTTTTAATTAAATATTAATTTATCAATTTAATTTAATTTGAGGAAATTAGTAGGTGGATAAAAAAACTAACCTTAATTTTAGTAAATTTAGTGTTCATTTTTGGATAAACTACCCTTCATATCGATGGTTTATCCAGTTATTAAAGGGTTGTTCTGATTTTTGGTTTCGAAAAATAGATTTTTGTTTTTCTTTTTTTACTTCTTAATATGTGTAGAATACGCTCCTAAAATATTTTGGCCGGGAAAATGGCATTTTTTTGTTTTTTAAAATACGCGTGAATTTTTTTTTTTGGAATTTGGACTAATGTCGACATTAGCAAACTAAAGGACGTAATTTTGAACAAGACTTTTTTATGGTTTTGGTGTTACAGACCAATGGGGACGGAGCTATCACTGGAACGTTTGCCATGTTATTTTTGAGGTGTCAACTTCAGAGCGTGCTGCACATTTATTTATGACGGCAAAAAAATTATAAATAATTTTTTTGTGAACTTTAAGAGTTGCCTAATACTTTGTAAAAAGTTTTCTATATAAAAATAATACAGGTTTTCGGAACAAAATTCCAAAAATCGTCAATTTTTTGCCTCAAAAATGAGAACGACTCCTTAACAGTAAACTCACCATGAAATGTCAGAACTATTTGACAGATTTCATTTCATTGTATAAATTCTTAAATTAGTTTAATGTTAATGATTGGATAAACTAACCTTTAGTTTTCTGTTGAATATAGTCTATAGACCGATAATTATAAATTATAATTTCTATCGGTTGTTTTCAATTAATTGTGGTACATACGAGTATATATGGGTTATTATGTAACGTTGCTCTCTGATTTAGTATCAGTTTCTATTTACCACAAAAGGGTTCGTTATAGAAAGTATTTTATTTCGATTTAATTTAATTTCTGTGCTATTCATCGTTAAGAATCCATGGGAAAGTACTAATTTTAAATCAGTTTTTCAAAAAAAGGTTAAAATTTTACTAACTGTCACCTGTGAGCTGAGGCAAAGGAAAGAGAAGAGGTAAAATATTGTGTTTATTCTGTATACTGCAGAGGCAGGTAGTCCAAACCTAAAAATACAGGGAGTTTATTTATAGGGTATACTTAGGGCTGCAATTAAAAAAACAATTTTGTCATCTTGAACTCGATTTGAAACCGTCATTTTTTGACGTATTTTTTACAAACACCGGATTTTTTAAAATAACTCAAGATTGGTGCATCTTAGGACAAAAATCGTTCTATATGAAAATAAAGAGGTCAAAATTTTCAAAATTTTTTGTTGTATGTATTTTTTTTTTGTAGGACTTATAAATAAATTATTTTAAAATTTGTAATTTTACAAAACTTTAAAAGAAACCGCCAGATAGATTTTTTTTAATTTTCACTCTAAATGTTCTAATAGGCATGCCTTATCGACTAATAAAGAAAAAAATTGATTTTTCCCAAAAAGAAAATAAAACGCTAAAAGCCTATAGTGTAACGTTTAAGGCGGTGCTGTGAATTAGTTAAAAGTCGTACAAAAAAATACGTACGACAAAAAATTTTGGAAATTTGGTCCTCTTTATTTTCATATTAATCGTTTTTTGTCCTAGGATGCACCGATCTTGAGATATTTACAAAAAAAATGGTTTATGTGAAAAATACGTAAAAAAAAATCGAGTTCAAGGTCACAAAATTGGTGTTTTATTTCCGGCCCTATACCCTATAAAATAAACTCAAATTCAAAACTCCCTGAATTATTTTTAGGTAAAGCCGCTTTTATTCACCTGACGACTGGACTAGTAGGCGACCTTGAATTCCAAACATTTCGGCCAGGTTCCAGTTAGTAAAATTTTAACAGTATAACTATGTATGTATCTCAGATCCTATCCAAAAGTTATTTAGTATATTTTTAGTTTTTTGGGGTTTCAAATAGCAGAGCCCCATATTACGAACTCTACGGGCCCATTAAATTGTTTCACTTTTAGTTTATAGTATATTTAATTTTTAAGAAAAGTTCGTGTCTTATACGCTAGTTGGAGTCTCCAAAACAAAAACAGTAAAACTTCTTTTATAGGCGCAACTAGTAAAAGTTTTGTGTGACAAGGCGTCGCTATGTAAGCAATTAGAGGGCTAATTCAATATTTGGGGGGAGGGGGCTAATTACAATTATGTTGTCTTTTTGGTTTAAATAAATCCTAAAATTTTGGTGGGTCAATTTTTATTTGGGGAGAGGGGGGTTATTGTTAGACTGATACCAAATTTCACGTTAATTTCCCATACATTGATTTTTTCAAATCTTCAAGACTCAGTTTTGATACCATTATCTATTTAGGAAACAATTAAGAATTGAGATGTTTTATAATTAACCTGTATCTTTGCCAGCCCCAATCATTAAATTTAGTATATTAAAGTACTAGTTTCATAACATACGTTTTTAGCGCAAGAGTACAAGTGTAGAAAACTTGCGGCGAGTTTTCTAAAGTACTAGTGCTCTAAAAACTTTTACAATTTTGTCTATTTTGCTCTAAAATTTAAAAAACTTACATTTAAATTGATGATTGATTTAGGGATTTTTGTTTTGGGTTGGCATTACAGTTTACTATGTTTAAAATTCTAAGAACAAATGAAATTTTAATTTATTCTCAGTCATCTCTTCTTTTTTTCACTGCAATTAACCAGTCCACAATTTTAACACGGTAAAAAATTACCCAAACACAAAATTTTGTAAAAAATTAAACTTTAAATCGACATTGACATTTGCACGCAAAACGTCAAGAGATAGGCTTTTGTATGTTGCCAACCCAACAGAAAAAAAAGTAGAGACCTCTTATGGGCCTATAAGAACACGCAAAATGCGTGTGATTATGAGCTTATAAGAGTCGCAAAATATAAAATAATATATTAGAACATGTAAGTTTATTAAAATAGTTATAACAATAGTTTCACATACATTAGTGTAAGCTAGGTAGGTTGTACCTACATGTTATTTTCTAGATAATCAACAATTTTCAGTTTCGCAATCAATAATTACAATTTGTAGAATACTGGCTTTCTTCAGATTCACACTGCATTGTCATCTAAAGCGCAAAACAATTCAAGTCATAAGCAGTAATAGTATATTAAAGTACTAGTTTCATAACATACGTTTTTAGCGCACGAGTACAAGTTTAGAAAACGAGCCGCTTGCGGTGAGTTTTCTAAAGTACTAGTGCGCTAAAAACGTGTTATAAAACGAGTGCTTTATACAATTTTTTCTATTTTGCTCATAATTTAAAAAACTTACATTTAAATTGATGACTGATTTAGGGATTTTTGTTTCGAATTGGCATTACAGTTTTCGCCATGTTTAAAATTCTAAGAACGAATATTATTTTGATATATTTTATAGTCATTTCTTCTCTTTTCCACTGCAAGTAACGAAGCCACAATTTTAACACGGTAAAACATAACCTAAACACAACATTTTGTAGAAAATTAAACTTTGAACCGACGTTCACAATTGCACGGCAAACGTCAAGAGATAGACTTTTATCTGTTGCCAACCCAAAAGAAAAAAAGTAGAGACCTCTTATGGGCCTATAAGAACACGCAAAATACGTGTGATTATGAGCTTATAAGAGTCGCAAAATAGAAAAACTATTTAAGTCTCTCGTATGGGATTCTATGACAGTGTGCACATAATGTGCTCTAATGTGATCATTGTGACTTTTGGTTGGTTTAGTTTATATTAAAACTCAAAAAACCATACTATTTGGCATTTCTGTTATTTTTTTTTTCATTATAAAATGTCTACTTTTGTGCTTACATTCTTCTTTCAGTTGGATAAGTGTTATGTAACAGTCGTGTCTTAATACATCAAGCAGGCCTGATGTAAACCACGCCTTACTACATATCAAGAAGGCTTAAAATGTATTATGCGTGGATATGCTGATTTTTATTTGTTGCCTATTTGCAAATTCTTTGTCTCTGTAACAAGTTTAGTTGCAATCAAGGCCTACGCTTATTTTATTATACTCCTCGCAGCACTACGTGCTGAAAGAGTAGTATACGATGGTTTTCAAATTTCCTAGGTCAAAAATTGACCTTGATCCAAGTCTATTTTTATACACGGTGTTTGCAGTCTTTTGGCGAAAAAAGGGAGTGGTTATACATCACAAAACATAAAAAAAACAACAAAAGAACATTTGTCCGGAAATATGCCCTAAAGGAGCTACAGCCCTTCGAAGATGGACATATTGAATGGGGAACAAAAAAACACCAATAAAATTTTAATGCTGCAAAACTAAGTAAAAAAGTATTCTTCACCAAAACACCTAAATTTAATATTAAAGGAGTAATAGCCTTTTAAAAAGTAACATTTATGGCGGCACAAAATGTTACTTCCTCTTGAATTGCATTTTTTTAACTGTGTTACACTATATGACATATTTTATGTATTTTTACTTAAGGAACCCACATTAGTTACAAAAATAAAGAAAAAATATACGCATAAAAAAGTTTAGTGCAAAATTATGTTAAGCCTCATACATTTAGCACGCCTTTGAAGAGATTTCAAAAATAAATTAATAATAACTAATTGCTCTTATTAATACTAGTATACATACCAAACTTCGTTGCTCTAGCTCAAAGAGCACCAGAGTTATTACTTAAAAACCTTATTTTTAGTACAATTTTAAAGTGTCGTAACTCCCTTAGGGTTCGTTTTCAGAACTATATTCTTATTATGGTTTTTCATGTTTTGTGATGTAAAATCTTTCCCTTTATTTTCCACCAAAAGACTTCAAACACCGTAAATACAAGCAGTTTTTATCCAATACTGAAAAACTTTCTGTCTCTCCGTCCGTGTTAGGGGAGTTCCATTTTAATCGCATATTTTAATAATATTAATAAAATTTAACCCGTTATAATTTTCGAAATTGATTTTATAAGTGAAATGTAATATTTTTTGGGCGCACGATAAGGGAACGTTCAAGTATTACGTAACGCAAATTGTACCAAAATTCATACACTTCAAACCCGGTTCCCGCGTTATTAAAAGCTGTAGAGATTTTATATTTTGGCTACCCCCTAACACACCCCCTATTTGGGGGGGGATAGCCAAAGCATGAAATCTCTACATACTTTAATAACGCGAGAAACGGGGTATGAAATGTATGAATTTTGGTACAATTTGCGTTACGTAATACTTGAACGTTCCCTAACTTATGACATTTTCCAGAAAAAATATGTTCTATGAAAGGAATAAATGTTTAAAAAAAATCTTTAAAAATAAAAAATGTCCGATAAACTCTCAATTTTTAGAACACATAACTTTTATTTATAGAAATGTTCATACCAAAGAGTATACTCTGGAATACGAAGCATTGCATATTTTTCAGGCTTTTTAAAATTATAATGCTTACGAAATAGCATTAGGCTTTTGCTATTGATTTTCTTAGTCATAGTTATGAGAGCAATGGCATATTTTAAGGTTAATAATGAAAATTTAACCACTTATTTCATAAAATTTTCTAAATCCTTATGAAATATTAAATATGGTTTAAAGGTTATAAACTAAAATAGTATAATTTGAGAAATAGTATTTTTTGCCTTTAGCAACTTTATTTGTTAATTATTAATGTTAATACATTATTGTAGTTATTATTAATGGGTTAAAGTCTGAAACCTCACTTTTTTATGGGGAGCATGTGGGACAAATAAAAAAAAATACAAAATTGGCGAAGGCGCCATCATTGAAAACTTCACGGGCTTAAATATGAGCTTTTCTGTTAAAAAACAGGCTTTACGGCTAGTAAAGCATAATTTTAATTTTACTAAAATGTTCAAAAATCAAAAGCTACAAATCTGCATCTATATATAAAATACACAAAAAAAAACACAAAAATTTGTTATAGAGTTTTTTAAAATTTTGATTGATAAAAATAAGATCTTTATACCCGACTACAGCAACGCAAAACAAGGTTTATGTTTTTAACGTATTTGTATGTATGCATGTTTGTTTATTCCCCTCTACAGTCTAAACTTCTGAGCTTATTTCAACGATCGGTGCTATCTAAAATTCCATGTTTCGGCAATATTGGAAGTTGTTATCAGGAATTCAACGTAAAATTTAGAGAAATCTCTAGACTGTTAATATGAATTTTGTATCAATCGGTCCACATTAAACTTAAAATATCATTTAATTCGCCAACGTTTCGGGTTTTTTATTTTCTCATCAGGAATTTTTTAATACTCGGTTTTTAAGCTTGTTTATATTTTGCTTCACTCCTTCTTTGTATTTACAATGCATTGCCCATTCATTTAAAATGCTTTTTCTTTTCTTTAATTTTTCTAAAATATACCTCATACCATAATAATAATATTAGGTACCGTTTGAAGTAGACTTTTGTTATTTAAATATGACAATATTTGTTTAATTCTTCTAAAAATAACAGTACCGATAACTCACAACCCATGTCACTGTAAAAATACTAGTAATGCATTTTACTGCAAAAAAAATATATTTGATGTACGTTAAATTTTGTGAAACCGAGACAAAATATTACAAAATTAATTTTTAAATGTCACACGGATATTTTAAATTGTTATAGTGTTAAAATTTTGTAATTAAATATTAATAAAATTAAAATTAAATGTTTTTAATAATAGTTTGAAACATTTTTCATGCTGTTTTTTGAATAAAATATAGAATTTATTAATTTGATTTGAAAATGATCTAATTTAGAATTTTAATACTCAGCAAATTTCATTATTTTCTTACGTGTAACACAAAACATAAAAAACCTTACAAAGGGGGTTAGCTCAAAATGACACATACATAAAGTGACATGTTCATTGAAAAATCAATAGACATGTCGGTATTTTGCATCAATACATTTTGAGTTAAGCCCCTTTGTAAGGAAGGCGACGATATGTTCGGCGAAAATAAGCCCTAACATTTTAAATGGGGAACAAAAAACAGCACTAAAATTTTAGTGCTGTAGGGCGATTCTTTATTTTAAACTAAGTAAACGAGTATTCCGAAACACCTAAATTTAATATTAAAGGAGTACCTTTTAAAAGTAATATTTTTGGTGGCACAAAAACTTCCTCTTAATTGTATTTTTTTAACGGTTGCACCTACAGTGTCACACTATATAACATTTTTATGTATTTTTACCAACGAACTAATAACTCTTCTCTCTAGAATACGCATACCGTTAATATAAAGTATCGCCAACATCTCGGTTTATTTGTAAACAAATAGTAGGTATATTCAGGCCTGAACAATAACAGTTACCAGTAACTGTTATTGTTGTCTCTATTAGAACAAAGCTGTGCGAGTAAGACATACAAATGTATATGTTGGCTACGTTTTTGTCGGTTTTTACAAATGAAATGCCTATTCTAGAGAGAAGAGTTATTAGTTCGTTGATTTTTACTCAAGAAATTTATATTTTTTACAAACGATCAAAAAAAAAAAATACACATAAAAAAGTTTGGGGCTAAAATGGGTTAAGCCTCACACATTTTGTCCGTTTAGGCACGCCTCTGGATAGATAAAAAAAATAACATAAACTAATTGCCCTTATTAATACATGTGAAACCTCGTCGCTCTAGCTCAAAGGGTACCAGAGGTATTAATTAAACCGTAACTTTTAAGCTTCGTTTCCGGACCTATGTTCCTATGCTGGTTTTTCATGTTTTGTCATGTAGAATCATCCCCTTTATTTAATACCAAAAGACTGCAAACACCGTGTATACAATTTTATGCTGAAGAGTAACCTTTTTTTTATTTTGCAGAATTGTAATTTCAAGTCCAAAATTATTAATTAATCACAGTTGCATGTGATGTGACAAAAATAAAAAGTTCGATGATATTTGTTACTCATGAGTCGGGGAATTCCGAAATTCCATGATTTTGGTGAAGGGAAACCTGTAAATTTCAGGGATTTTTTTTCCTATTAAAAATCCATGTATTCACGGTTAATTATAATTACAAGAAAAATCGTTAAAAATAGATTGGTTAAGAATATATACTTATACTGGGTGTTTAATGGAAATGTAAATTTCGACATAGTAACATAAATACCGCAGTTTGGTGAGAAACATAATCAAGTAGGTACTGAGCGTATGTGCTACGTTGTTGCGGACTTTTGTTTTTACCTACTAGATTTATAAGTAAATTCCCACCATGTTTAAGTAGCATTTCCGGTTTATTGTATTGCTCTTAAATCTTTATTTTATAAAATTAGGATTGAGATTTAATATTTTTATTGACAGTTGGGATTTCAATACCGAAAAAATCTGAAATTTTTTAAAATGAAATAAGTTCACCTACGTATTAAGAAACATTCGGCGTTTTTCCATGTTAGTGAGTAAATTTTGGACGATGAAAACCTTAAATTCATTTGTAGTTTTAATAACTTATTTTTAATGATGTTTTTTTTTTTTGTAGTTTTATGTTTATTTAATATTTTAAAAAAATGTTTATAGAACCTCTTTTAATTTTTACATGTTTATTGTAATTTATAGGTAATAATAAATTATTTATTTAATAATACTTTTTATACTGTATGTTTAAAATTTCGGAATCAGGACCCCGAAAACTAAAATCCCTAATTGACAATTTCCAAAACACTATACAATACAATACAATTGCATTTAAAATTTTCAATTTTGACCAATCAAATACAAGGTAAATCGGAAATATACCTACCTACCGTATAAATAACCCTAATTTAAACCTAAAGATATTAAATTATATCTAATTATTAAAGATTTAAATGATATAAAATGGTAGGCTGGCACAAACATTTACTTCAACTTCTTGCCTACACTGATAAAACAGTTTATTTGTTTCAACAAAATATTTGGTTGGATATGGCCAATTGAATTATTTGGTTGTGACAAATAAATTTTATTTCCGTCAAATAAACTATTTTTTTTCCCATTAATAAATTCTTTTGAATATAAAATATTTGTTTACATGAACTAAATATTTATTTGACTCAAATAAAATTTGTTACTCACAACCAAATAATTTAATTGGCGATATCCAAATAAATCCTTTTTATCATATTTTTTCATAAACTTTTTGTTTATGAACCAAAAATAAATTCGTTTGGTTCCTTTTTGTATAAGTGCAAAAATACGAGATATAAGAATATAATTTAAAAAGCATATTTTACGTCAAAAAATGACTTTTCACTATAATATACCAGGGTGTTTTTTTTAACCTGAAACTTTCAAATATCTCGAATACTATGCATTTTAGAAAAAAATATATAAAATATAATATATATATATATACCGGCATAAAAATAATTATTTAACCTAATTACTACCCTCCTGGTCAAAAAGTTAATATTATTAAAACGTTAAACGTTTACGCTTATTGTTTCTATACTACAGTGAATATGTCATGCCAATAAGTTAAACAAATTCTGTTATGAAGTTTCTTAACAAAAATCTTTAATTTTCAAAATTTTAATCATCAAAATTATTTTGTTCCTTGCTAAACAAGAGTATATTTCATAGCTTGTCGGTTAATGATTTGGAACGTTTTCCTTTATTTATTTGTTAATTTGATTGTTTTTACAGTTGTAAGTAACCATAATCAATAATAATACAATTTATTTTACCGCTCAGTAATTTAACATAAAGTTGATTAAAAAGTACCGTATATCCGCATTAATTGTTGCTAAATTATGATTTTAAGTATTATTATGGTTTTATACATTTCACTTTGTGAAATATATTTTGTTGAAACGGTGATAAAATTTAATTTTTATGTTTTTATTATTATGCTGGATTAATTATATTTTATTAGAAACATTTAACATGAGGGAAGAGCTTAACATTTTAAAAACATGATGTTTTTAAAAGACTACTATTCAATTTAGAGCGATAAATATGCTAGCAACATTATTTTCAGCGATAAATATGCAGTTTTTACCCTTCTTTATTTTTGGTTTTATTTGCGATATCAGGTCCAACCCTGGATAGTCAACTATAGTTGTTAAGCTAAGAATACTTTCCCATTTTCACACTTTTGTGCAGTTAAAGTTCAAAATATAATAGGATAGAGTTCAAAATAGAACTTGTAACAAAAATTTTATAATGTTATTTTAAATATTTTAATGTAATTTTAATTTCATTTTTCAATTATTATACTGCTATCATAGCAGTGCTATGCTATTTACTTGCAACAAAAAGGATGTTGCAACCAACGACCTGCGAAATTAAATAGTACTTTAAATTCCTAATGAAAACCACTTTCAGTTATAATCAAGAATCTCGATTCAAGATGATTTTATAGTGTAGGCGCTGAAGAGTAAAACTAAAAATTCGAGTAAGGTTTCAAAAAGTAATGTTTTTCTATAAAAAAGTTTTACCTTAAAGTTTCATCTGTAAATTTCAACAAAAAGGATAACCTAACATTTTAAACTGTATTTTTTGTTTTGTTTTGCGGGTCCCCTTTGGGTGTTTTTCGGAGCCCCTTTGACTGTTTTGCGCCCCTTTGACCGTTTCACCCAAAGTTTCGCCGTTTACCTAGTCCGCCACTGTCTCATAATGACATAATATTATGTTTTAACTTATGTTTATGTTTTACCAAAACGAATATTATATGTATAGCTGCTATATAGTTTCATAGATTTAGTTGCAAATGTCAGATTTTCATAATTACATTAGACTGTTTAATTTAAACTCTAAACTAGAGAGCCTTAATTTGACGATTCCTGTCAAGGAAAACAGAAAACTTCACATTAAGGTACTACAGTGTACAACTAGCCCCAAGAAAGCAAATTACTTTGACACTATATTCACACAAGGTCCTTGTCTAGCACACACTTGTTCGTATAGTGTTAAAAGACTTTACTAAGAGTGTCCGAAACACTGTTACAACTTTAAAGAAACTTTCTCTAAACCCATTTATTAGACAATTCAAGTCAATATTTATTTATTTATGTATTGTTATATTACAAAAGCATGGAGAGTCCCAAATAAGCTTCAAAGCTTGCGCTAAAGGCACTCCATTCATTTTGACAACCTAAATAATTGACATTATCTACTTAAATTTAAAATTCTGCAAAACTGGGCTATTCTTGTCTCATTTCTGATGAATCTGGGGAATTTTCATAATATCAGAGCAAACTATCAACTAAAAATTTATTCTCTGATTCATGTAAAAATATGTAAATATCTATAAAAATTATCCCTAAAAAAGACGTCAAGGCGTTCCTGCTACTGTCCCGCCTGACAATCCAGCCCAATGAAAGGAATCAAAGTAACCAACTCAGCCTAAGCCAACAAAAAATGTTCGGATTTCTGACTAAACTGTAGTATAATAACGAATAAAATATAAACAGAGAAAATTAGTAGGCAAAATGGACGAAAATGGGTCTGGTTGCTAGACCTAACCCTTAACAAGGTTTAGTTAACCTATACCCACCCACCAAGTAATACTACTACTACTGTATGTAAAGTATCAGTTCAGCGCCTGAACCGTAGAACATTTTAACGCAAAATTAATAAGTTAGCATGTTCACTGAACAGGCCGGTACTAATGTTAACGTAACGCCAACCATAAAAAAATATATAAATATTTATTAAGGTACAAATCACTTCGTGTTGCAAGTATAGTAATTAAACAATTATGATCCTACGATGCTCTGCAAAATTACGATTTTTACAACATTAAATTCATAGTTATGAGTTGCATCGACACAGAGTGTGGCGAAGAAAATGAAGGTAATGTACTTCCGTATTATAATTATAATACGAAGATTATAATCTTCGCAGCTTCACAGTAAAGGAATATTATACAGATAAAATACAAAAAAAATCCAAAATGTACCAAAGTGCGTTGAATATAATTCTAAACAACTTTAAAAAATGTCCGTCTGTCTGTCTTTCCGGCCGTCCGTACGTCACATTTTCTTGCGCGCACGATAACTCAAGAAAGTGTAATCCGATCGACTTCAAATTTTCAGGAAAAATCAATCTTGTTTTGGTTAAAACCTGTATACAGGGTGATCAGTAACTGACATGCCAAAATGTAGGAGCAAATTTTACATCCAAATATATGAAACAAAGTTCCTGTAAAGGTTGGTCCGGAAACGAGCCATAAGGGAGCTAAGGTCCTTCGAAGATGGACATATTGAATGGGAAACAAAAAAAAATACCAATAAAATTTTAATGCTGCAGGGCGATTCTTTATTGAAAAGTAAGCAAAAAAGTATTCTTCATCGAAACACCTAAATTTAATATTAAACGAGTAATAAGCCTTTTTGATGGCACAAAATTTTACTTTCTCTTAATTGCATTTTTTTGGGAAACGGTTGCTCCTACAGTGTTACAGTATATGACATTTTTTATGTATTTTTACTCAAGGAATCTTTACTTTTTACAAAAAAAAACAAAAAAAATATACATAAAAAAGTTTGGAGCAAAAATGTGTTATTTTTCCTTCTAGACACGCCTCTGAATAGATTCAAAAAAAGTAAATGAACATAAACTAATTGCCCTTATTAAAACTACGCAAAACCTTGTCGCTTTAGCCTAAAAGGTACCATCGCTATTAACTGAAAACCTTATTTTCAGTAAAATTTTAAAGGGTCGTATGTCCCTTAGGGCTCATTTCCGCACCAACCTATATAGGAACTTTTTTTCATAATTTTGTATGTAGAATCATCTTTTAAATGTTTCCATGACAGTTATTGATCACCCTTTATACAAATGTTTAATATAGTATAATTTTTTACTATTTTGGGAATTTGAAAACTTTTTAATAATTATAATTTGATATTACAGTGAACTCGCGCTAGTGTGAACACAAAAAAACCGGACGTGTTCATCTTATCTAGATGTTCACACCATCTAAGGTATATTTATAAATGCAGAATACTAACAGAAATGCCCTCTAAACTTAAAATTTACTCAAAAAATAATTGTAGGTACTTACAAACATATTTATTAAGTTAAATTTTCCAGTTTATTGATTAAAATAAGATGTAATTTTTGTCTGAATCTAGCTGACCAGTGGATGGCTACCGCTCTGTCTTAAATGTTTCTTAAGCTTTCTATGTCATTAACGCCAACATTGTTTTTCTCTGCCCATTGTGAAACCACTTTTAGTGCTGCCAGAACCTCTGAAACAGGAACTTTTTAAGGTACCTCAACTTCTGTCTCAGATTCATCATCTTCCACGTCTAAGTGAATCAACGATTCGTCATTGAGGCTTTCCAATGTTGCTGCTGAATATATAATGTATTCATTTTGGCTGTTCATACAATTGGAAGGTTCACATAAGCGTGTGTTCACACTAGCGCGAGTCTACTGTATTAGCAGATGATGCCCATTATACCAATCAATAAAAAAAATCAGGAAACTGTTCAATATTATTATAATTATAATTTCTTATTGTTCATATGCATAATATTCAATATTATAAATTGTGAAAAAATATTTTCCTATAGGAAGGAAAATTTTCAAGATATTTATATTTTTCCATGAATGTTACCGGTAAAATTTCTTATTGTTTAATAATACTATGAAGATTATTACATGAAATTGAATAAAAAATAATAAAAATATATAATAATTTAAAACATCTGTTTTCCGGTATAATGATTTATGTTGCCATTACTGTAGAAATAAAATCATTATTTTGTAATCATCAGTAATTTTATACATTTTGCTCTGCTATATTTATAGATGTAAGCTATAATGCCTTTGCAAGCTTGCTTTCATGACAAATCGAAAATTTATCATTATTATTTATTGCATTTTAATAAAACTAAATTACCCAACATTTTTAGGGGGATAGGAAGTTGTCAAAAATCTTGTGATGTCTTGCAAAGGGGGTCTTGAAAATGTTCGTACGTTTTTTTATGCCTAAAATCCATTTTTAAAATTAGGTTTTAAGGGGTCTTTCTACCTTCAAATTTTAAAAATATTCTTCTTTTATAAAGAAAATATTAGAATTTATAAAGAAAATATTATTATAATGATTTATGTTGCCATTACTGTATTTTTAAAGTGCCATTTTTTGGCCATAAAATTTTTTTGAAAAAAAATAAACATCAAAAACTATAGCGACCACCTTCGCCATGGTTCCGGCCGTTTGGATCGACTGAAAAAAAAATAAAAACGGGATATTATTCAGTATTAAACTCGCTGTAGACCGAACTAACAGAACTTTTTTTTTAATGTTTAAAAAAAATAAGGCCAAAAAATGGCACTTTAAAAATCTATTTTTTTTTTTTAGTATTTTTTGAATATAAATAAACATACTTAAAAAATTTCATAATTATATCTTTCTGTTTTTATATAAAAAAAATGTTTAAAATTTTATGGTAGAAAGACCCCTTAATTTTTTTTAAGTTACTTTAAGGTACTTTTTAAAATACACCTAAATATTATCAATGATAATGATAATTTATCATATACTCAAGGTATCTATAAATGTTGAAGTAAAATTTTACGTAAGATTAGGAGGGGGGTCGTTCAGTCAACTGCAGTCGCTCGCGGAAAAGTGAAACTGTCCGCACTTGTTAGGAAAATAACTAAAATGGAAGCCTATCCAATATTATCAATAATAATAAAATTACACTGGCCTACAAAAAGTAAAAAATTATGACTGTAAAAAATCTCTGGTTAAGGCTAAATCATGTTTTTTGTGGGCCTGTGTTATTTATTTTCAATAAAACCCTTTAACAATCTTTTCATTACAATGTCACGTTTAGAATAAACAGTAAAAGATACTTTACAGAAACAATAAAACTGCTAAATCACAGTTTCAATTATCACTAGCATCAAGTGTTTCTTAAGCGCTGTTAAATGTATACTTTTGTGTTTATTCCTATGAAATTGTACCATTTCTTGTACTACCAGTAAATCTCCAAAGAAAGAAGAAAAGCCCCTCCCCATCCCATTTAGATAAGACTTAGACAATAACTGGGAAAACCATCTCAAATATTTAGGCATTACCCTATTCAAAAACCTTACGTGGAATTAACACGTCAAAAACCAACAGCTAACGATCGTCTTTCCAAACTAAACCCTCTACTAGGTATGAACGCTTTTTAGAGGCATTGAAAACTCATTTATTCATATAAAACTTCTCTAGGATTAAACCAGTCTTAATGGAGCCCCGGCTATGAATAAAGTTACCATCGTCCAAAGTTTTTGACGTAAAAGTTTTGCTAATTACAAGCTGAATTTTGGACTAGAAACTTCAGTCCTTCCAGAACAAAGTACTCAAAATGTGCCTTAACGCCTACGCGGTGCGCTTCCTGGTTTATGAAGAACACACAATTCCACAAAAACTAGAACACATCTGCGATTAAAAAACGAATTTTAACTAATTGCATAATCCTTGTACTGAGGAATATAACAGTAGCCTAGCCATTTTGCAACGTTATGGGAGATAGCAGGCAAAGCTGCTATAACTAGGGTCGATTTTAACGCCTGGTAGTCATTTCTAGACTTAGTCAAAAAAATTCGGCGGTTATTTTGTCGGCGCCAGAGCTCGAACCCGGGTCTAGCGCGATAGCCCAGTGCTGAACCGCTGCAACGCGCTGGGCCATTCTTACTGAGGAAGAATTCTTGTAAAATAAGCTCAATTTGGCCTATATATAAACTGAAAGAAAGAACCAGTAGTATAACAAAATTATCATTTTTAGTTAACTTTTTGAAGCTCAGAAATATTAGTATTTGTTTAATACAATTTATAAGAAGATTTCAGTATATTTCTGCATAGTAACGCAAACTGTAGTTGCTAAAGCTTCAAAGATTATTCAAATAGTAAGAAAAATGGAACATCTTTTGTCGCTTTCGATGGATATAACTAAAAATATAGGTAAATAAATGCCTAAAATGTCTAATGGTAAAATTTCTTCAAGTGGGACTTTGTCATTTAGATATACACATTTATTTAAAAGGATGTAGATATACAAGTCTGTAGACTACTAGTGACCTACTTCTGAACAAGTCCGTTTGAATAAGAGTATGCATTTACTAAAAGGCTATGATTCATGTACTAATATCTAAAAGGCGTGGAAAATGTTTGGGTTCAATTTGTGAAGAATGAAATGATTAATTAAAAAATATTTAAGTTAGATAAGATAAAACACCGACCAAATAATAAAACATTGGTTTTGTTCGTAAAAATTAATGGTTTATTAAACAAACAAATAAAAAAATATAACGTAGAGATATAGGGCAGTAGAATAGCATCTCACCGTCTGAGATTACGCACATTTCCCCTTCATGGTCATTCGAAGACCATTTGCTAATGTGTTGTGATGTGTTGCTAATTTCAACTGTATAAAATAACGATTTTATTTGACGTTTAATATGTAATTAATTTGAATCTTGTAACTGTCAGCAGATTTAAACTCAAAATTTAAATTAAAAGTCATCTGTTGACAATTCTTTACTCACTTGAACTAATATACGTTGTACCGTAATTAATACGTTCACTGCCAACGGCTAGTTTTGACAGCGGAGCAATGGGTATGGGCAAGGGAAAAATAGAAAGAATTGATTAATGTTGTTAGGGGCGCCAGTTACTTTAGCTTTTACTCCTTTAGGTAAGTAACAACCTAGTGTAAATACTTAAGCTTTTCAGTTTGAGAAAATATAACCTCTAAATAAAATAAGATAATTCATTTGAGAAATTTATTATAAATAAACTTAATGAAAGCACATCAAGTAATGTATTAATATATATAAAAAAATATGTGTAATTATATTAAGATATAATTAAAGAAATCTTAATAAAAATTACTAAATTCAGAAATCATTGACTTAAATGTATAAAGAAAACATGAAGTTCAGCAAGCACCAAGAAATGTATGTAAACAACAATCATTTCTTGCAGTGTATAAAAGTCATGCTTAAATTAGAAATCATTTAATCAAAAGTATGATATTTAATAATTAATAAATGAGATTAAATGTTTTAAAAAAAATAAGTACCTAAAAATGAACAAAAGCCAGAAGGGCATATAGTATTAATCAATACTATATCAGATCTGATAAAGTTTACAGTTATAAGAATATTGAAATAAAAGAATTTAAAAATATGAAATATTGCTTTCAAAAGTTTTCAGAATGAGTACTTAGCTGGTTTCTGCAAAATCCATGAGGTATGAATTCCATCGTCTCCATCTGTGCAAGTCTCCCCTATGCTGATGAATTCATTTCTCAAATGAAAGAAAAAAAATATAGGCTGTCCCATCTACTTTGGAAAAATTATCTTCCAGGATAAAATGTACGATTGAAAATGTTGTCCGGGATTAAATATGCTTTTGAAAATTATGTCCAATATAAAATTGTCTGCTAGACGGTCATATAGAATTTATCTATGCCGAAAAATACAGAACCATGTTCCAACAGAACATCACTCCATGCGGAGAACTTGTATATCAAATATACCAAAATAAACTTCAACCCAAATTAATGGTATAGAAATGGTGAGTAATTAATGGTCTAGTGATTGTGCTTAATTAATGGTAATAATAATGGTGCTAAAACAATAATTATATCTCAGAAATATTCTAACAAACAGAAAAACTTAACTTACGTCTCATTCTAAGTCTTCGATGTCCATCGAAACGTTATTAATGCATAATTGTATAAAATATCAGTTATAATATCTTCCGCATTGTTTAAATATTCATTTTCACTAACTTTAAATAAAAATACATGAAGGATTACTTCGATGATTACAGAAAATAAACACTCGTCAAAATGAGACCACCATTGTACAGAGTTCATCAAGAAAGAGCGAAAATCGACCTTATCAACCGGTATGAACCCTTCAGGTGAATAAAATCCTATTTCTGAACTATTAGCGACATCTATGCAAGTCATTATCAACTACAGTTTTACCGTATAGGATTCCTAATAAAGGTAACTGAAACGACACCAAAAATAATAACTAATTAAAAGAATGTTTCCTAATAAATCTGTATTAGTGATATCTAACCTCAAAATATTACTCTAAGAAACAAATATAAACAATACTTATTGTTTATCAGCAAAACTAATAAAAATACGAACAGAATACTAAGTGTCCTGTGAACTAAGTATAAACAAAATACTGAATCTAAGTGAGCAGTTCCAGCAAACTATTTTCAACAAATTCTGGATTATCCCGAAGAAATAAACATACGAAATTTTCCAGGAGAGACAAACTACAGATGAAAGCCAGTGAAATCCAACCCTCAATAGACTCTGAAACATATAAAAACCAGGTAAGTCCATAGACAAATGCATTATAGAGAAATAAGTCATATGATTCTTTATTATTAAAAATCATATTCTAATTATGTTTTCTTTATGTTATTTTCAGGTAGAACTATGGAATAGAGACTTATATGGTTAGAATTCAGTTCCTGCTACAAAATAGTCCCAGATACAAAATAGTTCTGTACATACGTAACTATTTATATACAAAATAAACATAAATTATAACGTAAGTAAACGAATAGTTTAATTAACCCTTGCTATCTTACAAAGTGACGATTTATATCGTTACACATGCCCCCTCCAAAAATAATAAAAATATTTAATATACAAAAAATATTTTTATACCAAACTCTAAAACTATTTAACTTAAATAGCTAAAATATATACTATATTTTATTTAATAAATCAACAAAAAATACAATACTTTATGTAAATCATTTGAAATACTACTTGATAATTAACAATAGCTAAGCTTGATAACTACGTGTATCATCCGCCTACTCTTATGTAGAACATAATTTTGGGACTTTATCGGTGTGTGTCATAAACAGGTAATTGTCATAATCAGGTAATTGTCATAATCAGGTAATTGTCATAATTAATTTTGTTTTTCTTTTTAGCTAAGTTTTATCAAGATAAAAAAATAGAAATAAGACTTGACTGTGTGCACCAGAATTCTCTTCTACAAAAAATATATTTATATATTTTTTTTACTACTATATACAAAAGTTTTGGGTACCCTTTAAATATTTTCAATACATTGATATTTTTTAAATATCATTCCGAATGATACTAAGAAAATATTCTTATTTAATAAAATCTAGCCAACTGAAATGTCACTATTCGATCCAAAATATTTCTTTAGATCTTTAACATGCCAGTCGCCTCTATGACCATCTGCATTTTCCAAAATATATACTAACTTTGACTTTTTCGCAACAACTTTGCAAAGTATGTACTTTGGAGCAAGTTTTGCAGCAAAACTTTTACTAGCATCTGAGAGTACTTTGTTTCGTCTCCAAACTTTTTCACCTATATCAAAATTTACTTCACGCTTGCGCAAATCATAAGTACGCTTATTACGTTCATAAGCTTCATGTAAATATTTCTTTACATCAACAAAAATCTCTTTAAGATTTCCCAAGTCTTGGCTATACGAGTCTCTGTCACAAGGTTCTAATTTAACACCATCAGTTGATGTCATTTTGCCATAATAAGTTCCTGTGATAGGTACATTCCTCCCAAAATTAAGAAATGCCGGCGTATACCCCGTAACTTCATTTACAGACGTTCGTAAAGCTAGACCTATTTTTGCTAAATTTTTACACCATTCTTTTTGATTATCTTTTATATATGATCTTATAGCAGTAGAAATTGTGCGATGTTGCCTTTCCGTCGGATTATTTTGACTATGGTAAAGTGCATTAAACCAAATTTTCTGTACATTATATTCATCTGCTAATTTTTTAAAAACTTTACCAGCAAATTGTTTTCCATTATCGACAATTAAAAATTGACAGACTCCGTAAACTAAAAAAACTTCATTCTCAATGAATTTACATATTGCATTTGCAGTAGCTTCCCTCAAAGGATGTAATAATGTATACTTTGTAAACCAGTCTGACACAACTAAAAGATAACAAAAACCTTTAGAACTTCTGGGAAATGGTCCCTGCAAATCGCATGAAATAACTTGCCACGGATAATTTACTTCCTTTTCACGACCCATCAATCCAAAACGTGCAGAATTACTAACTTTTTGTGATTGACAAATATTACAACATCTTACATACTTTAAAATATCTTTACGCATTTTTGGCCAAAAATATGTTTCTGAAATTCTATGAAAAGTTTTAAAAAATCCCATATGAGAAGCTAATACATCGTCATGACATTCTTTTAGTACTTGTTTACGACATTTTTGAGGCACTAACAATTTCCACTCTATAATATTACTTTTTACTTTTGTCTTGGTCGGTATGAACTTATAAATATTATCATCAATAACTTTAAATTGCGGATATGAATCTGGACTCTTAATAATTTTTTCCCTCAACTGAATATAATATTTATCACTATTATAATCATTTACATTAAAATTAATTAAATTTACATCTGGAAAAATTGATTTTTCTGGTTCTATTCTATCAAAAGCTCTGGATAACCCATCAGCTACTACATTTAATTTACCTCTACGATATACAATATCCATATCATATTGCTGTAATTTTAATGACCATCTAGCCAAGCGACCAGAGGGATCTTTCATATTACTCAAATATTTTAATGAAGAATGATCTGTAATTACTGTGAATTTAACACCTTCAATATATGGTCTAAACCTATCTATAGCAAACAAAACAGCTAAACATTCCTTTTCACCTACAGAATATTTTATTTCACTACGTGTTAAAGCTCTACTAGCATAAGCTATTACTTTTTCTTGACCATCTTGCGTTTGTGTTAATATGGAACCGAGGCCAACTAAAGAAGCATCACATTGTATAACAAATGGTAAAGAAAAATTGGGACTTGCTAAAGCTGGAGCATTTATTAAAGATTCCTTCAACAATAAAAAAGCTTTTTCTGCATCAGTATTCCAACTAATGGCTTGTTTTTTACCTTTGCCCTTCAAAAGTGAATTTAATGGGCTAACAATTGTTGAAAAATTCCTAACAAATCTACGATACCACGAAGCTACACCTAAAAATCGTTTTATCTCCGTACTATTTGTTGGTCTAGGATAGTTTATTATTGCTTCTACTTTTTGCGGATCGGTTCTTAAACCAAAATTATCAATTACAAAACCTAAATACTTAAGTGATTTTCTAAAAAAATTACTTTTTTCAAAATTTATTGTAAGATTAGCAGATTTTAATTTTTCATGTACTATTTGAAGTAATTTAATATGTTCCTCAAAAGTTTTTGATACTATTATAATGTCGTCAATATAAACAAATATATTTGGATAAAAGGAGAAAGGAAAAAGTTTATCCATTAATCTTTGCTGACTTTGTGTTCCATTTTTGAGTCCATAACACATTACATTAAATTCAAATAGTCCCCTACCAGGTACGGAAAATGCAGTTTTTTCTTTAGCAGTTTTTGTAAGTGGAATCTGCCAAAAAGCATTTTTTAAATCTATACTTGATATATATTTTGCATCGCCTAATAAACTTAAAATGGAGTCTATCCTTGGTAAAGGATGTGAATCACCTTTTGTAATAGAATTTAATTTACGTCCATCAAAACAAAAACGGTATGTACCATTAGCTTTTTTTACTAATAAAACTGGTGAATTAAAATCAGAATAAGATGGTGAAACTATATCATCTTTTAACATTTTATCTAACTCTTTATGTAAAATTTCTATTAAATAAGGTGACAAAGGATATTGACGCATTTTAAAAGGTTTATTATTTCCTGTATCTATATCATGTTCTATTAAATTTGTTCTACCTATTTTTTCGCTATATAATTCTTTAAATAAACTAACAAATTTATCTGCTATCTTTTTCTGTTCGTCTGTCAAGTCACATAAGCCTACTGAATTATCTTTATTTATATCCTGACTATCACTGTTATTACTGATCACATTCAAATTATTAATTTTATTATTCCTAGATTCATCAGAAAAATCCAGAGTCATAGAAAACAATTGTAAAAAATTCACACCAAAAATAAAATTTGTTTCCAAAGAAGGAACAACCAAGACTTGTAAAATCTTAACTTCATTATCTACTTTAATAGGTAAATAAACAACACCAGTTACTAACTGTTTAGATTTATCAGCTGTAGTAACATGCGGTATAAGACATTTATCAATTTTTAAATTAAACTTCTCTAAAATTTTAATCGCGTGACCACCAGCCACTGAACAATTTGCACCTGTATCAATCAAAGCTGTTATATTTTTATCAAAAATATTTACTTTAATATATGGACGGTTATCTCTAGGTAATTTAATAAAAGAATTTTTATTAATTACAGACAAACTATACGGTTTATAAAAATTTTTAACTTTATCCAACCAATCTTTCCATTCATTCAAATAAAATCGTTTATTTGTTTCTGTTATACTTGATTTTTGTAAAGAATTGATATTATTTTTATTATAATAAATGTTTTTACAAAAAGTAGTTTTGTTATCCTTTTTTATCTGACTGTCATTATTATTTTTAGCCTTTTTATTAAGTGAATGCCGACTAAAATCATCCACTTTCCTATTTAGTTTTTTTGTACAGGAAGGGCAATTTTTAAAAACTACATCTTTATATCCACATTTATAACAAAACTTTGTTCTTTTAGCTAAACATTTGCTAAAAATATGATTTGGTTGGTTACAGTTATAACAAATTATTTGTCTACTTTTATTATTACTACTATTCTGTGTATTATTAAAGCTTTGATTGGTACTTTGACTAATTTGAGAAACTTGACTACTATTACATACTGAACTTTGACGAGTAGAGGAAGATGGGGTAAGTTTGGACACTGTGGTATTATGACTACAATTACATTTACTACTAAAATTTTGATTTATATCCGAACTTAGGACATTTACTTTATTAACTGCTTTATTTTTTGCCACACTTTTACCTGCTATGCTCTTTTGTTTTAATTGATAAGCTTCATCTATTCTTTTACAACTGTCTTTTAAATCTTCTAAATCATTTATTTCTATAAGTGATAATGGTGTAAAATAATGTGGTAATATTCTTTCTCTAATCGTCTTAAGTCTAGTATATAAACTTGCAGCATGAATTAAACGTTTAAACAAGGTTTCCATAGCACCTATAAAAATTGCGATAGATTCATCGGGATTTTGATATCTAGAACGGATATCATCCCATGTTCTATCATCTATGTTAGCTGGAAGAAAATCTTTTTTTAATGCTTGAATTATTTGAGACCACGAATTTAAATTATCTTTAATTGAGAGAAACCATGACAATGCTGGTTCTTTGAATAAGTCATATGCGGATTTAAATAACATTTCGTCTGTAACATTTCTACTTATTTTCATATATTCAACTTGCTCAATAAAATTTAAAACGTTAGACTTTCCATCAAAATTAATATTCCATTTATAAACTGGTACTGATTTTAAATAATCATTATCTTTTTTACTAGAAACATTAGGACTAAACTGTGTACTATTATGTAATGAAATATTATTATTTACTTGAGTAAGATCTGAATTTTTACCAGATTTTTCATAAAGATCTAAAATATCTGCTTCTATTTCTAAACAAGTTGCTTTAGTTATTTCTAAAAATTGAATACGTCTAACTTTATTTTCTTCTACTTCAGGAAAACGTTGCAGACGATTTGTTACATGTACTAAATAAGTTTTTAATTTTCTTAAATCGGCTAAACTATAATCACCATGATATTCTACAATTTCTGAAGATATACTATCTAAAATTCTATTAATATTTTCCACTTCACTGTTAAAATTAAAAGTCGGATCTACATATTTTACTTTAGGATCTTCCCTAGCTATGGCTCTACCTAAAACTTTAATTCTAGATGCTCTATTATTTTTTGCTGTTAAATGTCTTATACGAAGTTCATAATTTACCATTTCTGCAGTCAAAAATCTAATTTCCATTTTATCTAAATCGTCCATTTTGAATATTTATTTTCAAAATTTAAATTTAATTTACTCAAAATATTTATTTTATTAATAAAATATTTATACTGTACCACAAATTATTTTTTTTTTGTGTACACTGTTCAACAAAGTTTTTGCATACTTTGGAAAATTTCCCAAATATGTCAAAAAAATACTAAATTATTATTTATCTCAATTGGACAAATTAATAATTATAAATAGTCTCCAAAACTACAAAATTAGCTAATATTTATTCATATCCTTCGTATAAATAAATACCCTATTATCCATTTATTTCTATTGAATAAAAGATAATTTCTAGAAAAACTGAACCCACGCCAAAATTTCTCTATTCCATGTTATTCCATAAAATTCAGAATAAACATAAAAAACACATATCTGATATATCTTATCAGATTAACTCTAATTTGACTTAATTTTCAACAAAAAATATTTTATTCAACAGTTATATGTAGTTTTTCTCAAAATGAACTTTAAGTTACACTGAAAAAAAATAAGCTTTAGATTTTTACAAAAAATACACTGAGAAAAATGGAGTAAAATTTAAAAAAAACAAGTGTTCTATCTATCCAAATACCACGTTCTTGGGCGCCAATATTAGTGTACCGTAATTAATACGTTCACTGCCAACGGCTAGTTTTGACAGCGGAGCAATGGGTATGGGCAAGGGAAAAATAGAAAGAATTGATTAATGTTGTTAGGGGCGCCAGTTACTTTAGCTTTTACTCCTTTAGGTAAGTAACAACCTAGTGTAAATACTTAAGCTTTTCAGTTTGAGAAAATATAACCTCTAAATAAAATAAGATAATTCATTTGAGAAATTTATTATAAATAAACTTAATGAAAGCACATCAAGTAATGTATTAATATATATAAAAAAATATGTGTAATTATATTAAGATATAATTAAAGAAATCTTAATAAAAATTACTAAATTCAGAAATCATTGACTTAAATGTATAAAGAAAACATGAAGTTCAGCAAGCACCAAGAAATGTATGTAAACAACAATCATTTCTTGCAGTGTATAAAAGTCATGCTTAAATTAGAAATCATTTAATCAAAAGTATGATATTTAATAATTAATAAATGAGATTAAATGTTTTAAAAAAAATAAGTACCTAAAAATGAACAAAAGCCAGAAGGGCATATAGTATTAATCAATACTATATCAGATCTGATAAAGTTTACAGTTATAAGAATATTGAAATAAAAGAATTTAAAAATATGAAATATTGCTTTCAAAAGTTTTCAGAATGAGTACTTAGCTGGTTTCTGCAAAATCCATGAGGTATGAATTCCATCGTCTCCATCTGTGCAAGTCTCCCCTATGCTGATGAATTCATTTCTCAAATGAAAGAAAAAAAATATAGGCTGTCCCATCTACTTTGGAAAAATTATCTTCCAGGATAAAATGTACGATTGAAAATGTTGTCCGGGATTAAATATGCTTTTGAAAATTATGTCCAATATAAAATTGTCTGCTAGACGGTCATATAGAATTTATCTATGCCGAAAAATACAGAACCATGTTCCAACAGAACATCACTCCATGCGGAGAACTTGTATATCAAATATACCAAAATAAACTTCAACCCAAATTAATGTAATTCCATATTAATGGTATAGAAATGGTGAGTAATTAATGGTCTAGTGATTGTGCTTAATTAATGGTAATAATAATGGTGCTAAAACAATAATTATATCTCAGAAATATTCTAACAAACAGAAAAACTTAACTTACGTCTCATTCTAAGTCTTCGATGTCCATCGAAACGTTATTAATGCATAATTGTATAAAATATCAGTTATAATATCTTCCGCATTGTTTAAATATTCATTTTCACTAACTTTAAATAAAAATACATGAAGGATTACTTCGATGATTACAGAAAATAAACACTCGTCAAAATGAGACCACCATTGTACAGAGTTCATCAAGAAAGAGCGAAAATCGACCTTATCAACCGGTATGAACCCTTCAGGTGAATAAAATCCTATTTCTGAACTATTAGCGACATCTATGCAAGTCATTATCAACTACAGTTTTACCGTATAGGATTCCTAATAAAGGTAACTGAAACGACACCAAAAATAATAACTAATTAAAAGAATGTTTCCTAATAAATCTGTATTAGTGATATCTAACCTCAAAATATTACTCTAAGAAACAAATATAAACAATACTTATTGTTTATCAGCAAAACTAATAAAAATACGAACAGAATACTAAGTGTCCTGTGAACTAAGTATAAACAAAATACTGAATCTAAGTGAGCAGTTCCAGCAAACTATTTTCAACAAATTCTGGATTATCCCGAAGAAATAAACATACGAAATTTTCCAGGAGAGACAAACTACAGATGAAAGCCAGTGAAATCCAACCCTCAATAGACTCTGAAACATATAAAAACCAGGTAAGTCCATAGACAAATGCATTATAGAGAAATAAGTCATATGATTCTTTATTATTAAAAATCATATTCTAATTATGTTTTCTTTATGTTATTTTCAGGTAGAACTATGGAATAGAGACTTATATGGTTAGAATTCAGTTCCTGCTACAAAATAGTCCCAGATACAAAATAGTTCTGTACATACGTAACTATTTATATACAAAATAAACATAAATTATAACGTAAGTAAACGAATAGTTTAATTAACCCTTGCTATCTTACAAAGTGACGATTTATATCGTTACAACGTATGTATGCCAACTTAAAGACAACAAATATAAATTGTTTACCTGAGGCGTTTATTGGTGGATTACATAAAATTTTCTAGAAATACATAAGAACTTTTTTTTTGGGTTTAAATCGAGGAAAAGCATAAGGACACCAGAGACCTAAATCTAGTCCCTAAAAACTAGTTTCCAAAATGAAGATATTTTAGAATCTAAACCCAAAATTATAGACCTATAGTCTGTAGACTACAAATTAAGATTAAATTTTAATTATTAATAATTAAATAAAATTTTATTGTAATCTGTTCATTTTTGTAAATCCAAAACTGTTCAGCCAAAAAATTTGCCGTCAAAGGGCCACTCTAAGAAACCTTTAAAACAACAAACTTTGTTGAACGAAGGCACTGTTTCATGAAAGAAAGTAAATGCAGAAATGTGGGTTTGTGTATTAGCTGGTGGGTGTGCCGCAAGGTGTTGTGTTGGGGCCAGACTTATCTAACATAATAACAAATGACCTTACATAGGCATGCCTATGCATTTTAGATGGAAAATTAGGTTTTTAGTTTAGCTGTAAAAATATCATTTTAAAACTAATAAAAAGCTTAGATTATATTTATGCTTTAAACAGAAAGTAGGTGAAAAAATGTACCATAAAATTTTTGCTATTTCTTTTTTTCTAAATTACGCAGAATCTCAAAACATTTAGAATATTGGTATTGTTTTGTCTAAATTCAACAAGGTTTTGATCTTTTTCGTTTCAGAACAGTATGTAATCTAAAAAAGATATAATCGACTTATTATCTTAGGATTCCTTTTGAAAAACATACACATACACTTCTTTGTCCACTTTTATGTTGAGAATTTGATCTCATCTAAGCATCTGGATCTTAGACTAGTATATGTAATACGAAAAGTGATTTAGTTTTGTATGATTCGCCCTTTAATTGTGATAATAATAATATAATTAAGTCAATTAAATTGATTTATTATTCCATCAATCTAATTGCTAGATGTAGACAACCACTCATACCTCTCCTAGTCTGGAGACTTTGAATGGTAGCAAGGTGAAGAGTTGTTTGTCTCAAGCACATAGTACCACTAACGAGTGGTCAGGCGTAGAATTATTAAGGACAGAAATTTTTAATTTTAAACAGAATTATAAAAATATTAATTTATTATTCCATCAATCTATTTTCTAATCATCGTACAGAGTGATATTGGTAGACTGACAGTTTCGGGCTACTGGTCCTCTTCAGTACCAAGAGTCTACATCTAGCAATAGATGGCGCACAAGCCTACATCAATCTAATGGCTATATTCCTTTTGCGAATAAAGTCTAAAACCGTTTTCTTAATCAGCGTGCAGAGTTGACTCTTGGTACTGAAGAGGGCCAGTAGCCCGAAACTGTCAGTCTACCAATATCACTCTGTACGATGATTAGAAAATAGATTGATGGAATAATAAATTCATATTTTTATAATTTTGTTTAAAATTAAAAATTTCTGTCCTTAACAATTAAATTGACTTATTGTGTACCTAAATTAACTTAACTATAATATTAAAATCATGCAGGAAACTAATTATTGTGACATTTATCTGGTTGTCTTCAGGACGTCAATGAAGTCAACCTTGGTCGACCAACCTCGATGGAGCGTTTCAGACCATCGTCTTCGTCACGACAGTGTTTTGTTATTGTCCAGCTAGCGGAATTAAACAGAATAGCTAACTGAATTCGGAAGCAGTCATTACAATAAGACTACACGGAAAGAACCGACAGACAATTTTTTTATCCATTTAGGGGCTAAAAGTGAGTCATACTTTTGGCTAAGTGATCAGAAGTTCTGTTTCACACAATTTAATCGCAAATCAAATCAAAGTCTTTTGGCCTCGTGAACATGTTAATGTCAACGAGGCCAAAAGAACCTGTTTCTTAATCACAATTTATGACTGATACTTTTAGAAAAATAGACTAAATTGGATAAGCTTGGATGAAATAAATTCCTTGCTGGAAAACAATAAATAGTTTTGGTTTCAGAGAGATCAGTGTGTGACAGTTAGTTTATTGACGATTTTAAGAAATCTATAAAGAAATAAAAAAAATTCTGATGCCACTCATATTCTGGATACCAAATACTAATTGGGAAATATTTTTTTTTAATTTTTAGAGAATTATAAAACAGTCCTTAGGAATTCTACTACTTAAATTGGGATATACGATGAAGAATAAATAATTTCTTATCCAAAAAGAGCGACTTTTCTATGTAGAATTTTGTATTGCATTGTTATTCCCGGGCGGTCATCAAACGATTCCGTAGAAGTACTCGTCCGCATAATGGATACTGCTACCAAGATCTATGAGGGATATACAAAACATTTAGGTTATAGTCGCAGAGCCAGTGAACATTTTCAAGAAGTTATTTTCTACAGGCTGAATTTTACATATATCTTGAAGTACATTCTAATTAAGCTATTCCAAAATCAAAAGGTTCTGCATCCATTTGTCTTGGGTGCTAGAGGCCCAAAAAAGGAGCTGCAAAGTTCTAAAAAATCATATAAAAATAGGGCGGAAAATCCGTTCTAATGGACTTACTGCCTATTGAAAAAGTGGTAATTAAATAATTTAACAGTGCAGGGCGATTCCGCATAAAAAAACTAAGAAAAAAAAAGTTTGTTACACTCAGGCAAATAAATATTAAATGAGTTATGGACTCTTTAAATAGTAACTGATTTTAGGGATTTTTTATTTTGTAAAATCAGCCGGAAGAAAATGACTTGTTGAAAATATTTTCCAACTATAACATAACATTTAGGTTAGGTTAAAGACAGATCCTTGTCAACGGTCACTAGACAACATACATTATGGAGTATTTGTTCCTCTTTTAACGAAAAAGGAAATTGTTTGGTACGGTATAACATCATGTCTGTGTTTTAATACAAATAACATACAATCATGCATCAGAGGCCTAATTCAGAGCTTACTGTAATAGTTTCTTTATTTTTCTTGAACAATGACAATTTATATCGAAAATATATTAAACCTGTCTGCATGCCCGAAATCCTTTGTATGCTTTACATTACATTACATGTTTGTTTCACCTCGTACTATTCTACTTAATTAAGCATCCCCTAAGTCCAGGACTTGTGTGGGCTAGTAGTAGAAGGAACCACCGGCTTTCGAACCAGTTTTTAGAGGAAGCGCCCGCTTCACTTTATCGCCTTCGCAAAATTTCAATTATTAATTAACTGAAAAAGGCAAATCAGTGAGAATCGAACTCACGCTAGCCAACTAACCAAGCCATCGAGGGCCCTCCCATGCTAAAGGGACCATATATTTTTTACCACTATGTAATTTACTTTTTGAACTGTTTCTGGGGTGATTTAAGTGGCCCAAGTCATAAACATATAATTTCAGATATATCTGTATTAAATCAGAGCGATTTTATAAAAATAAGTCCAACAAAATTAATTTTGTTGTATGAATAATTAATACTCTTGATATCAAAATAAGGCTTTATAAGGCCGAAATAGTTCTCATTGGGTATGACCAAGTCTAAGTTATTGGGTATGACAATTGTAAAAATAATTCATTTGTTTTCCATATCGCCAAACGTACTCAAAATAATCTTAGTAACTTTAATTTTATTGAGTAAAAAATGCCCAACTAACTATAGTCTTTTTCTTTTTTGCAGGTTAAGCAAAATTAAGATTCAAGAAAATATGGAGTTGTTTTTAAAAGGAATTTTAAGGTAAGTGAATGCATACTTTTAAAATTATTATCACTGAAATAGTGAATATGGAAATCTTAAAGAAAAAAAGAAATTAACAGTTCACTTTTCGGATAAATACATTGTATGAAAGATTAACTTCTTCATTTTAACGTTCATAAAGTATGTCACGCCTATGGGGGAGGGGGTCCAGAACACTGACACTGTGTGACAGGAGGAGAGAGGGTGAAGTGATATCACAAAAATAATATTATATATTGGAACGTATAGCGTATTTTTTTCAAGCTTTTGTTTATTTTTCACTATTTATATATTTATACCTGATACAGTAGTCTCGATAGAATGAACTAATTTTGGAAATTTGGCAAGTGATCTAACCTCAAATTGTTGACCTTTTTATTTTATAATAAATAAGCAAATAATTGTTACTAAATATGGTATTTTGTTTTATTAAATTATATATTGAGAGTATACTGTATTTAAAATGTAACAAAAATATGTAAAGAACATTTTTTTTTGGTATAACGTGACGTGACATTGGGGGAGGGGGTCAGTGCCGGTGTGATACTTTATAACAAGGGGGAAGGAAACAGTAAAAAATGGCCTGAAAAGTGTGACATACTTTATTGAAGAATTTAGCACAAAAAATACTTTAAAAATGCACAAAATAGCAGTTTTGTACAGTATGTATGTTATGGAGCAAAATCCTTCCAAACTATTGTACCTAATCAATAATCTCCACTCTATTAATATTTTAAATTTATTAAAATGAAATGTCAAGTAATATATTTTATATAATAAACTTCCTAAGCAAAACCTGATTTAAAATTTCACTTTTCATTTTGATATTCATCGACGTAATAAAAAAAAACTAAATCCAAAATGAAATTTCTTTATATGAAATATATGCCGATTCCGTATGTTGATTAAACTAGATCAGTCCAAAATACTGTTACAATTTTTTTATTGTACTTTTTTCTCATACTCATGACTTAACTATAATTTTATAGTAGAACAAAACGTAGTTATCAAAAAAAAACTAAATGAGCATAATTATACATAAATATAGGTTGGTTTTAATATTATGGTAGTATCATAATAGTATCATAATGGTACGCTTAAAGCGTTTGCAAAAATTAATAACACTTTTTTTTATAATTTATAAATCATTCAAAATTCAGATTTTTTCAATTTTGTAGAGATTTTGGATATTCGTTATCCAATATTAAAATTAATAACACTTTTTAATTTATAAATCATTCAAAATTCAGATTTTTGCATAAAATCAATTTTGTAGAGATTTTGGATATTCGTTATCCAATTAATTAAACTACGGAAACTGTTTAACGGACAAACAGGACAAACGAACATCACTTATTGTTTTTTGGAACTAATAAATGTGTTCCAAGAACCACAGAAAATCAAGTTTATTACAGTTTTGCCAATCGTTTTCAGAAAAAATAAAAAATTTCTCAATGCATATTTTTGTCTTTTTTTTTGTAAAAAACACTTGAATAGAAAAAATAGTATCAAATACTCCTTTCATTATACTATTGGCGCACTTGTCCATTAAAAAACTCATCGCAATCGGCTCGATTTTTAAACTTGGACGCGTCTATAATCATAGTTTCATTATAATGAAACTAGAATTAAAAAAATAGGTAGGTACTATTAAAGTAAATTAATTTTTAAAAACAAACATTCCGTTCTAAAGTTATGATATAGATATTCTTTTTGTTTTTTATCTTTATTCTTAATTTGGTCTTTATTCAGTTTAGTTTTAGTTTTTGCTACCGTAGCTACGGTAGCTACGCGTAACTATCCAGCTATTTTCTACTTACGTTTAGTCTTGAAACTTTCAAAAAAACCTATTTAATATAATAGTGCTATTTGTATGCATATAGGATCTTTGATTGTCTAATATAGTACTTTAATTGTTTATATTAAAAAAGCATTTATTCATTTTAATAAACATGTATGCTTGAATGAATAAATATTATTATTACAGGAATTAAAAACCTGCATTGACTTTCTTTTGTTTTAATATTTATAAACATAGGCCTGTGCCTACATATATTTTATTAGGTACACAATAAAAATAAATTAAAAATTATTTAATAATAAAAATAAATAAAAATAATTGCATGGGTGACTGGCATCATAAAGTTTACTCGTAAATGTTTGTAATGCTAAAGTTTATACTTTATATGAGTTACTTAGACGCCAACGGATACAAGTTCATAAAAGTAACTTTTTAAACAAATGAAGATGTTTAACACCTTAAGATTTTCCTATTATATAGGAAATATATGTTAATAAATGTTTTTTATTGTTATTGTTAATATTGATTATTTTACATAGTTCTGCAGTTTTGGCGGTTACTGTTAAATTAACTACATATCGAAAATTTGATTTTTGTATGTTCGTTCAGAGGTCTAAAGATCGACATTCGACAGATCAAAACCAAACTTTAAACTTTTTAGGAAGTTTTTCTAGTTTGTTAGTCCCCAAGTTAAGGTAGTAACAAAAACAGAAAAATGCGCTCTTCTTAAAAATGGTTAGTAAACAAGAGTTGAGGAGTGCGGCGGAAACGTACATCTTTTATTTTATTATACTATTCACATCGCCTGCGCTAAAATGTTATTAGGTATACGGTAGTTTCCAATTTTCCAAAATCGCCAAAAACCGTCTTGGAAGAAAAATTATTGGACATAAATATATTTCATGAAAAAATAAGAAAATTTGAAAATTTTCGTCCGTCCGTCTATCCACCTGTACGTCTGTCCGTCTGTCCATCTGTCCGTCCGTCTGTCCGTCTGTCCGTCCGTCTGTCCGTCTGATGTCACGTTTTTTGTGGACACGATAACTCAAGAACGAATAATCCAATCGAAAAATAAAGTTCTATAAGGGGAAAATCAAAAACAAAAATTATTATGATTATTATAATGATCAATTCTATCAATTTTGAATTAAAAAAAAATTAAAAAAATTTTCGTTTTTCAAAAAAAGAATATAATTTTTAGAATTTTTTTATTATTATTTAGGTAGGTAGGAAATGCGTAGCATTACATATCGTCACGGCTTGTTTATATTTGTCAAACCCGTTGGCTTAAAAGTGCCTTATACCGTGTGCCGTATATGAATTAAATTATTGTCATCTGTATATCTTTTAAATTTAAAAAAACGCAGGTCGCTTGCCCGATGGTAGGGTATAAATTTAAATAGACATCTAGATTTTATTTCTAGGCTTGCAGATTGGCTATACAGGTTTTTTTATATTCAACTTTTTATTATTACTTAATAAACTCCTTTATAAATGAAAATAAATGATAATTTACTTTAAGAAATAATTTTCTTGATGTAAGGTCCAATTATTAAGTAGGTATCGTGTATTTGCACGAAATTTATTTCTTAAAAGTAATTAGTAATTAAGTGGCAACTTACAAAATTGTGCTTTAATTAATATTTTGTATGTTCGAATCATAGTATCGGGACAGATCTATTATTATTTAGAAAGGGTATAAGTGAAAGTACGTTAGACTCTACGATATACTACCTACATAGGCTATAGACCAAAGTGTAAGTACCATTTAACATCAGTGGTGTTCTAAAGGCGAATTTATCCAGTATTATTTTAAGTTGTAATTTTAAGGAAATCACCAAGTAAGTTTCAGTTTTTAAAAAAATCGCAAAATAAAAAGCTTTAATTTTCTAGAAACCCAAACTAATTTTTAAGAAAGGAGATTATTCCTGTTAATTTGTAAAACTAAAAATATTAGCAAACTAGATGAAACGTTGCAAGCACCCTGTCACAATTGTACACTAGAGCCATCTAGTTTGCAAATTTCAAACTAGGTGTTTTGTTTGATTTTAAATTCTGTACCTTTAAAACATTATATTCTAGCAATATACTGTATATAACATTTTTTATAGGGCTTAAAAAGAGCTTTTATTTAAAATATAATTTTTTGAAATCGGGTTATAAATATGTGAGATATGCTAAAAAACCTTTTACTGCTTTAAACGCCAATATCTCGAAAACAATGCGTTTTAGGAAAACGTTTTCTATAACATTTTTTGACCAATTTAAAATTATCTTTTATATAAGTGCTAAATTAACCAAATACAATAATAATTGCCTTAATTAAACACAAAAAACGCTAAAAATAGGAGGTTTACCCTATTTTTACCCCCTTACCCCCAATCGTTTACCCCTAAAATCTAATCAGCTCTTCGGAATACGATAAGAAATAATATGCAAAAAACCGCAAGTCGACATCTCATGTAGAAATGGAGTTAGAGAGTACACCCAGACAGACAGACAGACAGACAGACGGACGAAAAATTTTTTTTACTGATTTCGACTCAGAATGGTCTAAAACGTCGAGAAAAGTGAAAAAAACGTGGTCAACGATTTTGACTTTTCGGCGAAGATTTCAATACATCGGCACTCTTAGTAGCACTAAGTGCCGATGTAAAAGCTTGTTGTTCAACCGACTAGTCGCTCTTATCGGTCTCTTGGTTTGGTACCAATATCTTAACCAACCTTAAATTTAAAGATAAATTCAAGGTTAGTATACCCACTGTAAAAAATATACTGAATATTCAGTTACGAATGGATAAGAAAGTTATTATCCTATACAATTGTACTTTAATTTTTGTTAAAAACACGCAACATTTCATGTCCGTCCTTAAATATTAAAGAACGTGACTTTAGAACTTAGTGTTTTTAACAAAAATTAAAGTACAATTATATAGGATAATAACTTTCGATTTTCTATCCATTTGTAACTGAAAATTCGTTTACTTTTTACAGTGTAACACTAACCTAACTAAGAATTTGATAATGAAATGAAACGTGATAAATAATTTCATTTGTCAAATTACTTACTTACTTATTTTAGTATTAATTACATATATTTATATGCAAACATATCTACTAAAACCATGGCCGGATATAGGCATTTTCTTTTCTTTTCACAGCACGTAGCGCTACACTGAGGATACGTTATCGTAGTAATTACTAAACGTTTTTGCCTATTTGGAACCCCAGGCAACATTTGTTATTAATTACAAGTTGTTACAGTAAAAAATAACGTTGTTCTGTTATGTTTTACTGTAGCAACTTGTAACAAATATTGCCTAGGGTTCCAAATAGGCAAAAACGTTTAGTATTTACTACGACAATGAATTCTCAGTGTAGAATAGTATAATGCGCTAGTTTCAAATTTGCCAAAATCGCCAAAAAACGTCCTAGACTAAAAATTCTTGGATATTAATGTTTCATGAAAAAATAAGGAACTTTGAAAATATCCGCCTGTTCGTCTGAAGTCACGATTTTGTTTTTCGTAAAAAGAAATTGAAAAAAAAAAATTGGCGATTTTTTTATTTATTTTTTAGAAAAAAGGTACTAAAAAATTCTTCGTTACTGGAAAAAAAAATTTGATTTTCGGATATTCGGAAAATGCAATACCTATACCATTTACTGTGAATAATATGCAATGGAATGCGTAGCATTAAATATCTTCACAACTTGTTTATTTCTTTAAAAGCTCCTTCATCACCTCCGCCCCCGTTCTTCCAATTTCAAATGACGCACATGTATTTATTTATTTATTAATTTATTTATTTATTTATTTAGTTCTTTCTATAAATTACAGATGCATGGAGAGCACCAAATAAGCCTTAGCTTGTGGCAGGTGCTCTCCGTTAATTTTGTATAAAAAATTCCAAAAATATACATATTCTACATCTTTACATGTTATATCTCTTCCGTTCCTACAATAGCTCTGGACCTTGCTGAATCAGAGGTTACTATTCTTCGGGTTCTATTTTCGTTTTCTTGAAATACATTTTCATTATTATTGATATTGTACCATATTTAATTTCTCTTGTACTTCATTTTCAAGCAGTATTTTTAGAATAAATTTTTTATTAAAATACAATTAATTTGGAAAAAATTACAAAGTTTATGTGGGTATTTCTGATGTTCGGAATACCACTGAATGAATCTTCATGAAAAGAAAGTATTGATATACGAAATCTCCGTGTAAAACCTATAAATTATTGCATTGCGAAACAATAAGTACCATTATCTCCATTTCCTGCAAGGATGTTTTCTACAAATCAAATCATAAACTTTTTAAGAGGTTATTCCAGCAAATCCGGACATGACTGGCTTTAAATAAAATACAGAATATTATTAGCTAGCTTAAGGCTTTCATAAGTTATCGTGCCCAAAAGATTCCTCAGACAGAACGACCCACAAAAATAAATCGACCGACCGAGCGACAAAAGATCGACCGACCAATTCACCGACCGACAATTTTTTTTGCTCGAAAGTGATTTATATCGACATAAAACGGCAAAAAACGAAAAAGTATACAAAAAAAAATTAAACTTTTTGCAAGAATTGAAGAATTTTCCAAAATTTTGAAAATAATAAAATGGGAAAGCAATACCTGGGACAAATACTGAAAGTTTACCAGTCGAAGTACACTTTTGGTATTGCGATATATCGTCAAGATAGTCAGTTTATAATGCAAAAATATATAGGGACTTTTAGTGTAACGTAAGCAACGAATTTCCTTGTACCGTAAGCAACAGATATTTCATCTTTTAATACATAATTGGTCTGCCGCACTCGAGATTTTTTTTGTGTACCGGTGTTATTTAACGATCTTAAAATAATTGAATTTTGCGTAATCACCCGAATGATTAATAGCTATTGAACGCCTATCGGCTTATGTCGCAAAATTTACCCTCATTGGTTAATATTATTATTATTATTATTATTATTATTATTATTATACGATCGTTGAATAATATACAATTTTTACTTGCATCCTTAGCTCAGAATTGGCCTATTTTAACCTTTTCACGAAGAAAAAAAATCATTCTTCCACACTGTTTTTGTCACTTTTGACAACGGAATCGTGTTCATAAACTATTTTGTTCCCATTAATAAATGATTTTGAAATTAAAATATTTATTTACATGAACTAAATATTTATTTGATTCAAATAAAATTTATTACTCGCAACCAAATAATTTAATTGGCCATATCCAAATAAATCTAAATTATCTTTTTTATCAGTGTATAGGAATTAATGTTTCATTAAGCAGTATAGTTCGTGTAAAGATGCAAGTCGCTTGCAAAACAACTTAACACTACATTTTAAAAACGCTTTGACCCAGAGACTTGAAATTTGGAACAAAGATTTTCTACGTAGTAGAAAAAAATTGTTTCAAATTTTAAGTCTCTATGTCAAAACGTTCTTGAAATCTCTTAGTGTAAAGTTGTTTTGCAAGCATTTTTTACACGAACTATATTATAAATTAAATCTATATGGAAACTTAACTAGTGGTATAGCGAGCGGGCGACAAACCTGATGTTCTGGTTTGGTTTTTTGTTCACTTTTTAGTGAATTAATACGTTAAAATATATAATTCCATATTCATTTAAAAATATATCTTATACCTTAAGAATTAAGCAGGGTATAAGCAGAATAATTTTGGAGACTCCGATAGTGGGTTAGAAGACAAACCTTTTTACGTGAATTAAAATTGATAAACTTTTAAAATTAAATTAGAGTTTATTTTGATAATATTCATGTACAATTTAGTCTTTTACCAAATTTTATCAAAAAAAAGTTTTATGGAGACCTAACTAATGGTATAACGAGCAAGCGACGAACCTGATCATCCGGTTTAGTTTTCTCTCAAAAAAGTAATTCACGAATTTTTAATAAAATAACACGTTAGATAATATAATTTTATATTATTATAATTATATTTTATATGCAAAAGATTCCACTATAACTTAAGAATTAAGAAAGATTTAATCAAAAGAAATTTGGAGACCCCGATAGTGGGTTAGCACACTGATAAAACAGTTTAGTTGTGTCAACAAAATATTTGGTTGGATATGGCCAGTTGAAATATTTGGTTGTGAAAAATAAATTTTATTTCTGCCAAATAAATTATTTTTTTCCCATTAATAAATGATTTTAAAATTAAAATATTTATTTACCTGAACTAAATATTTATTTGACTCAAATAAAAATTTAAATTTAAATTAAAAAAAGTAATACACTCACAACCAAATAATTTAATTGACCATATTTGACAGAAATAAAAATTATTTGTCACAACCAAATATTTCAATTGCCCATATCCAACCAAATATTTTGTACACGCAAATAAACTGTTTTATCAGTGTGACTGTAGACAAATTTTTTAAAAGTAAATTGTTGGATCAGTTTGTAAAATTTTACTTTCTGCGAAAATATTTTCTACAATTCATATTATGAACAGCAGGGTTTTACGATTTTTTTCTAAAAATAAAATGTTAACGAAATTAGTCAGTTAATAATAAATTTCAAATTAAGCAGTTTAATTTGCATGTGATTGAATCAGTGAGCGTGTAATAACTATGATATAACCAAGATGTTCTGTTGTGCAATAAAGTACACTGTTAAAAGTAATTTGAATATTTTTAAATGATTTTAATATAGGAGCGTAGTTTCTTTCTGTTACTAACTGCAGCTGCCGTACCTATTTATTTTTGTTCAAATGTTTCATTTTCTTATTAGGTTGGAAATATACTATTTCTATAACGGGACAGCCTATGTTTCTACCCTTTAACAAATCAAAACCAAATTTTAAAATTATGTTAGGGAGTTTCTCAATAAATTCAAACTGATAATAAAAACAACAACAACAAAATGATCAAAATCTCAAAACATATCGGCACATTTTCTTCTAAAAATACGTGTGGTGGAACCATTTTCGGTTTATTTACTTTTGTAGATGGTATATATAGTATATTACATAACTAGTGTGGAAAGTGATATTTTTCACGCAAGTGGGAAGGTTTACGAACGAGCCGATAGGCTGTAATGAAAGGTGAACAACGGCATACAGAACGAGGTGAGTAAAATTCATAGAATTTACAACGTAAATATCTATATAAAATTAGGCAAACCTACATACATATATGTCAAACTAGGTGGTATAAAAATATCAAACCACTGTGATATGAGGCATTTTCTAAAGAACAAAAGTTTGTGTTAAATGTCATTTTCAAAGGGGGTCGTAGGAAAAATATTTTTCTTATTATTAAAAGTTCTGTAAAAAATATTTGTTGGTAATATTATGGTATGGTATGGTAATATTTAGACTATTTTTAACAGTGTACGATATTTTTTATTTATTTTAATTATTTTTATAACTTTTAGTGTTATTTGTTAATTGACAGAGATGACCGTATAATATAAATTAATATATAAACAAATTAAAATACGAAACAGTTATAAAGTTTTTTTTTAGCTTTTTATAAATTCTTAAACCTTGATCTGCTAAATGATTTTTAAGATTTGCGTTTTGTGTAGGTTATTTATTAAAATGTTAACAGTTGTCTATATTTAATGTTTAAAAATACTTATATGGATTATCTGTAAGGTACGTCGTTAAAGTCTGCCCTTTAAGAAATTAGCTTGAAATTGTCGGAACACCCTTTCCATAAAAAAAATCCCCTGCCTCCACTATCCGCTAAAAATATCAAATAAATACCAAAAAATAATTTGGGTTGTTACTTACGTGTTCCAAATTTTAAGTTCATATCTTAAGCCGTTCAAAAGTTTGAAGAGGGCAAACTTATGACACGTACTGTATAACAATAAGGCTTCTGTTCTTTAGAATTCACTAGAAGTATATAAAAATTGTAAAAATTACTATGGATATAGCCGTAAAACTTTTAATTGTAGTATTATTTGTAGTTTATATTTTTCTTTGTGTGTGATATTATTTGCAAAAAAATAGAACTAGTGATTTAACAGGAAACTGCGTCTAATAAGAGCGACATATTTTCACGTCTACTTCTATCTTTATTAGCGTTAAAATTAACTGTACTTTTAGCCGAGCACGTCATATTTGAGGACGTACGCCAGAAGTGCCTTGTTCGTTTGTTACTGTTTATAGTATATTTAACTTCAAGATGCGCACGCGGCAGCTGGCGCGTGGGTTCATTGGTTAAAACACTCGAATGATGCGAGAGTAGGGATGTAGAAAATTAAACAGTTCAGTAATTGACCGTTATATAGAAATATTTTGTTTTGAGTCCTACCCTGTCACTAAATCCGTTGTTGTTAAGTGCGTTTGTTTAAACTAACTGCATTTAAAGTTGGATATACTATAGAGATTTTTATAATTTTCCATTTTTTATTTTTTTTTGCGTTTTTATTTATTTTTGAATGGATACTGAAGTAATTGGTATAAGGAAAATCTTTTTTTGCAGACTGTTTCTCTTTAAAGAAAATACCCGTGAAAATTGTCTTACTATGGGAATAAGAAAAATAGGCAACATTTTTTTTGGTTCATTCTCGTTCGGTGTATAAATGATACTCAAAGTCAACCAAAACATTGTTAACCAAAAAAAAAAAATACTAAAATGAAAATTAAGATCAACCAAAAATAATTGTTGACCAATCAGTAAAATTGGTTGTCGCCAATTTAACTATTATTTAGTTCCATTGTATTTTTGTTGTTGAAATTTTTGTAATGTAATGAATTTGTTAATAAAGGTAACTAATTTTAAGCATTAATACAACAGCGTGCATTGGGTCAAAATTCCAAGACCATTTAAAATAAAAAAAAAATATGTTTGTATTTTCCCATGAATAACTCACCGACAAACAAGGTTTTATGTGCAGTGAGTACACATTTATCTTTGATGCTAGACTGTGAGGTCCCGTCTTTAATAAATCCAAATTTGATGAGTCATTAGGAGAAGTGTGTCAATATAACACTTTTTTGCAAATGGATGTACCACATACTTTGTTTATCTAGTTTTTAACAAGGCTCATCACTCATAGGTAACATTACTTTTTGGAATTCAGTACAATGTAATATATTACAGTATATTGTTTTATTAAAGAAAAAGTGACGCTTTATTTGGCGAATCTAAATTTTACACTTTAACAGAGAAAAAATAATACAATTAGTATTCTTAATATGATTCATTAACATTTCTATGGAAACCATTCGATGCTTGGGCATTAAAAGTACTTTTTGAATTTATTTTTTAATCGTCGTACAGCCAATTTTGGTCAGTATCAAGAGAACTCTGTACGTTGCAGCGCGTTGATTGAGAAAATATTTTTAGACTTCGTTTACTTCAGAAGTAAAGTCATTAGGTTGATCTATATTTGGGCGCCATCTACACTGAGAGCTTGTTACCATAAACAAAAATTCTAAACGTTTTTGATTATATGGAATCTGTGGTGATACCATATAAAACCTAAATATTATTTTTATTGCGTTTAAAGGTTATGTACTTTTGTTTACTATATGTCAAAACTTCAGCATTTCAGTGTGACCTTGACCTAGGGATTTTTATAAATTACTGAAATATACTAACCTATATTTCATTCATTTTCACTGCGCTTAGTTAACTTTCTACAAATCTTAATTTTTCTCAATCATCCTCAGGGATAATTACTTATATATGATATATAAGCTATCCTGGTGTTAGGTTAGTGCTTCACCAATCCATATTTTAAGTAAATAACTAATTATTTTCCTATTTTGTTAGAATTTTGAGATTCGTTCATTCATTCACCATTCATTCACGAAGTGCTGGAGTTGTTGACCACCTTGTGTCAAGGAAAAAAACTGAGAACCGACTATAAACAGTTTTTTCTTTTCGAACCTTCCTCCCCGAGAACCGTCACCGGCGCCCAATTATTTATTTTTTAAAACGGTTCACTCCAAATCCCACGAAAATTAAGTTAACATTCATTGGTTGTTACAGTAATATTTGGGGTTTTTTTCTAGTTTAAGTACGTATAACTACACGTGAGTAGTTTATTAAATGCCATGGATTTTATTAATACCTTTAAGTTTCGTAACACAGATAAAAGAATAGAATGAAATGAAAATCGATAAAATATTATTGATCATGTTTCGTTTCTATAGAAATTAATGGGACGAAAAATTGAAGACATGACTAACAATTTATTATTGTTAATATTTTTGTTTATTGCGCGTGATAATAATAAAATTTTATTTAGTTATTATTATCACCTGGATTGAACCAAAAAGCTTTTTAAAATTAAAAAAATATCATTAAAATACAACATCTTTATGAATGATCTACTTTTATTGCCAGCAACAAACAAAACCAAATGAAGATATACATAAAAAAAAGGATTCCTTGAACCAAGGACACGTGTCTTTTTAAGCCATATTCTCTTGATTTAAGGCTAGCGTTTCTTTGAACCAAAGTCAATATCCTTGTATGAAGAGCACTGATTTTTGAATAAAGATTCATGCTCTTCATTTAATTACATCGACTTTGGATCAAAGAAATGCAGCCTTGAAACAAGAGAATATGGCTTTGCAAATATCGAAAGACACGTGTCCTTGGTTCAACGAATCCTTTTTTTCTGTGTAGATAAAATTCTAAAAATACGACAAATTGATTCTTTTGGCTTGTTTAATAAAAGCCATCGTAATTGAAGGGGTCAGGGGAAAAACGATCATAGTCCATTTTTGTCGAAAATTCGTTATATACACCATCTTGTAGTTCGCGACACAAGCTTTCAGGTGACTATGTCGGTTTTAAGCAAAAACAATTACAGTCGCTGTAACGAATTTAAATAGAAACGATATACAGCGTAAGAACGGTCAGAGTCCGAGCGATACCATAAAAAACAATTAAAGTCCGTAGTTTCGCATCGGTAACTAAGGAAACGTATTTTTGATTGTAAATGCACTAAGCCTGTTGGGCTGCTTTATAACATAAAAAAACGATCAGAGTCCTGGACTGTGATCGATTTTATAAAGTCATATGTGTAGTTCTGTTGCATCTTTGAATCGCTTTGAACCTCCAAGGTAATGTTAAAAACCTTGGTAGGTAATATTATTTTGCTGTGAAATAAGTATGTGACGAGATGAAACAATAATTGACGTTACTTTGCAACTGTAATCATACAATATGAGTCTGTAAACCTTAATTTCGCTATTCTGTGAAAAGTAGTTTTTGTGACTCTGATCGTTTTTCCCCTGACCCCTTCAATTTATTTTTGAACGTTCAAAGTATTTGTTACCGTAGTAAATACTGACGGACGTTGTATATATTTAATACTTGATACGGTTCGTCAAACAAAAATAGTTCAGCAGATTTAAAATTTAAGATTTAAAAGCCCTGTAAAAAGCCCCACAGGCCAAATCTTCTAGAGAATTGTGACAAAAACTACAATAGTATATTAAAGTACTAGTTTCATAACATACGTTTTTAGCGCACGAGTACAAGCTTAGAAATCGATCCGCTTGCGGCGAGTTTTATAAAGTACTAGTGCTCTAAAAACGTGTTATGAAACGAGTGCTTTATACAATTTTTTCTATTTTGCTCTAAAATTTAAAAAACTTACATTTAAATTGATGACTGATTTACGGATTTTTGTTGGCATTACAGTTTACACTATTTTTAAAATTCTAAGAACAAATTATATTTTGATATATTTTACAGTCATCTCTTCTTTTTCCACTGCAATTAACCAGTTCACAATTTTAACACGGTAAAAAATAACCCAAACACAAAATTTTGTAAAAAATTAAACTTTAAATCGACATTGACATTTGCACGCAAAACGAGAAGAGATAGGCTTTTGTATGTTGCCAACCCAACAGAAAAAAAAGTAGAGACCTCTTATGGGCCTATAAGAACACGCAAAATGCGTGTGATTATGAGCTTATAAGAGTCGCAAAATAGAAAAAATTACTTCTTAAAACTTAATCCTTGAACATATGAACACTGAACAGCTTATTAACTTTTGCCATTATTCAGTGCCACTATATTCGCCCGTTATTAACGGGTATAAATAACATTACTTAAATCTGCATATGAACTAGTATTAATTGCTGTCAAAAATAAAAAAGTTTCACTTTTTTGATATTGAATGTATTACATTCAATGTAATAAATGTTTTTTAGGGTATAAATAGATAGATATAAGCCGCTAATGATTAGCGGTTGTAAAACTATAAAATTATCTATTTCTGTATGTTATTAAAATATTTGTCTCAGGCAAAATACAGTTAATATACTACGACGCACAGTGGTCATTAGCGGCCAAAAGTCTATATCTTCTGTAATTGTTTATATAAATTAGTACATTGTTGGCAAAATTATCAGCATATTATAGGGATCTTTTTGACATATTTTTAATTCCGGTGTAGGTAGTATAAGATTTTTTTGATGATTTTTATGATAATTTAATGAATTTTAGAATATATTATCAGAGTAATAGGGAGCGTTCAAGTATTACGTAACGCAAAATTTGGCCATTTTTGACCCCCACCCCCCCCCCCCCCATGTAACGCGGCGTAACATTTTCGAGACCCCCCCCCTATTTGTTACGTAACATTTTACAAAAAGTAAAAATAAATGAAAGGAAATTTTGCTTTATGGTTTAAACCGGTTTTTAACCGGTTATTGCTTCCGTGTTTTAACCCAAAACCGGTCTGATGTAATTTCCGAAACCGGTTATTGGCTTCGGTTTTCCATCTCTAATTGTTTTTGTTTAGAGGATTTAGTTAACTGTTAACCACGCCGTGTGCAATAAAATTTGCAAGGAATCCGTCTCTTTAAGCCTAGATCATTGTTAAAAAACGTGATCCAACAAACATTTTTTAAGTTTATAATTTTCCGTGTTCCGTAACATTTTTACTGACACCCCCTCCCCTCTGTAACGCGGCGTAACGTTTTCGAGACCCCCCCATTTTCATTATTATTTTTATTTTGTTTTAGCGTTTTGTGTTACGTAATTTTTAAAAGATCGTGTAGCAATTAAATATGTTTTTAGCTTATTAAATTCAGTTGATGCTGTCAATAGTTAAATTGGGGAAAAAAATAATAAATATATTAAAACTGTCTTCATATAATATTTACGACTGATGAACATGTTTATATTATTTTCATTATTATTTTTATTTTGTTTTAGCGTTTTGTGTTACGTAATTTTTAAAAGATCCTGTAGCAATTAAATATATTTTTAACTTATTTAATTCATTTGATGCTATGGCAAACCAAGTTAATGTTCTTCAATCCTTATAAAAATAAAATTGTGGGTTGGTTACTTTTTGCATAACTGTTGTCAAACATTTTAAAATTGCATGTGTTATTAATAACTATCTAACGTAAATTACTATATATATTTGGACTGACCGGGTGCGAGCGGATTGTGCGAAAAATTAATTGGAAAGTGGGATTTTTTAAGGTTAAACAAAGAAAATGGCATATGTGCGACATGACAAGTTTTACTACAAGTTCCTTTAAAGTTATTAACATTTTTAATTTTTTATAAATACAAAGCATAATTCTATTAGTTGCTTTAAAAATATTCTCTATAATAAGGCTTCGTCTCTTTTTAGGGGTTATTAAATTTAGTATAATTTTGAGATCAGAGCGTCATAATAAATTTGCCTATTTCATTGTTGCATCAAAAATATGGGACGTGATTAAAAATTTTAAGATACATTAAAGTACTGTTAAACAAATTATAAAATTAAATTTGGGAAATTTTAAACTTTTACATTTCTTTCCTTTTGGCCGCTTATGATCACTGTGCGGTCACAAAAAAGTAATTAAAAGGTATCGTAACATAGATCTATAGGTTATACTTACTACTTATACCGTTTCTTGTACTATCGAATATGTGTCTCACCTGAAAAAAAGCATAAAAATAGTAAATTTGTTCTAGTTTAAGAAATAATGAAACAATAAAAGTCATAAAAATGTTCGTTTGGATATTCGTGTAGCATACACACTAGAAAAATATGATAATATGACAAAAAGTTACTTAAGAGATCTTATTAAAGACTTTTTCTATTTTGCTACTCTTATAAGCTTATAATCACACGCATTTTGCTTGTTCTTATAGGCCTATAAGAGGTTAGTACTTTTTTTCTTTTGGGTTGGCAAGACAGGACAAAAGAATATCGCTTGGCGTTTTCCGCGCCAATTTCAACACTACTTTTAAGTTTAGTTTTCTACGAAATAGTGTTTTAAGTTAATTTTTACCGTGTTAAAATTGTGACTTGGTTACTTGCAGTAAAAGAGAAGAGCTGACTATGAAATATATCAAAATATCATTTGTTCTATGAATTTCAAACATTGCGAAAACTGTAATGCCAACCCAAAACAAAAATCCCTAAATAGTTTATCAATTTAAAATGTAAGTTTTTTTTTAATTTGAACAAAATAGAAAAAATAGTATAAAGCACTCGTTTTATAACACGTTTTTAGCGCACTATTACTTTAGCTCGTACTTTAGACTTGTACTCGTGCGCTATAAACACGTGTTATGAAACTAGTACTTTAATATACTATTATCCAATACATACAGATAATAAGACAATTACCAGCTTTATTTCAAATAGATAAACTCAATAATAACCCCCGCGTGGCTTTTACTTTATTGAGTGGATAATTATAAATTTTACCCATTCAACTGTCACTTGTCAAATTATTTTCTTGTAAATATCATTAAAATTTTTAATAAAAATATGAATTCCTAAGCTATTTATTGGATAAAACCTTGTATGGCACTCATGGGTAAACCGATATTGTCCTCTTAAAAATTAACCTGCTTGGCTGACGCCTTGCAGGTTAATTTTCTCATGGGCAATATCTTACTTTACCCACTAGTACCATAAATAACTATTATTTGCTAAATCTGAAGCTTTTTAATAAGAGATTTAAACTTTCGTTCTCATTCGTCCCATTCTACTGTACTAAAAACCGGACTATTTATATCGTATTAAATAAAAGAACTATGTCAACATGATCATTGAATCACATGAAATACACTGATTTGATAATAATAATGCATTTAAAATTGTGACGCAATAATCTGCTGCTAATTCCCACGTGACATGAATGCCGCGGCATTATTCAAACACAGAAGATACGATTGTATATTGAAAAACAAAGTGAATTGTTCTAATATAACAATTACCTCATATTTGTGTGAATTTTTACTCTTCCATGTACTCACGAACTGATTTTTTTTTTCACTTTATATGGAATATGTATGTTTACGAGGTATGGTTAAAATGTCTAAGGTTCCTTTCCAATAAAATAGTTATTTATAATACAAGCCGAGGGTCGGCCGATGGGTCCGGCCCGAGGGTAATAAACCTACGAAATCGAAATTTAACTTTTTGCCCATGTATTATACAATAATTTTTATTCGATTGTTACTAATTATAATAAATTATTAAAATACACTTAATTTTAAATTGCAAAAAGTATTTCTTTTTAGTGTCTTATTACTTATCTAGTTATCCATGACAAATTGCTATCCAATCAAATCGCTAAAAAAACAATTAAATCTTTTCTTTTGCGTGCGGTTTCATTTTTAAATTAAAAAAGCTATAGCTTGGTGATTAATTTCTGTTAAAATGTGTCTTTTATGAAAATAGTAATACTTCTGAAACGTTCCATGAATATTATAAATATTGAAATTGATTTTACAATTGAAATTTTATGTTTTTAATTTATTTTAGTGGATGAATACAGATTAATCAGTTAACATATATTTTGAGGTTATGTTATAGAAGAAATTTTTATTTTGCATTAAATGTTTATAACTATCTGGTTAGTTCAAGACCAAAAGTGACCAAAAGGTCATATTTCTTTATAAATATTACAGTAAAGGTAAAGCATCTTCTTTTAAAAATAAAAAGTTCTAGTTAGCGGGCGAAAAAAAGTTTTTAGCCCTAGGGCCACAAAGTTCAACTTTTCGCCCGTAAAACATGAACAAAAAGTGTCTCTTTTAGAATCAATCGAATAAAAAAAAACTTTACAGTTTTTCTTGTCCATGATGGAAAAAAAAATTATGTACGTGTGAGTGAGTGAAACCCGGTTCCGATTGGTTAATATGCAATTTTTGGCATTTGAAGAAATTTTTATCCAAAAATTCTCGGTTTTTATTAAATATATCGATGGAGTTCTTCATATTTAACTAAAACATATTCAGTTATTTTTTTTTTGTTTTAATTTTCTTTACTCAAGAATATATTCTCAAGTTTAAAACTAGCTTAAAATTAGAAGAGGATCAGAAATTTAGTTAAAAAAAAAAGAAATACAGGAAATCACTTGTGCCTATTTTTCCAACACCTGTAACTTCGATTGGAATTGATAAAATGTAACGTATAAGTGCTCAAAATTTTTGTCTGGTCATGAACTTGTGCAAAAAGCAAGATTTATTGTTCTAGCAGCTAAACATCCCCTTAAACAAAGGGTTATACGTTACATTTTGTCAATTCCAATCGAGTTACATGTGAAAAACAGGCCAACTTTGCGGTCACTCTTTGTCCAACCAATTACATGAAGCTTTGTATCGTTTTCGTAAAAGTGTACACTTTTTTTGGGAACAAAAAATCCACCTATTAACCTAATTTTGAAAACAGTGCTGAAGCATATTTTTATCCTAGAATCTACGAGTAAACTGAAATAAACTACTACAGAGCAGTGTATTTGACAAAAAAAGGAAAAGTTCAATAAAAAAATACAACTTACATTATTTTTCAGCAAAAGAAACTATTTCTTTTAAAAGCTTTTTAGTTGGAGGTGTAGATATTTTAGGTCCATTAACTCTTAATTTTATAAATACTTAACTCGAATTTACTATTCTTTTCTTATTTTCAAGTAATTTAAACATATAAAACCACCATAAGTTGTTTATTTTTTACTTCTACTTAAAAAATTAAAAGAAATATAAGCTTTAATAATTTAAATATGGAATAACAATCCAATTAAAGACAAAAACAGGGTATTCAACAAGAATCTATGCTTTATAATGTAAAGTTTATATCTGTGTATGCATATAAACTCTGAGTTTAAGACTCTATACTATGGAGTATATGAATTTAATTTCGAATTTTGTAAGGAAGTTAAAAAAGTCGACTAGTCCCCCGTATATGTATAGTATACATTGTATAGAAGAGTTCCGCTTTTGTTATATAAATTTACAAATTAATATAAGTATTCACAGGAAAAAAATATGGAATATATCGTAATATATTTTATTTAGAAAGTTGGACTGAATGGCGCTTTAGTATTCCATTTTAGTACAAAAAATAGGGTGTTTTGGTTTCCCAATTAGTGTATTTTTGTATGATAATATATAATTTCTTGTAGAAACAAAGATAGCATTATGCAAACAATATCGCGTACAAATCTGGTATGCTTTGCATGCCCATTTTAATGACTTAAAAAAAAATATAAATAAAAGAATCAAGGCATACTTGATGAGTTACGTCTAAAACTTAAGAATATAGGCTAAAATTTAATCCTATTGTTAAAATGCAGTAAGCTTAGACCATGGTTTAAGGGTGAGTTTAGCTACTAAAGTTTATTTTTTTAAGGTATAGTTATTTTAAACCTTCCCGCTTGTAAACAATCTCGAAACTACCATAGCAACGTAAGATACGCATGTATCGTAAGCGAAATGACTACGCACAATTTACACAACTGTAAAACGTTGACGTGTCATTAACGAGAACAAAACAATGGTTTATTCCTCTATATTATTGGAATAAAAGCGATTTTATAAGCAAAATATTTCTACAGGAATACAAAAGTATTTTTAGCAACAGCTTTATCAATTCTGTTTTTTTTACATCAAAACATCATAAAAACAAAGTAAGTAAACAAATATTATAAATTTTGGTTATGTTGACATTCAAAACAAGCAACATGCTTCAGTGTGAATCGGACTTTGTGGAGTATTTAGCGACAAATTTAAAATAACTATACCTTAAAAAAATAAACTTTAGGTTTGATTAAATATAAATAAATTCTAGTCAGAGCAAATTAAATGATATGTCATACTTTTGTTTTAAATGTATAATTAAAACTAAAAAATTTTAGACATTTTAGTAATTAATACATTTTAGAAAGTCTAAGGTTATAGATAAGACATGGTTCTTAATATATCCGTGATTTTAAACATGTCATAAATAACTAAAATACTGTTTTATTTTAATCCGTCAATTATTATCAGTTAATTATTATAATGTGAAATTTACTTCATAAATAATACCTAAATAATGATTATGTTTAATAAGGAACGTATGCTTCTTCTACAGAAAGGCTGTTTCGTTTACAACGAAGAGCTCTCCGTACCATGTTTGGTGCAAAATATAGGGATAATTGTACTCCTCTTTTTATACAGGCACAGATTCTAATTTTACCATGTTTATATGTATTGGAATGTCTGATTCATGTGAAGGTAAACATTGATAGTTACAATAAAAATAATATAGTTTCTACAAGAAATAGTAATAATATAAAAATTGAATATCTTACACGGAAAAAAAAATTATAGCTAGGAGCGCTATAACACACATACCAAGCAAATTATAATCGCTTATTATATAAATACAAGGCTTTCTCTTACAATTATGGCAGTCAGTGTAAAAATTTATATGAAATACTTTAATTGTTTAGTGAATAATAAAATATAACAAATAGTATGGCATTTATAGCTTAAATAGATTTAATTATTGTCCGTGCTAATAATTTTTATAATATAATAAAATTTCTGTAAATTTATAATAGTGCCTGTAATAAATATAATCGTGTCTGTAATATATATAATCGTTTCCAATTTATTTTTAACATTATTAGTTATTGTGTCCCTTATAATCTATAGCTTAAATCACTATAATTTGCCACTGTTACCAAATATCTTATAATGTATAGCGCAGAGCCCACTAATTTCTTTCCGTGTAGATTAGAAAGGACAAGAAATGGGAAAAATTACTATGGCCCTACTGCTTTTAATGCACTCCCCACCAGTGTAAGATCTCTACTCCTTGGCAGATTTAAGGTTGAAATTAAATCGTTTTTTATAAAAAATCCATTTTATACTATAAATGATGTTTTAGTAAATTTAAAAAATATTTTATTGTAATTTTATGTAAATTTGTATTTTTGTACTTATTTATTGCATTTTGTATTTTATTGACATGTGTAAGTTTTTTTGTAGCACAATAAATTATTCTTATTCTTATATTGTAAATAAAAAAACTAAAAACTGTATATTTAAAAAAAAAATGTTATTGTGATTTAGACTAAAGTTTCTCTGGCTGGATACGATCCGCAGCCAAGGCCGGATTCAGGGGGGAAGATTCCCCGGGGCCCGGTGGTAAAAATTCTCTGTTTTTGACAGCGGTAAAGCTTCTTTTCAGAGGCAAGGGGCCCTGGAATAAAGCTTCCCCAGAATTTTCGCACCCTTTTTTAAATTTAGAAAACAATTGTGACCTGTTGGAGCAATTCTGAGGTCAGATTCGCTTTCAGCGACCCCGAAAATATAAAAATGCGTTGCTCTAGTCCCTGGCACTTAATTTTTTTTTATTTTTATTTTTTTGGATTGCTATGCATAGCCACCCAAAAAAAATTGTGCCAGAGACTAAAAGTCCAAACCAATTCATTTTTATATCTGAGATCAGAATTGCTCCATCAGGTCACAATTTTTTTCTAAACTTAAAAACATGTGAATTTAAGGAATTTTCGACTCTTTTTTTTAAGTTTAAAAAAAGTTGCGATCTGATGGAGCAATTCTGAGGTCAGATTCAGTTTCAGCGACCCCGGAAATATTAAACCGCATTGGTCTAGTCTCCGGATATAATTTTTTTGTGTGGCTGTGTAATTCATTAGTTAAGAAATAAAGAAATAAGAAGTAATTGCAGCGCCCATATCTACTGTATGGTAGCTTAAAGTTTAGTGCCCACTAATTCATTAAATAATTTCAGAGAGTGTGTGGGAAGTTTTTCAAAATGTAACAATTATCTCAATGGTTACATTCAGTAATTAAAACAATGATATTTATTATGCTCATTAGGAAATGAAGATTATATTTCATATTGTTTTTTAATGAAATAAATGAATTCTATTCTCTATTAACATTGTTATAATCTTCGGGAGAAGACTACAATAAAATACATAATACATACGTACATAAATTAAAAATAATTCCGTTACTCCTATTTTTTGTTTTGCTTATTTTAAGTTCTATTTTATAACAAAATATTGTAATTTTACTCCGTAAAAATTACAGTAAATTTTAGGTAGGACGTACACAATGATTGTGAATAAAATAGTATACTTACTCGTGTTAAGAAAACATTTTAAGGGTCGAGATTATATCTGATCGGCCTTTGTGATCTGTCAAATATAATCTCCTCCCTTAAATTTAGTTTTAAAAACACAGTAGGTATGCATTATTACCAGTTTAGCCGTTTTTTATTTATACGCGCGCTAAAAAATGAATTATTTTTGTTAAAATTTGTATTTTTTTCAAGTTTTAGTTATTAACCCTATATTGCACCTTGTGCCCATTTGGGCACACCAGCATTAAGACCCCTGAATTATTTAATAACCAAAATACAAACTTTATAGGCACCTAGTTTTCACTTGCAAACAGTTCTTCAAGTTGATGTATCTGTTTTTGTTCTTTTTATGCACAATAGGTTTGAAAAAATGTAACAAAATTTTTCAAATAAAAGAAAAAAAAATCAATATTATTATGCAAGTCAAAAGACGTATCATATTTTTTTGTTGCAAAATAAAATTATGTGCAATAAAAGGTTAAAATTAACAATTAAAACTTTTTGCAAAAAAGAAATATCCACAAAATAGTGCATTTTTTAACGCACGTATAAATAAAAAACTGCTAAATTTGGCAACACTTATTATATAATAAGGGCCGGACAAAGCCAGCTGGGGCCCCGGCGAAACTTTATTCCTGGGCCCCCCATTTTTCCAAAAGGTCCTCGACTCTGAAAAAAAAAGCTTTACCCCTGGCAGAAAATTTTCGCCGAACCCCCTTGGAGGCCCCGGCCCAGGGGGAATTAGTAATTTTTTTCCTAATATACTTTATGATACAGAATTTTGGGTTATAATTGCATAACGTAAGACGTTATAAAGTGTGAAAATGATGTTATTATAAAGGATATAGTTTTATCGAGTCACTTATTAAATTCAATACTAGAAAACAAGCAAAAAACAAAATATTATTCATTTGCCCACGGACAAGCCATGTGTTTTTTTACGTCGACAAACGGCATTAAGATCTCTCTGTTTCTTCAATTTCTGGCGAACTGTCGCCCAAATCAACATCCGTTACGTAACATTTTCCTAGACCCATCCCTCCCCCCTGTCAGTCACATTTTCTTTGACCCCTCCCCCCCCCCCTGGTCGCGTTACTTAATATATGGTCAGCCTCTTAACCAGTTAAATAGTAAATTATGGTACAACATTTTTTGTGGTATCTGCAACAAACCAGAATTCTGTACATGGCAATCAACAAAATATTTCGTTGTCATAAAAAAAAAATCTCTAACGAGAAAATTAGTTGTGTTAGGTATATTTTACTATTTTTCTGGTAGAGGCAACTAAATTGTTTGATGTTTTCGTTTACTATTTCTAAAATTGGAGCTGATTATAGTAAGATAGGTAACGGGAAAGCCTTAATTCAAATTTGCAGCGGTATTTCGCTTCTAAATGACATCTGATCTGATCTAATAAATTTATGCGGTTTCAAAACTTTGCAGAAATAAAAATCGACTAGGAAACGAACGTTACCAGAAAGATGGAACGTAATTTTAACCACAACCTTCCTAGCCAATCTACACAGAGAACAATCGGAAAAATATACTATTTATTTAACATTATTATGTAACAATCATCTGTGATTATATTTTCATTTATACCTAAATATTTGAAACGAATATAATCCGTTTCCCAACATAAACTATTTAGGATAAATACGGCTAATAAATATATGAAAGCCCCAAATATACACAAAATAACATATTTATTATTAGTCACAATCAAACATTTATTCATTATTAATAAACCGTTTATTTGGTTTTGTCCGAAAATTTTAAAGGAAATAGATTGTATAATTAATGTAATTAATTATATTATTCAATGAGCGTATAATAATTGCTATTAATCAATGAGGGTGAATTTTGGGACATGAGCCGACAGGCGAGTGGCCTAATCACCCAAATGATTAATAGCTATTATACGCGAGTCGAATTTTATACTTTATCCACGGTCATTTTACATTTTAAACGGTTTATTTTTACAGACCCGTGATTAATAGGCCTATTAATCACGGCCTTTGATAAAATTTAAAATTACTTTTATCACCAATAGTCATTGACTTAAGCCAATTAAAAAAATATATTAAGAATAGTTTATTTCCCACCAGTATACTTTTTATTTATTTATTTATTCATTTGTAATTATTAAAGTGTACTTTTTGTATACTTTTTGATTGCAATAATTAAAATTATATTTGCCACAAATTATTTTTTCTCGGTGTACCATAAAGATGGAACGTAACCACAAACTTCCTAGCCAATCTAATTACCATACAAATAAAATAAAATTTGATTATATAACTGATACAGTAATATTCGTATTTTAGTTATGTATTGAGTTTTAATGTCCAGAAAATTGCTTAATATTAATAGTATAATATATTATTCAACGAGAGTTCATTGATGCCGCATCATGCTGATGAGAATGAAATTTTATTAATTTTGACTAAATAATAATTGAAGACTACACGAAAAAAACGCTAATGGTCATTTGCACATAAATAACCACGGTATACCGTGCGCATTTATGTGGAAGTCGACCTTATTCGAATTATGACGTTTTTGTCGTGTAGTCTTCAATTACATTTTTTACATATTTTACGCATTCCACTATATTCCATGTATATTATTTAGTAAATGGTATATTGCGTTTTCACAAATACTTAAAAAATACTAATTTTCAAAAAAAAAATTAACATTAAAAAAATAGATGTTTTCGTGAAAAAAGAAAAAAACTTCTAAAAAAAAATTTTTTCAAAAAAAAATAAAAAAATATTTTTTTTGATTTTCTTTTTGCGAAAAACGAAAAAAAATTGAAAAAAAAAATCCAAAAAAAATTTTTCAATTTTTTATTTTTTAATTTAACCCCCCATGACTTTCTTGTTTTTTGGGAAATTACTTTCACAATTGGTAGAATTGATCCTTAAGTTTAATTTTTCCTGAAAAAGCTACGTTAATCGAAATTTTCTTTCAGTTTTTTTCGATTTTTTTAAAAGTTTAATCCCCCATAACTTTTTTGTTTTTGGGGGATTACTTTCAAACACAATATGGTTCTTCCTCTCGTAGAACTTCATTTTTCCTAAAAATTTCAAGTCGATCGTATTATTTGTTCTTGAGTTATCGTTCTCCCAAAAATCGTGACATTCGACAGACGGACATTTCAAAAAAAAAAAATTGCTTATTCTTTCATGAAACAAATTTATACCAACAATTTTTTGTCTAGGACGATTTTTGAATTTTTTTCGATTATCTTTAATCTTAAAATCTTAATGTTTAATTTATTATAATAACTTTTAGGTCTAAGTTAAAAAATATAAATAAACTATAGTTTACAGTTAGGCTTTTAAAATAAAAGCCAAAGAGAGGAATAACAATTTTCTATGTTATAGGTAGTTAATATTAAAATAATAATTTTATTATGCAGTATTATATTAAATGTAATTAGATTTTAGCAAAAAAGAAAATAACTTTTTAAGGTTATTTACATTTATATTGTTTAAACAAAACTACAAAACACTACTACAATTATTTCATAAACAGGTTCGGAAACTCCGGATCTTTAATCGGAAAATGTGTGGGGAATGTGGTGAAGGGACAAGCCCGGGATCGAGGGGGGCTCGACAGTAAAAGTTAAAAAAAAAACTAAAACTTCCTATTAACAGATCTGTTGCACTCATGTTGCCAGCGCGAAAAACTAATTGATTGTACCCAAGGTTATGTCAAAATGAAAACTTTTAAAAAATCAAACTTTTAGTCATCATTCACTTTATTAATAATTTAGGTTAGTTACCGGTTTCGATTATCATCGTCAGACTACAAGAAATTACACGAGTTAGAGATTATTTTAAGAAAAACAAAGTTTATCTTATCTAGCCATGGTTATTTTTGGATATAGTATTTTTATATATTTTTGGCTAGGTAAGATAAACTTTGTTTTTTTTTTTAAATAATCTCTAACTTGTGTAATTTCTTGTAGTCTGACGATGATAATCGAAAGCGGTATCTAGCCTAAATTATTAATAAAGTGAATGATGACTAAAAGCTTGATTTTTTAAAATAATATCTCTTCACTATAAGTATACGTACGTTAAATTATGGATTTCAATATTTTTGATTTTCGCAATTGGGTGAAAACTTTTAGGTTAGCTTGACTTTTAAACAAGTTGTCTCTCCATGCGGGGATAGTGCCAGAAAACTTCTTCAGTTATTTAAGGTTATGTAACTTTTTTCATCAGTGATTTACAGAAAAGCATAAGGCATTAATTTTGCGCAAGTGACAATATATTTAGTTGGCATCCATTTTGAGGCATATTGTAATAGGGTGCTGGTCCCAATTATAGCCAAAAATATTAATTATCTAAGACATTAATTTAGAACCACACACTATTATTTGGAGGCGTATCAAATGCAAATAGCTGTATAGTTGCTATTTGGGTAGCGTGCCACCAGTAATAATACTACATAATATTATCACAATATCATATATCATATGATAACAAATGTTAATATAAGAATCTAATTACTATTTAATACTTATCTGACTTTCTTAGATGTTTCTTCGATGTCTTCCAATATCACTAACTTTATATAGAAATGTGAAAGGTAAAAAACTTCAAATATATTTTAAATTAATTAAAATATATCTTGCCAATAAAACAAAAGGATTAAACAACAATGAAAAGAATTTAATTCAAAGAAAAATGAAAAGTTAAAAACAAATAAAAAACAACAAAATATTTTAATTTGAAATGAAAAAAATTATGAATAAATAGCATCTTTACCCTTCAGATATTTCTATACGCGCGACTCTAAATTTTACTTTAAATTTTCACATATTACGTTAATTCTAATTTCCCTAAGGCCCAACTTAACTAGACGACTACATATTTCCGAATCCCATTTTTGACCATAACATAAAAACACAGGCAAAGATTTCCCTTCCCAGAGATGCCGATATACCAGTCATAAAACTATTAACGAAAATATCTGAGGAGTTTTCGATCAAAATAAACTGAATTACTTTAAATTACTGAAAATGAATTTAAATTTAATTAAGAGAAATGATTAAAAAAACTACTTCTACTTATTGATTGATATTGATTTTCATGACATTGCTTCGAAGTAGAAAAAAACCATTTTTACAAACAATCCCTAACTATTGCCAGTATCTAAAACAACATCATTAAAGATATTCCCATATTTATTAATTAAGAAAACCGAATAAACCAATTAATTAGTCTAATAAAAATGTACACCCTTTTTATGTAAACGCCTCAATTACACAAAATGCAAGCTTCCCAAATACTAATAATATTAGCATCTGTAAAAACAAACAGCAAACCACCCGTTAAGTACAATGCTATGTCACGTTCAATAACCATACAAATAAAAATATAAATACTCAATATATACAGGGTGACCACTCTGTTACAATATTGCGCGAAATTTATATTGCCAGTTTGGTATTGTATATATTACTAAAGAGCCCCTAGAAATTACTAATTTAAACGGTTTTACAATTTAAAAATAGTAGTAGTAAGAGAAAAATAGCTGCCATTAGGCTGAAACTAAAAATTTGCATGCGAAGAAGGCCCATGCGCAATCATTTCCTCCAAATCATTGTTTCAGATACAGTTTATCAGGTTGTAAAAACAAGTGATTGTACCCAAGCTTAAATCACAAGCAACAGACATATAAAATTCAAAAGGAGGAAAAATTATGTTTTGGAAAAATGGGGAAGCCCGGGAAAAATGTTTTCCGGTGGCCCAGGCGGGCTTGGCTCGACCTTGTACATCACGATAATAAAATGTTAATTAAATATTTCATCAATCTATTATCTAATCATCTTACAGATTGATATTGGTAGACTGCAGTTTAGGGCTGCCGGCTCTCTTCAGTATCAAGAGTCAATAAAATGTTGCTACAAAATGCTTAAAAGTTATGTTTTTTCCAAAAATAGCGCGATGTAATTACATTACATGTTTGTTTAACCTCGTACTATTCACCTTAATTAAGCATCCCCTAAGTCCAGAACTTGTGTGGGCTAGTAGTAGAGGGAACCACCAGCTTATACTGATTTTTAAACCAGTTTTTATAGGGAGTGTCCGCTTTACTTACGCTTTCGCGATATTTCAATTGTTAATTAACGGAAAAAGGCAAATCGGCGCCAGTGAGAATCGAACTCACTCTAGTTGGCTAGTAGACTTGTCATGTACAGACGCGGTAGACCACTACACCAATCCTCCCATAAATGATAAATAATTACGTAATTAATTGATTTTCCCTTGAGATAATCATAGCTTTTAGTATTTTTCATGAACTATCTTTATTCTGTTTCCTTTTACCCCATTTTACAGTATATTAAAGACAGTAACGACTCAATGGTGTTATATAAAATGGTCTGTTGGATTTATACCATTCGACTGTCACGCTTTATTTACGCAATGGTCGCGTCCGACAGTGATGGTGAAAAAAGTTAAAATATTAAATGCTTCGCATTTATTACAATACTCCTCCAGGATTTTATCTCACTGAAAAGGGGCGACAAAAATACAACATACAATAAACAAGGGACAAGGATAGAATACAAATTAAAAAAATACAAATAATGGGGTAGTGACGGTAATTAATAGAAGCCTGAAAAAAATCGTGATAAGTCTAAAATTAATGCAAAACTAGATTATCGGGTTAACTTTGCAATTCGCTGTATATTACTCATATTAATATTACTCATTTTCCGAAAAATTTAACACTTCAAAATTCGCAGTACGAATATTAGTCAAGTAAATAAATAGCCTTTCAATCGAGGGGCGTTTCACCTTTACAATACATGTACGTTTTCATCGACAGTACTTTACATTACATTGACATTACCTTACATTACTTACAATACTGTACATTACCGTACATTACGTTACATTACTTACATTATTCTACAGTACCTGACATTAATTGACATTACGACAGTACCTACATTATTTACATTATTTTTATTAATGCGCATGCTCTCCTACAGTATTTACATTATTTTGTCTACTCAGATCGCTCAAAAACCACGTGACACCTATAAAATTTCGGCAGTGTTGTTTACTTCTGGTGGTTTTAATATTATTTTTAATCATTTTTGTGTACCTGATGTATAATGTGTAATGAAAAGTACGGAATTTAATATTATGTAGTAGTTTTCAAATGTCTGTCATGTAAGAAAACAAAAATGTATTTTTTTTTTTAGTTTTTTTTTTGCCGAGTTCCAAGAGTTTCATTCTTAGATTAAAATAGTACTTGTCAAGGCCTCCCTAGCCTTGGTTTAAGCCCCCTGGAGACGTATTCTTCAAAACCGGGGAGTAGAACGAACCTCAGACTCGTTCTATCAGTCGTTCTACTCCCCGGTTTTGAAGAATAGGTCCCCTGAAATCTTTGTTGAGCTCCCCTGACCTGTTCGTCGATCCCCGAACCCATTAACTTTCAACATTATACAGTGCATGTCTAAAGTCCGCCCCCTCCATTAACTTTTAAACGAATTAAGATATCAACTTGAAAAACACCTAAATAACATAAACCAAATAACTTTTTGGTACATATTTTATATGGCACAATGGTGACAGGGGGCAAGGGGCGATATTTTTAAAATAGAAAGGGGGTTTGTGTGATATGTCATTTTAAAGCTTATAAAATTCTCTATTTAACCAAATATTTTTTTATTTTTTGGGAGCAATTTTTGTGGTTTTAAAATATGTTTAAAAATGGGAAATTTTGTTAAAATTTCTTTAAAAAAATTAAACAATTTTTGAAAACTGGTTTATTTTATGTCAATTATACTTTTAAACTAATTTTAAATGATATTAATAAAATGTTGCAAAAAAAAATCGCATTTTTTAGTAAATATATTTAAAAAAATAAAACCTACAAAAACCTGGACGTTTTATATCCAAAAAATATGATTTCCGTCAAAAAAAATTCTGTCTCTCAGTCGTGTTTATGCTCAAGTCCGGTTTATGCACCATTTATACCTGCCCAGACCCGTCATTTTCAGCAGGGAAGTTATAAAAATTCGCACATAGGGGTTTTGGGACTCATAGAAAACAATTTAATATTTTAAAAAATCTATCTCCACCCTTGTATTGCTTTTTTTAACTTTTTGGCGTTTTATATTTTGATCACAGTTTGCTAGCAAGCTAAGCATGCTTACTCAGAGTTCTAGGCTGGGGTTGTTTTTGGAAAAATCAGATGGGGTAATGTATTGTATTGTATTGTATTGTATGAGGTATTTAATTAAAAATATTATATATATTTTATTATTTAAAAATATAATATACAGCCCGTTTGAAATTATACTAAACGGAGAAAACAAAGATCGAGGCTGACGTGTTTTTTTTATAAAACACAGCGCATCGCATCCCACTACAATCACGTCAGACTTGATCTAATCGTTCTGTCTTTGTTTTCTCTGTCTCTCAAAAGGGGTGTATATTATATTATATTTTTTTTAGTTTTTTGGTTTAAATAAACCTAGGCCTAAAGGGAAAAGTATTATTTTGTTGACAGCACTATTGATATTTTTTTAATTAGCTGATAAAAGTTGGTACATAGGTGTTGGGACTTCTTGCAGGCAGATTTTTTTAATATTAAATTTGGTTTTAGGGAGTCGCAGTGTACCAAATTTTATCAGGTTAATTAAAAAAATGTAAATATGGGTGGTCCTATGGGTTATATGGATAAAGACAGAATTTAAAAAAGAATAAATTAATTTTGAGCGAGACGGAAAACCCCCAGGATCTAATTCTTATCGGGTTAATTAAAAAAATATAAAAAAGGGAGCTGCACCCCCTTAAGGGTTAGATACTTTTAAATATAAAATTTGTTTCTAGGGAGTCTAAAAACCCACAGATACCAATTTTTACTAATATTAAACGAAAATATATGATTTCTATAATTTTCCCCTATAAAAACTTTTTTTTCTTGACGAATTTGGATTCCTCATCAAAAATTATGTTAGAAAACATGTAAATAAAGTTGGGCATAAAAAAAGTTGAAATTTGTAAACTAGTGATATCCAAAGTTTTAGGTAAAATTCGGGTTGAGGTACGGGGGTAAAATGGGGTAATTTTTTTTTTCAAAATAATAATTTTTTTAATTAATTTTTCAGGCCTATAGGGGAAAGTAATATTTTGTTGGCAGCAGTATTTTTTACGTGTTACAAATTTCAGATTAATAATTAATTTTTTTTATTTTTCGTTTTTCAAAAGAAAATTAAAAAAAAGTATTTTTTTTGTTTTAATTTTTTTTTTAAGTATTATTATAAGATATATATTGGAATGCTTAGCATTACATATCTTCACGGCTTGTTTATTCATATATTTTTATACATATATTAACCTAAATTTATGTTAATCTTAACCTAACATCCTACATTACCTCGTACTGGCCGTAATGCAGGGTCGTCAAAAGCCGACCGGGCCTCAGTACTAAACAGGCCCTCACACGGCCATTTGGTCTATTTTGGCTATACCGGGCCCTCGATTTTCCAATTTTTTATAGGTTTTGAGCCGTTTAGGGGCCTTTTTTAATATTTTTCCGACTGTGCCGTAAGAAGCCAGTCCGCGTCTGCCTCGTACATTACCGTACAGTACTTTACATTAAGTGGACATTACTTACATTACCGACATTATTTCAACAATATTCTACAGTACTACATTTTTAGACATTATTTACATTATTTCGACATTACCTTACAGTACTACATTTTTCTTACATTATTTACATTATTCGTACAATATTGTAAATAATGTACATTATTTACAATACATGTACAAAAATAGGTCAGTGAAACGCCCCTCGCTTTCAATTAACTTAACTATCATCTAAATCCATTTTTAATAGTTTTTAAAATCTTTCATGAATTTTTTGAGTATATCCTTTAACTTAAAAATAACGCTTGGAAATATTTTCATCGATTTGTAAGGCTATGAAGAGTATCTATGTGAAAACCGAAAAAAAAATAGTACGGGAATTCAAAGATCAAGTTAACTGTAACGTCTTTCGTATTGATAAACATTGCTAAATTATTGTTTATTTGTTTGATTTGTTAAAATATACCACATTTTACAATATGTGCAATAATTTTTTAGATTTATTCGGATATAGCCAAATAAATTAGTTGGTTGGGAGTAATATATTTTATTTTAGTCAAAGAAACATTTAGTTCATGGTAATAAATATTTTAATTTCATAATCATTTGTTAATAATAATAATACCTTTATTGCCCAACAGAAAAACCAATTACAGGACAATATTATTTGAAAATTTACAAAATTAAAGTTTGCAAAATTAAAGTTTAAAGTTAATCAACAATGTAATAAAATATCTTATATTATAACAAATATAACAAATACAATATACCACTGAAATGGGAATGGGAACAAAATAGCTTATTTAACTCACAATCAAATAATTTTGTTGGCCATATCCGACGAAATATTTTGTACCCACAAATAAACTGTTTTATCCAATACATACAGATAATAAGTCAATTACCAGCTTTATTTTAAATAGATAAACTCAATAATAACCCCCGCGTGGCTTTTACTTTATTGAGTGGATAATTATTTATTTTACCCACTCAACTGTCACTTGTCAAATTATTTTCTTGTAAATGTCATTAAAATTTTTAATAAAAATATGAATTCCTAAGCGATTTATTGGATAAAACCTTGTATGGCACTCATGGGTAAACCGATATTGCCATCTCGAAAATTAACCTGCTTGACGGACACCTCGCAGGTTAATTTTCTCATGGGCAATATATTACTTTACCCACTAGTATCATAAATAACTATTATTTTAGTCAAATAAACATTTGAATATTGTTAATAAATATTTTAATTTCAAAATCATTTATTACTGGAAACAAAATATACCACATTTTATAATATGAACACTGTTTTTTTTTTCAAAATGTTTTTACTTAATGCTGCATTAAAATATAAATCCAGAATTTTAATTCCGCCTGTCACTTCCAAGATATAAAGCAGTAAAAAGAGTAAAAACTTTTAAAACTTATAAAAAAAAACAAAACTTTCTCAAATTTAACCTCATTTTTTTCAAAAATTTATATTATTTATAGAATAACTCTATTAACAGTCTTGGATGCAACGTAGAATATTTTGTAAGAACAAGTATTTAATTTCATTCGTAAAGTCCTCTATGTAAAATGGGATTTTTTTTTTAATTTTCAATTTTTCCAATTTTTAGAGAAAATTAAAAAAATTGTTTTAAAAAAAAACTAACCGATATATTTTTTTCTAATATACGTTATTTTTAATAGAAAATGATAGAATATCATGCCACAAGGTCAGTTTTTGTGGACTAATTTTTGAAAAACTAGTACCTATTAATTAAACTTGAAATAAATTATTATTTTTTTTTTTTAAATTAGTCAAAAAAATATTTAACACAAGTATCACAAATTTTTAATAAATACTTAATATATTATTTCTCTGTGTATGAGATCCAAAATATTGGTCAAAAACCAATAAAAGCCACTAGTTTGGATTTACCATTCAAAATGTGGCATTTTTTTACATTCTCATTGGGCTCATTCAATGAGAATTTTCCGTACGGGTAATAAAATAAATGAGAAAGTACAAATCTTTGATGTTATAATAATAATATACGCGTATTTTATATTTTATGTGATGTAAAATCCCCAATTGGGGAAATGGTTAAATCATTATTTATAAGAGTTACTGTCACTTTTTACAATAAAAAAAAAATTTAATAGTTTTATTTTATTGAAAAGTATAATATTATTATAATAATAATCTTTAGTGGTAATAAAACGTGATACTATGATAATTTATGTTAATTTTAGTCATTCTTAGTTCCTGTTGAGGAAATTTTAGGTATTGGCAGAAAAAAAGAACTGCAATGCGGAACAATTCTGGTTTACCTACAAGAAAGTCTATGGTATAGTTGAACTACCTCTTAATTGTAGAATTTGTAGAAATAAAGAAGTTGCAAAAATAAAATGGGCATTGTTCATTGGACTAACAAAGTAACAACATAACTAATGATATGGAAGTGTCCTTTAAAGAAATTCTGAAAGGACGTCTGCAAAATTTTAATTAGTTTACTATATTTTATTAGTGTATTAAAGTACTTGTTTCATGTCACCTGCCGCAAGCGGCTCGTTTTTTTAACTTTCACTCGTGCGCTAAAAACGTGTTTTGAAACGAGTACTTTATACTATTTTTTCTATTTTGCTCTAAAATAAAAAAAAAACTTTAAATTGATGACCGTTTATGGATTTTTGTTTTGGGTTGGCATTACAACTTTGCAATGTTTGAAATGCATAAAACAAACGAATTTAGATATCTTTTATAGTCAGCTCTTCTCTATTTCACTGCAAGTAACCAAGTCACAATTTTAACACGGTAAAAATTAACTTAAACACAATTTCGTAGAAAAATTAACTTAAAAGCGGTGTTGACATTTGCATGGAAAACGCCAAGCGATATTCTTTTGTCCTGTCTTGCCAACCCAAAAAAAAAATACTAACCTCTTATAGGCCTATAAGAACACGCAAAATGCGTGTGATTATGAGCTTGTAAAAGTCGCAAAATAGAAAAACACAGTTTGATAAACAGCCTTTTTAAAACAGATGTGATCAAAAATTAATACTTTTTATTTAACAGAGAACAAAAAAACAATCACATACAATAGTGATTAGAGAAAAATACATTGTGCAGGATAAATCTTTGATGTATGTTGCAAAAAAAAACGATTACTTTAATGATCCTTTAATTATAAAATCCATGATATAGATATGACGTAAATATGACCAAACAATTCAAGAAACAGATTAGTGACTAAAAACTGAAAGTAAAATATGACCTCAGCATGCATTAAAACAATATATTGAACTGTATCAAATCTATGTCGATCATTAAATATAAACAAAAACAAGCTGTGAATATAGGTAATGCTTTGCATTTTATAATAAACTCTTCATAGTTGACCTTAGATTACCCTAATTATGAACATTTTCACCCAAAGTTTTTAAGTTTTTTTTGTATGTTTTTGTATGACAATCCTTAATATTTTAATAGCATGCTAGACATACCAAAAAACGTTTTAAACAAAAGTTTTGAGAGCTAAATGAGAAAAAAACTGGTGTACTTTTTATATATGTAGGGTTTACAATGGGGACGAGAAAGAGAATTTTTTCAAATGGAAAGAGGGCTGTGTGAGACATCATTTTAAAGCGTTTTATTTGACCATATAATTTTTAATTTTTTTTTTATTTTAATTTTTTTAGTGCGATATTCTTAGTATTTCTTTTGAAATTTTCATTGATTTAACATTGTTTGATTTTTCAATATCCTTCATTTTTTTAAAGTAACACCTATAACGTTGTTCTTGTTGAATAAATGTTCTTAAGTTATCGTACACAAAAAAAACAAAAAAATGTGATACACAGATAGAAATAAAGACATGCAATAGTACCTATATTATGCACCAAGTACGCGAACCTAGTTGTTAGTACTGGATTTGCACTGAAATGGTTTGCGTCAAGGTGCATATACTATTTTTCCTACGACCTAACACCTAAAAATCCAAAACACGCAAAAGTTATCTTAAAATTAGTTTTCCAATTTGAGGTTATGCGCGTGACGTTGTATGACAGCGGATATGTGAAGTCAGCTGATTGTCACTTCCCCACCGTTGACATAGGCAGTGGGTGAAAAATATGCACTAACTACTAATTAGGTCGCAGTAAAAATAAAATATTTTATCCAATACATACAGATAATAAGACAATTACCAGCTTTATTTTAAATAGATAAACTCAATAATAACCACCGCGTGGCTTTTACTTTATTGAGTGGATAATTATTTATTTTACCCACTCAACTGTCACTTCAAATTATTTTCTTGTAAATGTCATTAAAATTTTTAATAAAAATATGAATTCCTAAGCTATTTATTGGATAAACCCTTGTATGGCACTCATGGGTAAACCGATATAAATAACTATACTCTAAGATACTTTTTGACGATTTTGGAATTTGTAATGTTGAAACCATTTATTTTATAATACGCTTTTATTTATAAGTGGGTAAAGAGTATAATAAACAATATCTTTAGAGTATTGCAGCAGTGGACTAATAACAAATCAAGACCTAATTATGCTTTATTTTTGGTTTATTGTCTACAAGATCACGAATTAATAGAATAGACTCCATTATTAATATAATAAGTAAGTGTTATTACAAATATTACTCTTATTTTTTAATTTCACTTTTTATAATATTAGTTATAGTTACTTATAATCAAGTCACGGATTTTTTATTGCCAATAATGTTACTGGTTAATGTGGTGAAATTTAAGTCACATGTCTGCAGGCAGTTAAACATAACTTTATTACATGTGGGAAAATGATATGAAGCTTATTAAAATGGGCAACTTAGCAGAAAAAAAATAGTTTTGGTTCTGTAGTTTTGGAAATTGGAAATCTAAACATACAATGTGTTCTTAATTGTTTTTTAATGTGTATTTCATCTTCGATTACAAATTTTATGGTAATAATGTTCATTTTAATATATTTACATAATAAAAACTGCCACTAATGATAAAGTACATAGCACCGTGGTATAAAGCACATGGTACAGCACAGAAATGATGAAGAATTTATGTTGGTATAACTGGTAAAGTAAATTACTATAAAATGTCGCTAAAAACTCTTTCTATGTGGAAAAATTATTACCATCCATTTTTTTATCTGTGACATAGTAATAACATTGTAGTGTTACGCCTATTGTTAATATAATAATTAAGTACTTAAGTAGGCAGATAGATTTCGTCATGATGCATTGTCAGTATCTAGCCTACACGTACAATATTACCAAATATGTACTACAATAATTAATATTTTAGCATAATATTTTATTTTTGCATAAATCCCCTTTAAATACACTGAAAAAATATACAGTAAAATCGACTAGATTTGGTGCCAACAAAGAAAAAATGACAACTTTCAGGAAAATCCTGATATCTCCTAAACCAGAAGTAAAAATGTAAAAAAATAAAAAAGAAAATATTCATTAAAATTGCGGCAATAAGAAATACTTTAATAATTTGATAAACAGTTGCAGTGGCGTACCATGCAAGTCCTAGAAGATGGGGTAAAAAACATAGTTGTACATTATTTGTGGCTGTTAATACGAAAAAAAAAATTATTCATTCTTAAAACAAACAAAAGTAGAGAATGTTTAAGCTTTAAAACAAAAAAAGAATCAGTCAAATCCATTAATTAGTTTTCGAAATATTTGAATTTAAAAAATGTCAATTTATCAATTGAATTATATTACTCTCTAATTTCATACTTCTTTTTTACAGTGTAGATAATTATGACACTTTAGTAGAACTCTAACTCTAGGGATTATAAAGGTCTCTAAATCTCAATGGTGTCTCTGATACACTGATAAAAAAGATAATTTAGATTTATTAAGATATGGCCAATTAAATTATTTGGTACACTCAGAAAATGTCATTGTAATTTTAATACTAAATTTTATTTGTAAATACATATTTGTTATTTATATCGCCACGATTGCTATTAATTACTTTATTTGTGATATTAAATACTACAATGTGTGTATTATATACAATAAGTTGTCATACTACCACATCACAACCTGCTGGTACATTTGGATCCCCACGCAACATGTGTTTATTAATACTAGCATGTTATAGTAAAAATTACTGTAACATTTGGTAAAGCATATCATACTTATAGTATGGTATACTTTAAGTTGTTGTTAAGTTGTATTACTGATCTAGTTGAAAGTATTCAGAAAAAATAACAATCGGTAAATAATACCAAAATTTTGATAAGTAATAATATAAAGATTGCAACCACACACAATTACACACTGACAAACTAATCGATCCTTTTCTTACTTTCCTCTGCATTATTACTGATCAAAATTTTGGTATTATTTACCGATTTTTATTTTACTAAATACTGTAGCATACTTTAAACTAAATCAATAACACAACAACTACAACTTAAAGTATACCAAACTATAACTGTGATATAATTTACCAAATGTTACAGTATTAATAAACACATGTTGCGTTGGGATCCAAATGTACCAGCACGTTCTCTATGTTAGTATGACAACACAGTATACAATACACACATTGCAGTATATAATATCACAAGTAAAGTATTAAATGCCAATGGTGGCGATATAAATAAATAATATGTATTAACAAATAACATTCAGTATTAAAAATAATAACGAGTGTAGTGAGTAATAAATTTTGAGCCAAATAAATATTTAGTTCATGTAAATAAATATTTTAATTTTAAAAACATTTATTAATGGGAACAAAATAGTTTATTTGACAGAAATAAAATTTATTTGACACAACCAAATAATTCAATTGGCCATATCTGACCAAATATTTTGTACACACAAATAAACTGTTTTTTCAGTGTGCCTGGAGTATTTTATATTGGCTAAAACCTTTTACTTGCGTTTTTGTTATAAAACCACATTTACTTAAATATTCTTTGCGTGTATGAGTTTTATTTTTTTCATCAGAAATGTTCAGTCACTGAACTTCAGTGCTCCGTATACGATTGTTATTCAGTAAGATTTCATGATTGTTATGTAAAACACTAAGTTAATAAACAAAAAAAATCCAGATAAACAGTAGCAACAGTGCAAGGTGCATCAAAACGGCAAATTCATTTTTTACGGGTGGCAATACCGGGTACCCATTATTAGAATCTAGCGAAAAATCATTTTTATTCGATTGATTCTAAAAGCGACACTTTTTGTTTATGTTTTACGGGCGAAATGTTGAACTTTGTGGCCCTAGGGCCAAAAAGTTTGTTTCGCCCGCTAACTAAAACGTGTTATTTTTAAGCTTTTTAAAAGAAGATGCTTCACCTTTACTGTAATATTTATAAAGAAATATGACCTTTTGGTCACTTTAGGTCTTGGACTAACTGTTCTTTTTGACCAGATCCATTTATTATAATCATTTCACACAAAATAAAAATTTCTATTATAACATAACCTCAAAATATATGTTAACTGGTTAACCTGTATTCATCCACTTAAATAAATTAAAAACACAAAATTTCAATTGAAAATTCAATTTCAATATTTATTATAGTTTCAGAAATATTATTATTTTCATAACAGACACATTTTAACAGAAATTAATCACGAAGCTAAAGCATTTTTAATTTGAAAATGAAACCGCACGCAAAAGAATGTTTTTTTAGCCTTTGGATTGGATAGCAATTTGTCATGAATAACTAGATAAGTAATAAGACAGGAAAAATAAATATTTTTTGCAATTTAAAATTAAGTATATTTTAATAATTTATTAGATATAATTAGTAACAATCGAATAAAAAATATTGTATAATACACGGGCAAAAAGCTAAATTTCGATTTCGTAGGTTTATTACCCTCGGGCCGGCCCCAGCGGCCGGCCCTCGGCTTCTAAAAACCTACTCAATCTAAAAACTTGACTTTTCGCCCTTGTATTATAAATAACTATTTTTTCTATTTCAGTTGCATTATAAACTCATAATCACACGATTATAGACCTATGAGTACCCGCAAATTTGTTTTTTCTTTTGTTGGCAACCGGACAAACGAACGTCGCTTATTATTTTGGAACTAATGTTATGCCAAAAACTATGTAAAATCACGTTATTACAGTTTTGCCAAATCAAAAAATCAAAATTTACCCAAATGGATATTTTTGTATTTTTTTGAAATTTAGCGAAGGCGATAAGTGAAACGGGCACTCCTTAAATAAACTGGTTCCAAAGTCAGTATAAGCCGATGGTTCCCTCTACTACTAAAAGCCCACATAAGTCATGGACTTAGGGGATGCTTAATTAAGTAGAATAGTACGAGGTTATACAAACATGTAATGTAATGTAATTTAAGGTAGTACTAGTAATAACTAGGTTATGTCTCGTGTAAACATAGCCATTGGTAGAGTGCTGTTTCGCGCAGCTGGCGCTTGTCAGTACCACAAGTTATCTCTGTAAGCTGACTTTATTTAAAAATAGAGTTAAATGTAAAATAGGGTGCAGTGTACTTTTTGAAATATTACTGAATAAATGTAAAATAGGGTGCAGTGTACTTTATATGGCATATAAAAAAATTCCGAAAAACTAAAATTGGTTGGGGTGCCATTTTTTTTCTTTTTCACCTAAAAGAAAAACGTGTGAAGTTACACAACAATCAGAAAAGAGTTTGATGCCCCGCAAGTCCAAAACAATCAAAAATCCTCATAAAATACGTGAGGAAGTACGCTACACCCTAATGTATATTTGTGTATTTTTTTAACCATCAATCATGAATGCAATACTTTTTGCAGAAGTAACAAATGCGGCAAGCCTTATAGCAATTAAATGTACAATTTCAAGCAAAAATCTCAGCAAAAATCTCCGTAAATATATAAATTTTAGTCAAGATTGCAATCTTTACGTGAAGTAATTTCTAATAAACCACAATTTGTTTTATATTTGAAATTTAATAATAATAAAAGTTATAAGTTTTTAAGATTATAATGCTTCGCATTCAATAATATAGGTACCCTTTATCTGGTTGCCCCAACCAGATTTTTTTTTAATCTAACGTAATTCTAAGTTTTCTAGGACTATTTAATATCCCTTTACTGAAAAAAATCAAATCAATAGTTATTACGAAACAGCTATTTTTCTGGTTGTGTTGTTGCCCTTACCAGATTATTGGTTTCGGAAACCAGAAAAATAGTTGATTAGTATTTAGCTTTTGATCTGGTTGTCCCAGCCATATCCTTTTCAGTGTTACTACTACCATTTTTTATTATTAAAAAAAATGTACGTTTATTTTAAAAGTATTTTTTTTTAATTAATCCCTACAATCCTCTTCTAAAACTGAATTTTTTCTTAAATATTTATACTGGATATTTTGAGTTATCGCATAAACAACAAAAAGTGACACAGACATATTTAGGCAGATGGTTTGGAAATTTGTTTAAGATTTGATAAAAAAAAAACATGTTTTTATTGATAAATAAGAGATACTCTTATTAATCAACGAGTGTATCTAATTTTTTTCTAATTTGGTACAATTGACTGTTGATAATGACAACTTTTCCTAAAAAAATAACGTTTATAGCACGTTTTCTTCTATTTGTTTTAGGTTTCGCCCCTATAAACTCCTTGTTTTTGGTGATTTTTTTTTTAATTTGGTACGATCCTGAAAAAATTAAGTTCATCGAAGATTTTCTTCCACAATTTTCGATTTTTTAAAGTTCCCCCATAACTTTCTTATTTTTGCGGGGGTTCCTTTTAATTAGAGTACGCTTCGTGCCCGTACGGAGGGACAGACAGACGGGCGGAGATTTTTAAAAGATATATAATTTTTTTCATTTTGGACAAAAAATCTTTTTTCGAGGTCGAAAGTAAACAAACTCCTCTGTTGTCAAGCTTCAAGAAGTATAATAATGTTCATAAAGTATAACGTTTAAAGAAGATTTCAAGAACATCATATAATAATATCATTAATTTTTGTGCACTGTTAACAATTAATTATAAAAAACTAGCCACTTGATTTTAAATTTGTTAGTAATTTTTAACTAACTAGCGTTTTTTTAACTGTTTATGTTATAAATAAAAAAAATTAATTGCGCATAATAAAACTGTAAATGCTATAAATAAAAAATAAAATATTACTTAGCCTGATAAGCTTACCCAATTATAATTAAAAATTATTTTAATAATTGAAAATGTTGAATTAATTTTATCTGTGTAGCTAACTGAATGAGCCCAAAATATTTACATGTAATTGCAATAAAAATCTTAAAAATATTAAACTTGTAATCAGTTTGTTAAGTCACAGATTGCATAGCTGCCTGGATCTTTCAAGCTTCAAACAAGCTGAAATAAATGGGTTGGGCAGCCAGATTAATTTAAGTACGTAACGTAACCACAAAAAGTTGTGCTGTTGCCCTTACCAGATTTCTGGTTGCAGCAACCAGAGGAATATTTGATCCGTATTTAACTCAAAAATACGACACAGAGACACAGACGAGACCTTTGAGAATCTTGACGAATAATTTTGGCAATTAAAGATATATTGTCAACCTCACATACATGTACTTCCAAAAATCAAGCCTAAGGAAGCTATCGAGGGAGTTATGGTCTTCTAAAAATACGTTATTTTTAAAGGGCCATAGTAGCTTTAAAACCGATTTTTCAACCTACATGTATACCTATATATTGCTATATCCTAAAGGGTTCCTGAATTATAAAATAAAAACCGAATTTTTAGCTACTTTCAAAGAGGCTTAGCTCCCTTACGATGCATTTTTAGACGTCTTTATAGGATCTTTTTGTCATATTTTATGATGTATAATCACCCGTTAAAATCTTGGATCCCATTTTAAATACACCGTCTATACATTGTTTTTTGAAAACCCTCTAAAAATTAACAACGACGACTATGTCAGAATCCATGTATTTTATGTATATTTTAATATTTTACTCGTTTTAATTTTTAATAATTTTGGTGGGCAAATAGAATAGAAACAGATCTATGTGTTATGAATATTTATCAGTTTAAAAAAGATCTATTAATAAAAACTGACTATATTAATGGTGTAATAACGGAATTTTATAAATATTAGAGACACAGTTATCTCAACTAAAGTCATGTGTAATATGTTTATAGCTTTATATCTTATAGTGCAAAATCAAATAAATTAAATCAAATATTTGTGCTATATTTACGTCAAAGAATTTTCATGGTTATATCCTTTTCAGGATGTTTTATTTTAAAGTCTGATTTTTAAAACTGGGTTAAAAATTTTAATCCATTTTAACTTAATTTTAGCCCATTTTAATGAGTGATCAATTGATTCCACATTAAAAAAATATGAGTAAGTGCACATCCACAGGCTCGCATAACAAGCATAAGACATAAGAATGCGATTCCGTGATGGGCTTGATGTGCCGTCATGTATCTTGTAAGCCAATCACGGTATCGCATTCTTATGTATTATGCTTGTTATGCGAGCCTGTGGATGTGCCTTATCCGGTAATGGCTTTTAATAAAGATAAATCTCACCATATTTTATTTTAATTTGATACAAGATATATTGCTTATCAGATACTTCTATGTCTTCTTTTTATTAGAAGCAGTTTAACTGATCCAAATTTTATTAAAAATACCTTTTATAAACAGGCTTAAAGCTTAAGGATATTTTGGAGAGCGAGATGGCAGTTAAGGTAGGCAGGCCTAGAATGAAATAAAGCTAACAAATAAGAAAGGATGTAGATTAGAAAAATTTTATAAAAATAAATGAGTTGGCTAGAGGGGGGTGGAGAGCTGCTGCCTCAAACCAGTCTTAGACTGATCTCAATTATCAGGAGTAGCTATAAAGTGTCTTTTACCGATCTTTTACAGTCTAACAGTCATTTACTTTACTCTTGCATCCATTACTTCAGTCGTTGGGAAACTTTTTGTTGGTTATTTATCCAAAAAGTTTTCCAACGATTGGATCCAATCAACTCGAGTTATGGCTGTAATAGGCCAGTTAAATAATGATTTAGCTGACTGGGACAGCTAAATTACGTAACCTAAACACATCAAATTGAATTACCAAAATGGTATGGGAGGATTGGTGCAGTGGACTACCGCGTCGTACTTGACGAGTTTACTACCCAAATAGCGTGAGGTTCGATTCTCATCGGCGCTGATTTGCCTTTTTCAGTTAATTAATAATTTAAATTTGGCGAAAGCATAAATGAAGCGAACACTCCCTATAAATTGGTTCGAAAGTCAATTAAAGCCCGTGGTTCCCTCTACTACTAGCCCACACAAGTCCTGGACTTAGGGAATGCTTAATTAAGTAGAATAGTACGAGGTTCAACAAAAATGTAATGTAAAAAATACGGCGAATTTTTGTTTAAAAACTGGAAAATACAGCCAATGTAAGCTGTTATATCTAAAAGTCTTACTTGGAATAACTTGATGATGATGAAATAACTCTTAAAGGCGTCAATTTGAAAAATTGTGATACATGAAGGTGCATGCATATATTTTAGATAAGCAATATTTCTATAAATCTAGATAGATATATTACGATATGCACTTAAACGTCGTATTAATTTCAGAATATAAATTACAGTTTAAGTTCGACGTATCAGTAACAGTAACAGTAATAACATTATTTATTACCTAGACAACATAAACAATTATTAAAGTCAACCTAACGTATGGTCAATATAGGATTAAATATAAACAATGGATACGACAGAATAACATAAAAAGTTTTGACAAACTTTAAAGTTTGCGTCACAAATTGGTGAGTAAAAAAAAATTCGTCAACTACACGTAACAGAATTTTTTCAGTATTGGTTAAAATTAATGGTTTGGAAATTTGATCAAGGTAGCTAGGATTGGTGGTTTAAAAATGACTTTTAGTGATGTTTTTTATTAACCATTGTGCTTTTAATAAATTTTGACGTTTATTTTAAACTGACAGTTATTTTACGTTTTACAAATAATTATAAGAAAATGTTCTTAAAACGTGAATTTTCGTTTAAAATTACTAAATAAATAAAAACTAAATTTTTATTCATAATGTGCTAATAAAATAAAAATTAAACATTACATTTTAAGCTAGTTTAACAAACAGATGCATAAAAAATCCTTCAGACAAAAAATTAATTTTTTTAGTTAAAATTAAAAAATACAATATTTTATTAATTTTTAGAATAAATCATACGTCTACTAAATCTTTTTTTTTTTATTTCGCGTGTATGTAATGTTTAAAACTATTATCATTAATATACCTAATGCAGAAAATAACGTAATTATAATGTGGTTAATTATATTATAATGTATATTTACAAAACAGTCTAGCCTTTAATTCTCCTTTACTTTCACTTAGTAAATACTTTTTCATAAAAATTAGTAGTTTCCAAACAAAAATACATTATACTATATTGCCTTTTACGCACAGTAAAAGTTGTTGTGCAAAAATAAGTGTAAGGCCTTGTCAAAAGTCCGAAAAGGGCAAATCTTAAAATGCATTTTTAGTAACAACTATTTAAAATTATAATTATAATTTTAATTATTAAGAACTATTTGCAGCCATAGTACTATTTTGTTCTTTATATGTTTTAAGGATTCTTATTGCTAAATTTCCTGTGAAAAGCCTACGAAATACATCCGGCAAGTACATAATTTATCATACATATGGTACATTTCAACATGATTTTCAATAGTTATAATAAAGCACTACTTAATACAGAATAAACGTTAATAAAGCAAGTAATACTGTTAAGTTTGAAATAAGTAAATAAAAATAAATAGCATTAAATAAAATACCTATACAATAAAGATATTATTATATCAGTAATTAATAACACTGTGCGACAAAATTGAGATTATCTTTTAGGCAAGAGATCTGTCAGCGTCATTCAAAAATTTAAAGTCCAAACCTAGCGTTTTATAACTTTAATAAACTTATGTCCAAAAAATCTTCGTAGGTACGGTCCTTCAGTGACAGTCCCGCAAATTTCGTTTAATATTTCAAGAATCCTTTGAGCTACAGAAATGAATTTATACATGTGTTCTTATATGAACAAGGCCTATTCATATATACTATTTTCATTTTTTAATTTTAGCCAAGGGCTGGCAAGTTACGCTGAAAAAAGAATTGGGCAAAAAAGTGCTTGGACCTTCCCGTTTGGCCCGCCCTTGGCTAAAATTAAAACATGAAAATAATATATATTAATAGGCCTTGTTGATATAAAAACACATGCACAAACTCATTTCTGTAGCTCAAAGGGTTCCTGAGATATTAAACGAAAATATAATTTGCGGGTCTGTCACTGAAGGACTGTAGCCCCCTTACGAAACATTTTTGAACATAAGTTAATATGAAATTTTTTTCATGTCTTTTAATAGGAATTTACCTCCCAAAGTTATGAAACGCTAACTTGAAAAATGGATCTTGTATATTAGCGTGAGCTGAAAACTTAAAATTAAAAAAAATCGCTTAAATTCGACTATAGTCTTAAATTAACGACTGACGTTGACTGATCTTTTGCTTAAATTTTCTGTCGCACAGTGTAATACTAGGGCAGTAGACGCTTTAGGGAAACAATACATATTTGTTGTTTTGAAATTGGTATACATGCATACATTAGTTAAAATGACTAAAGAATTGTTAGAATTTGAATTTTGAGGTTATATCTGTTGACAGTTACAATTGTACACAAACCGTAAACAGAAATAACCTAAAGATTTAAATTAATTATTAAACGTCAAACAAAATTGTTATTTTATACACATATGAAAGTAGCAACACATGTATGACACTAAAAAAACGGTATTCGAATGACCTTGAAGGGAAAATTAAATGATATCAGAGGAAGTGAGATGACAGTCTTATTAATTTTAGCAATAAGTTATACATACTTATTAAGCATTACTTAACTATGGAATTTAAAGTGCAGCATTAAAAAAAATTAACGTCATTTAAAATTCTACTGTTAGGTAGGAGTCTTTCATAGTATAATGTCCTATTCTAAATTAGCTATAAATATGCGTATTAATGTTAAACATATATATTATTTGTACCGATACATAATATGTTTAAGAAAAAAGGTTTCGCTTGAGGTAGGTCTAGAAAGACTATAACTGTTCTAACCAAGAATAATAATTATATTTAAATTATCAAGTTAAAACTTTAAAATCAACTACTATACTGCACTGTTATGGTATAAGACATCAAAATAGTCACTTATTATGCATTATATAATGTTTTTTTTTGTCCTTTTTGAAAATATGCTGAGATTTATGCGTTTATCATTGTAAAGTAAAATGTATTTTATAATAGTGTCTTTAGATATATCGATTACAGAAGTTCTCTTCTCAAAACTTCTTTCTGTATTTTTATAGATTAAATGATTTTGTAGTTCGAGATGTAAGAATACCTAATAATGTGGCATAATGTGACTTTATTAATGTCCGAATTCCGAAGCTAATAAGGTTGATAGTTGTGTGACAGTTGTGCAGTTTTGTTACTTGGCCTGTTAATAACTCGGAGTTATCACCGAAAATAAACTTAATAATGTTTCACAAATCATCGCTAAGCTAAGCGGTTTAATTTAAGTTTGTGATCGATCATGACTCCTAGAACATAGAACTTAAAAGTTTTATATTAAATCTTTTACAAAAAATTTATTATTTCACTTCTGTTTGATAGTATTGTGATTTTGTACACGATGGGTACTCTGAGCGATGGTTCTGCACAGTTTGAAAAATGTTTTGTCTTTCCTCTTCATTATTGGTCAAACCTTGATTGAATTTTTCCGCAAGTGCAACTCCTCGCTCGGCAATATCATTTACTACTTTCAAGTTGTTGAATGTTTTTAGGCATTGTTGATACATTGTTGAAAAAACTGCGGCATTGCAGTTTTTTTAAATATTCATTACAGAATCCCTTAATTTTTATACTCTCTCTAGATTAGCTTTGATTGATACCCTATTGTTGTTGCCCTTTTATCATATTACGAAGTTGTACGTATACGTACCGTTGTTTTAATTTATAATAGCGGGCTGTGGAAATAAAAGCAATGTTTACTTTTGTTGCTTTGTGTTCAAATCGGAACTGACTTTTAATCTGTATTAAACTAACTCGTAATATGTAAATCGGTGTTGAAATGCAATTAGATTGTAATCGCACCCTTTTTAGAGTTATACGAAGCGTTTGATTAGGTACATACAAAATCTGTTTTTAGTTTAGAAATTGTTAATAAAAGTACCCACCAAGTGAAAGTAAATAAAACTAAAGACTATACTGTTCTGTAAACATTGTAATTATAATAAGCCGTGAAGATATGTAATGCTACGCATACTATTCACAGTAAATGGTATATTGCATTTTCCCAAATAACTAATTTATGAAACCTAGATATTTGGCTTCAAATGAAGAAAATAATACTATAATACTTACTTTTTTAGTTATTTTCATATTTACCACAAATAGTTTTTCCTGTCTTTCAAAAGATATATAATTATATAAAACTGAAGTTCCACATACACGTAACCCAAATAAACAACCACAAAAAACATTTGTTGATAGCTCACAAGGCACCGTTTATATATAACATTTATTATCCTTCTCAGTCTCAAAAGTTAGAAACATTGACTAAAACTGTACATTAAGTTTTTTAAACGAAATGTATTAGATTATATTCGTGTATATGATGACAACAGCAGTTCAGCATTAATAATCAAATTTTAATCGGTGGCGCCATCTAGCGGAAATCAATTATTTAAATTGCAGACCAGTAATAATTAGTTTACTGGTCTCTATTTTTCACTACAGGTCAGGTCCAGGCGTGTAAAAAATGGAACAAGAAATCACGTACTTCCCAAACTTTATTATTACATGTAATGTATGTATTACATACACAGTTGCGAATAAAAATATTTACTGTGCGATTTTTAATTTACTATCTTGCTTGAAAAAACAGAGCATAGTTTTAAACATTTGTTGCCAAAAATAAATCTGCACTAAAATAATATTGACATTAAAATGCGCATAATAATATTATAATATTTCACTTAACCAAAAAATAAAATTAAATAAAACTTTTTTAACATAAAATTAATAAATATAAAAACAATATAAATGATTACATTACTCCAATTACAAAAATAAGTAGGTACTTTTAAATACTATCAGTGTCTTTATTTACTTTTTATAATTTGGAACGTACAGCTCATAAATTCTGCATAAATAGTTCATAAATAGTGCTTGAAGAGTATTATAATATATTATCATATTAGGATGGTCTTCATTTCCAATTCCTCAAAAATTACCCTAGATCAACTATTTTTATGGAAATAAAGTCTGTTCAACAAGAGCGTGTGTTCAATATATTTTTTTTCTATGAAATATATTTATTTATTCATTTTTTTAATTTTAGTATATAAAAAATGCTATTTCTCTCCTACTAAGTACACCGTGAACTCCGTTGTTATCCAGAATGGCTTGAAACCTTTTTGGCATACTTTCTGCGTATTTTACTGTCAACGACCTCCATTTATCACGAATGGGGCTGCTGCGAGTTCAAATTCAGCAGTTTTGTTCCTTCAAGTTTGGACTTCAAAAGCCCCTACACGTTTTCTATCGGATTTGCGTCCGGTGGTTGTGAAGGCCAAAGTTACGTCGTGATGCCATTTTTCCTCTTCCAATCGGTGCAGAGTCGACTGCGGTGTTTTGGATCATTGCAATATCCAATCTTTGTTTTTGGATTCAAACATTCTTTTTGCTGACTTTATAAGTCTACGCTGGTAAATTTTCAAAATTTTCTGAGCGTTCAGATTCTCAGTAAACAACTGAAAAGCATCCCCAAACATGAATTTTTACGGGGTGCCTAACTGTGCACTGGACCAAATGCATTTCACAGTAAGGCCAAGCATTTAGACTTTGTAATCACTTTTGAGGCATTGGCGACCTTTAATTTAGGTCCTTGCGGATGCAGGCACAAAAAGACCGCGGTCTACCGCCTCAAATCTCTTCGCGTAAATCGAACTGATTTTCTTTTAACGTGTGCTCTTCACGAGAATTCGACTACTACGGTAACAAATCAGTGCTACAGAAATAGTACAGAGATAGGAGAATTGCTCTAAAATATGGCAGAGATACCTTTTAAATTTTTTGTATAATCAAAGACACGCTCATGTTGAACTATATTTGTCAAATTCTGAACAACTTCAAAAAATCCGTTCGTCCATCCGCGAATAAAATTTTAAATTAAGTAAAATATAAAAAGTAGGAAACGCCATTTACTATCTAATGTTTAAAGTAAAGTATGGAATGCTAAGCTTACATATCCTTAGGTCTTGTTCATTATATTAATTAATACTATTTATTATTTTCTTTAACTAAATTGCAGCTACCTAAATTCCATGATTGCATATACGGTTTTCTTGTTTAATTACAATAATTTAATTCAGTACAAGTTATAGTCTAGTGAATTCGTCACTGAAATAAAATAATCAACAGTAACATCACGAGAGGTAATGAAATTTTCGATAATTTTATTATGGTCCCATAAAATTTTCTGAAAATTTCACTGCCTCAAGTGGTATTTGACTTGACTATTTTGCAAACCATCTAGCAAGGAAAAGCATTTTTTAAACAAATGTTTATTACATGCAATTTTGTGTTAAGTTATTTAGTTTTGCGTATCAAGCCATTTTATTAAATTTTTAAAAAGCGCGCGCTAAAAACAATTGCTATAAAGTGACAAAATAAGCTTATTAATTGTTTGCATTAGCTAAGAAAAATAGAAAACTATGGATTTTTACTTACACTTGTCAAATTCTTAGAGGAAGGTATTTTTTCCTAAATTAACTTGGCCTTTATATTTTTAAAAATTGATCAAGAAGTCCGTGATTTTGATAATTTCACACGTGAAATTATCAGTGTAATTCGAATCTTAATTTTAAACATTAATTTGAGGTACCAAAGTTATTAAATCATCTCCAGGGTTAGTGTTAATACATTTTTCTTGTAAAATTAAGTGTATTTATTAATTATTAATTAAACTTTAGTTTGCTTCATATTATCAAATGTATTGATGTCAAATATATCGACATATTCTTAACCTTTCTTTTTTTTTCTCTGATTTATTGATGCACCATGTTGTCTAATTTCGGTTTTTCAGGGCCTCCTATGATAAAAACTAATACGTTATTTTAAGATATGATGGCAGTATAGTCAAATCATAAAATTTAATGTTAAAATTTGCAACATATTTACTGAACTATTTGTTGTTTAAATAAAATAAAGTTAATTTAATATTATTTAAAACAGTAACGCAATTTTCTCTTTATAATAATAGACATTTATTTTACGTATGTAATAATTATTGTTATTTCGTTTTATGTAACTATTATAAAATAGAAAGGTGAAATTATGTCTACTAAACATAGAAATTTAGGAATATAACAGAGAATATAATATTATATGTATTAGCGTAGGTACGGTACATTTGGTCATCATTCTAATCGGTTATCGGACATAATAAGATTACTTTAAAGTAGCTAGTTTTCCTTTTCTATCTTGCGATTTTACATTAAATGAAGCTTTAGTGATGTGTGAAGAGTAATTAAACTTTGACATTTCTGTGTATCTTCCTGTTCACTTTCTAACATAAATTTTTAATTAAATGTAAAGACGGCAGCACTTACAGAACTTTTATTTTCTGGACAGTAAACGCCAATCGAATCAAGTTCTATGACGGGAAGATCCCTATTATTTTTTAAATTTTTTAAAGTAATCCCCAAAAAAAAAAGTTATGGGAAATAACTACAATATATATATTTCGTTTTTCGCAAAAAGAAAAAAAAAAGTTTTTTTTTTCGAAAATGTTTTTTCGGTTTTCGAGAAAGATGTTTATTAGAAAAAATTTGTTCTAAATTTTTTAGTTTTATTGTTTTTTAAATAATTAACTGTGAATAGTATATAATGGAATGCGTAGCAGGTATATAATTGAAATAAAGTGTACAGAGCGAGTTACTTAGAACTCCCCAGGCAGAATTCTTTAAAAAAAGATAATTGATTAATTAATATTAATGTTTGACTATATTTTGGCACAAATTAGACCTCGCAACACGTCGCGAAAATTACTCTGAGGCGCGTTTTATAAAACGCTTAATTCTAAGCATTTTTTCTCATTTTGGTTCCCACATAATCTATGCCACTAAAGTTGCAAATATTGAGTTACTATTTTTTAACTTAATCTGTATATTTGCACGTTAATCATTTTAATTGATGCACAGCAAAAAGTAGAGAAGCATAAAATTAAATTTTACACATAGTCCAGTCAAATAACTAAAAATTTCTGTGTTAAATTGCAATAAATGTACACGGGCTGATATTTTAAAGGGTAGTAGTAGATAGTAACAGAACATTCCTGTTCACTTTCATTCCACTATCTTAAATTTTAAGGGTGAGTGCGGTTATCTCGCTAAATTTGCATCTTACGATAAAAATGTATATAACCTATTTTGTTAAGGAAAAAATTTCCAACAAGTCTTGTTTGGATCATTTTTTTATTTTATTATTAACGACCAAACGAGCTATAATAGATTCTTTATATGGCCATTTTGGGGGTAAAATAGTTTTTTTTTTTGATTTCTTAGAAAAATTATTCATCGGAGGATAAAAGTTGTTATGAGCAAACTTGTAGCTCTTGAAATTCTCTATAAGTTTCATATATTATGAATATTCATAAGTATTTTTTTTACGGTTACAGTGGGCGTTGAATGTCGAGTTGCGCTCTCTGTAACCGTACCAAAGTACCTAAGAAAATTTATAATATATGAAACATATAGAGAATTCCAAGAGCTACAAGTTTGCTTATAACCACTTTTATTGTCCGATGAATAATTTGGCCGAAAAATGGAAAAAAGCAATTTAACCTCCAACATGGCTATTTTTAAATTAACTCGATTGTTATTAATATATTAAAAAAATCATCTCAACAAAATTGGGAATTTCCTCCTAAACAAAATTGTGAAAAACTAACAGGAGTGTTCTGTTACCATCCACTACTACCCTTTAAAATATCAGCCCGTGTACATTTAATGCAATTTACATGTATTATTTGACTGGACTAACACTACTACTTAAAGTTTTAATATAACGTAGTTACTACACACACACGATTTAATAAATCGTCCTATCAGTACTTGCATCACTTTGCCTTTTAAACCTACCTACCAAACGTCATGCATATGCATGAGTGCGCAAAGATACTTTTAATTTTATTTTTATGAATATTTTACACTAGAACGTACTTCAGTTACGGTACATACCGTTAAAAATACTCTTAATAAAGAGAATAAACGTCGCTTAGTATACAGTATACTGTTTTTTAATGGTTATTTTATATTTTAATTTTTAATTTTAAATATAATACAGAATTTTTGTATTTATTTACAAATTTAAGTGTCATTTTAAAACACAATATGATATTAAAAAAACTATTTTCTATCTTGATAAGAGAATATAATTTCGTTTGGACTTTTTCTGTTCTCTTATCTAGACATGCTAGGTGGCCGGTTGCTAGGTGGTGCACCACCACCACTATGGTGGCTAGGTGTGAAAAACTTTCGTGACTTGGACAAAAAGTAAAAAAACGCCGATAACACATCTTCAGTTATTTTAGAAATGCATTTGCCTAATAATTTTTTGTTTTTCTTTGTAAATTATGCCTTAGGGGCTGTCCATATATTACGTAACGCAATTTTTCAAAAAAATTGACCCTCCCTCCCCCCCTGTGTAATAAACTGTCACATTTACCAACACCCCCCCCTGTGTAACGCGTAACAATATAAAAATTTAGTTTCGCAATAAATTTAACTGTTTTGATTCGTTTTCTCGACAAAACAAACATGAACCTAAAATATAGTATAACATAACCTTAAAAAAAAGAATTACAAGATCACGCAAGAACAGGGCCGTAAGATTTGTTTTTAATATCAATGTCAACAGTTTTTTTTTACTGATTACAATATTATTTAAATATGCATAGTTTTGTCAATTTTTGTGTGAAAAAGGGAATTATGGGCCACTAAATAGTTATTTATGTTGAAATAAAAATACATCTGCCAAGCTTAGAAATAAACATTAAATTTATTATTATTCCGTTACGTAACGTTTACCTAGACCCCCCCTCCCCCCTGTCACAAACTGTAACAATTTCTCTGACCCCCCCCCTAGGCGCGTTACGCAATATATGGACAGCCCCTTATTCGAGTAAATAAAACAAACTTATGAAGGCAATATTTGAGGCTTCTTCAGTTGAAATTATTTTGATCTCATTTACAACGAAATATTCGAAAATTATTACGTTGTTTGACAAATTTGTCGAGGGGAGAATCAAAAGTTTAATACATTACACACTGCAAAACCCCTTTCAGGTGGTCGCAGTTTTTGAATAGCGTCGACTACGCCTCGGCCATTCAAAATCACCTCGCACCTAAACTTTCGCATCTGGTAATGTAAATAACTATTTTTAAGACTTTATTGCACCCGTCCAAGTTTCGAAAACCAGCGCATAGCGCAAGTTATCTAGTATAATATAAAAATACAATAACAATTATTAAAGTATAATAATATGATAATTTTTTTATATTTCTTTTCGAATTTGCGCACTTTATATGTTTTAGATTAGTAAAATGTATGGTATTGCAAAATAAAACAAATTATATACAGTTGTATTAAACGTACAGGTCCTTTGCGAAACAGCACTATCATATTTCAAGCCTCTATGTTAAAAAGTACTTAAAATATCGTAAAGTTGAGTTTATTCGTAAAAGCTTTACACAGACTGCGCTGTTATCTACGAGCGAGATCGGAAGCCTTCTAGATCGTAATTTTTATTTTTAAATGGTAGATGGCGCCATGTAAATAGTGACATTATAAACATACGCGTATACGTATACGTATACGTATACGTATACGTTCACATTGACGTTTATTTTTAGTGTGTGTTTTTATGAGAACATCTTCTTTGGTTATTCTAAGGTAAGTTATAGATACCTGGTATATGATTTTAGAAATAACAATCAAGTCTCTAAATTTTTATATGTGGCACATCAAAAACTGTAAGCCATGATTCTGGTGATTTAATTTTGAATTCTTAAGTACTATACTTTCTTGTGTCAACTATAAATACGTTTAATGTTACCAAACTATAGTAAATCCATTGTTATCACAAATTACTAAAAGTAATCACATAATAACGATAAAAGTACATAAACAAAATTTGAGGTTATGTGTCATAGAATTTTGTAAAATCATAAATCTAGAGTGCTCCATATCTCGCTCGTAGACTATTTCGCCATCTGACGGATTTCAGTCATTACGTAACACGAAAAAGCTAGTTAAAACTTCAGAGTGTCACAGGGTTTGTTATAACGTCCCGAAACTTGTCACCAAAATAATAAAGAAAATAGGAAATAGAAAGCTTGCATTAATTAATTTTATAACTTTTCGTTAGATAAAATCTTTTATCCAATACATACAGATAATGAGACAATTACCAGCTTTATTTTAAATGGATAAACTCAATAACAACCCCCGCGTGGCTTTTACTTTATTGAGTGGATAATTATTTATTTTACCCACTCAACTGTCACATGTCAAATTATTTTCTTGTAAATGTCATTAAAATTTTTAATAAAAATATGAATTTCTAAGCTATTTATTGGATTAAACCTTGTATGGCACTCGAAAATTAACCTGCTTGTCTGACGCATCGCAGGTTAATTTTTTCATGGGCAATTTCTTACTTTGCCCACTAGTACCATAAATAACTATTAAAAATCGGTGCCAAAACTTCACTATTCTACCGTTCCGAGAAAAAGTCAAATGTCAATTAGCTCAAGTTTAACCCATTATCTCACTATATGTTTTGTGTACTTTTTTAATAGACGTATATGACTAAAAGACAATTGAAAAACGTATTAACAGTTAGCACGCTAAGTGGTAAACAATTTTGTTCTCATGTGCTTATATGCGGCGATTTTGTTTGACACACTTAAATAATTATTATCTAGGCCGAAACTCTGTAGGTACACTTATTTATTAAACTCTCCGCAACTCCACAGGTAGGTTCACTTTCAAACTTTTAAAATTATTTATAACACAGGACCACAAAAAAATATAAAGTTTTTTATAAATCAGACTATATTTTTTCTGCATATTTTTGGGTGCTGAAAACGAATATGGCAATGAAAAAAATCTTGACTCTTAAAATCTGGAGATATAGCGCACAATGGGTTTTTCTGTATGCATTCGAGGCCATAAAAAAATCCACAAGATTTTAAAATGTTGCCATTACTTGCAGATTTTGAATATCTACCCTAGTTAATTTTTTACAGGGCCACAAAGTCTAAATATGTCTCTTTTTTGGTGTTTTTTCGATATACTTGAAAATTTTATCAAAAATAAATTGATTTTAATCTTGCTTTTAAGAATACAGTAAAAAAACTCTATAATTTTGAGTTTTTTCACTGTGTTCTTAAAAGCAAGATTAAAATCAATATATAATACATAAAGAACAAGAATAGTTTTTTTCTTAACTAGTGTATTAAGTGGATAAAATCACTTAATACATGAGTTGAGAATTTAATTTTATCCAACACCTTTTATTTTTAAATAAAAATCTATAATTTTGCGAAAAATTATGTCAAACATATTAAGATTAAGTTTTCTTAATACTAAAATAATAGGTTGCCATGGCCTAAGTATGACTATTAAAAATAAACAATTGCTAGTTTTACATTTCTTACAAACGTCAAAATGGACGCGGTGATGACAGAATTTTTAATAAAAACAGTATTTTATTCAAAAACTAAAGAATAATTTGGGGTTTTCTTTAATTTTTATGGTTTAGTTGACGTGCTTCTATTTATAGAATAGTTATAATACTTAATTAATAGGGTATGTAACTAATTTTGGGTGACATCAAAAGCTGTACGTAAAAGAGTGGGTGAAAAATTTTTTATTCGCTATTGGAAAAAAAACTCACTTTTGACATTTAAAATAGTTCTCAAAACAAGTGTTTCTGTGAAGGTGTTGGATAAAAAGAATTTAAATATCAAAAATAAAAAATACGTGTATAATAAAAAAATCGAAAAATCGTAATTCTTAACAAATTAGTTGGTCTGGAAAGTAATACTTTCCCCTAAAACATAAAAAACACAGTTTTTACAATTTCTTAAAAAAAATCAAAAAAAATCATTAAAGAAAAAATCGACTGGTGTACCACTATGGGAAGTCCGTAAACAAATATTTGAAAGTCATTCAAAAATCTTTTAAAAATCTTAAAAAGTCTTTAGCCCAAAGGGTTCTCTAGTTATCGTGGTCACAAATTTTCCCTGACAGACTGACTTATTTTTTGCGGAAATCTTTTCTTTGCTTATCAAACCTAAAAAAAAGTTACAAACCTCAAGTAACTGGAAAATGTTTACGGTGGTAGATCAGTCCCGAATCTCATGACACATGAAATGCGAAATGGGATAAGCAAAATTCGCGTTTTAAGTGAAAGTTAAAAACATCGTTTGGAGAGATTTGGCTGCAGGTTTAAAGCATCTTGTGTAGACAAATGTTTTAAGATGGGGTAGGGTGGGTAAACTGCGCATTTAAGGTTGAATGTTCAATGAATATTGTGTATGAGATATTGTTGCCGCAACGTGCGAAGCATTGCATATCTTCATGGCTTGTCATTAAATACTTGTTTTTAATATTCGACTAGGAATTTATTTGTGAAATAACCCCGAGCCGTTTACTAATAATCTAGTTCTTGATCTATGATTTAATAGATTTAGAGAAAATTACAAGTTATAAGCGGTAATATTTGCTGAAGGTTTGATAGCAGGGATATAATCATTTATACACTCCTTAAAAAGGTTGCCACCGCTCAGGGAAAACAGGAAAAAGTCAGGGAATTGAAAAATGGTCAGAAAAAAAAGAAATACCAAAAAAAAAAAAGGAATTTTTAATTCTAATCAAAATTATAAAAATTATATTAAATATTTTATTGAATTTCAAAATAAAAATATATAAAAAATAGCTTTATCCAATACATACAGATAATAAGACAATTACCAGATTTATTTTAAATAGATAAACTCAATAATAACCCCCGCGTGGCTTTTACTTTATTAAGTGGATAATTATTTATTTTACCCACTCATCTATTACTTGTCAAATTATTTTCTTGTAAATGTCATTAAAATTTTTAATAAAAATATGAATTCCTAAGCTATTTATTGGATAAAACCTTGTATGGCACTCATGGGTAAACCAATAATGCCCTCTCGAAAATTAACCTGCTTGGCTGATGCCTCGCAGGTTAATTTTCTCATGGGCTTTTTATCTTACTTTAGTACCATAAATAACTATTTTCCATTGATAAAAACGTAGTTTTTTTTAATGCCATATTTAACTGTTTTTAAAACTTCATGATCAATTTCTTGAAAATGGTACGTTCAATTTTTTTTTACAGATCTGAATAGGGTTGCCAACCGTCCTTTATTTTAAAGGACAGTCCTTTAATTGCTACTTCTGTCCTTGTCCTTTACAAAACCCTTAAAGGACGCTAAATGTCATTTTTTACCATTGATCACAAAAAAAATGTGAGACATTTATTTATAATAATTTATTGTACGTCCATATGTCACAATTGTTTTTAAAAACGTAAAATAGGCCACTTAATAATAATAAAGCTTTTATGTTTCAATTTGAATCAAATTGTAAAGTTGTATTTTCGCAGAACTGAGCTTTAAGGCTTAAGATAACACAGACGGGGCAGGGAGTTGATACGACGAGGCGGTCTTTGTCTCTGTGTCGGCCAAATCGCTATCAGTCCAATGATAACCTTATCTTGTATTAGTCTCACATACAAAGCTGTGGAAGGAGTATGTTATATTTTGTTGGGTGTTTTTATGATATTCTGCAATAGGGGACACTTCTGCCAAAAAAAACGGTTATGTCCTTTATTTTAATGATTCAGAGCTGGCAATCCTAGATCTGAATTCAGTATCCCAAAATATATAAGAAAACGTCAAAAGCAAGCTGAATATGAAATAATTGAAGCTTCTGTAGTGTAACTTAATTATGAATATTTTTTTTCTAATAAAATACTATTATTATGTCTGTATTGGGAAATAAACCAATGGTAGGAAGAACTGTAGCCTTGAGTGTTATGCAAAGAGATGCAAAGTAATAAATATAGGGTGTGCCTTTTGGACACGTTGAAAACAAACGTGGGTAAAAATAAATACAAATGATATGCATTTAATATGATATTAACCACACATTATGGAGACAACAAGTCATGCTTTATATGATAATATACAATGTATATTATACATCCATTACTAATAGAATTAGTATAAGTTATGCTGGATTTAAACCGTATCTGGAAATATTGAATTATAATAATTATAATATAATTATAATTATCAGTAGTCGGCGTAAACTCAGTTATGACTCATTAACGTTGAAAATAAACACAGAAACATAGGCTTGCGGAATAATTTTGCCGAATTATGAGTAAAATTTTTATAAAGGTCACTAAATCGAAACACTTGACGACTAATTTGTTACACACAACAATTTTGACTATATATATATTAACTATACATATGTATATATATATATATATATATCGGTGTTTTTCAAAGAAAAAACCGACATTCGATTTTTATCTTTTAAGAATACGAAAGTTTTTAATTTTTATTTATCGATAACTTTTTTTCCCACCTTACTCGCTTAAATAGAATCATTAAAAAAAATCAAGATGTCATGTACATTTTAAAACACCCTGTATATTATTATTATTTGTTCGTGTGGTGAATAATACTAACTAAAAAACCATCTATAAAATTAATGGGTTTACAGTTAACTTATAAATATTAGTGTATTTGGTAAATTATTAATAATGAAGAACATTTTTAGATGGCTGTTTGAAATTCGTGGGAAGAAAGGTCACAATAATGTTTGTACATAATTTTAATAATTTGGCATTTAAATTAACTTTTGAACTATAACCCGTTTTCTTGCCATTAGTTGTGTCTAAAGAAATAAGAATTATATTTGACACTACAAATATCTGTATTCAACGCCCAATTATAAAGACGCTTTTTACTCCAGAAATTTTTGATAACGAAAGCGATGTTTTGCTCTTCTGTTTTCCTATAACTCACGTCGTGAGTCATTTGGGACACTCAAAGATTTCAAAGAAAACATAATTTTATAGACTCTTATTACATAATTCTAACTTCTGTATGGATTAATATTCGACCCCTACTTGGGGCCGTTTTATAAGAAAAGCTTTTATAAAATTATTATTTGTAACTGCGGGATTTTTTATGGTAAAATTAATTTTTGATATTTTTACCCCTTACACTGATAAAACAGTTTATTTGTGTAAACTTAATATTTGGTTGGATATGGCCAACTAAATTATTTGATTGTGACAAATAAACTTTATTTTTGTCAAATAAACTATTTTGTTAAATAAATAAATCATTTTGAAATTAAAATATTTGTTTATATGAACTAAATATTTATTTGACTCAAATAATTTAATTGGCCATATCCAAATAAATCCTTTTTATCAGTGTACCGAAAAAAAAAATTAAAACAAGTCTATTCAAATTTTAACCAAACCAAACAAACTTTTAACAGTGCTTAAACCGAAGCTAAATTTTGCTTAAAAAAGCGATTAAACACAGATAAAACAGTTTATTATGTCAATAAAATATTTGGTTGGATATGGCCAATTGAATTATTTGGTTGTGACAAATAAATTTTATTTCTGTTAAATAAACTATTTTGTTCCCATTAATAAATTATTTTGAGATTAAACTATTTGTTTACATGAACTAAATATTTATTTGACTCAAATTAAATTTGTTACTCACAACCAAATAATTTAATTGGTCATATCCAAATAAATCCGTTTTATCAGTGTAGTTTTAATTATTTTTTTTCAATAAACTTTTTTGTAATTAGAAAATAATTTAAATTTGTACAATGATAAAACAAAATATTTGGTTGGATATGGCCAATTGAATTATTTAGTTATAACAAATAAATTTTATTTCTATCAAATAAACGATGTTATTGCCACTAATGAATGATTTTGAAATTAAAATATTTATTTACATAAACTAAATAATTATTTGACTCATATAACTTAATTGGCCAAAGTCCAAATAAATCTAAATTATCTTTTTTATCAGTGTACTTGTATTTTTTGCAAATTTTTGCTTGAAAGCAAATGTTTTTGACTTAATAATTCAAGTTAAAAGTCCGAGACTTTATTATTTATTAATGGGAACAAAATAGTTTATTTGACAGAAATAAAATTTATTTGTCACAACCAAATAATTCAATTGGCCATATCTGACCAAATATTTTGTACACACAAATAAACTGTTTTATCAGTGTAGTTGAACCGGAAAAAAATACATGTCGCGGGATTAAACCACAGATTGAAGGGTATTAGTTTATTAAAAGCGCCACCTTGACCATGAAGTTGTTTAACAAATCATTAAATTAAAAGAATGTGTAACTTTTACCTCATTTAAAGAGCAATAATATTCTATTAAATTATAAATAAAATATATATACACTGATAAAAAAAAGATACAGGGTGGCCCAAAAAAAACCGGACACTTTTTAAACCGTTATAACTTCTTTGCCTTTTGACCCATCTATACCAAATTTAAAATGAATATACTAAAAACATGAAGGATTTGGAATATAATATTATTTACTTAAAATATTATTATATTGTTCAGTAATTAAGCTTTTTCGGAAGGGGTTGCTTTAACGCTTTGGGGATTAGAGCAAAATGTATAATATGATAACTTTCCGACCTCACTATGTTCAGTGATCTTTCTTGAATAGATGAGTATGTTTAAATTTTAATTTAAAATAGTAGTTTATTTTTTATTCATATTTTTCCGAAAGGTTACAAATTGCAATATTTGATTTTTTAAAGTAAAAAAACTGATTCAGTAGGCGTGTTATTTATCTGACATCTCAAAAAATAATCTGAAAAGTATACCAAATGACCAAAAAGCTGAAAAAATGTCGAATTATTTTAAAAACAAAGGGGAAAATTGTTAAAGCTGAATTCTAGATGGGTATTCTAAGAAAAATGAGTATTAAATAACACAAAAATTCTAAATGACGTAAGGAAATTCGAAAATTTTACTAGGTACATGTAACATGAGAAATAAGAAATCGCTAAATAAAATAAGTTTTATGTATTTACTAAATGAAGAAATAATTTAAAGAAGAAATATGTTTTTATTACAAATTTATTAATTTATACAAATAAATTAGATTATATTAAACATTGTCTTATTTTCTAACAATAATATAAAACCATGTTATGGTACAGAATCTTTGTTGGTTATTTATATTAATAATTCTATATTGATTTAATGAAAATTTCCATCATCCTTTAAGTTAACATTTTTAACACAAAAGCACTTTTTTTTCTTTTTGACAAAAACTATACTTATTTCTTATTTTTCTACACAATTTTATTTTTTAATATGTTCATTCTTTATTGTTCATCTTCTTTAAAATATATATCCACCACAATGCAGTTTTATTAAGTTTTTCTTAGTTTTTTCAATAGCAATTTTTGATATTTTCAATTTGACATACAATTTTTTGAGACATGTCAACATTACTTTTAGATAACCGCCTACTTAATCAATTTTTTCAAGCTAAATTTCCATTTAGCTCTATTTGTAGCCTATCGAAATAATAATTATAAAAAATAAATTACAATTTTAAATTAAAAGGTAAACACATACAACTATTGAAGAAAGACCATTTAACGTAATTCAGACGAAAAGTGATCATTTTGTACATTTTGCTCTAATCTCCATGGCCTTAAAATAACCCCTTTAGATAAAGGTTTCTTACTAACAAAATTGATAATAATTTAAATAAATACAATTATCAACCGAATCTTACATGTTTTGAGCCTATTTATTTTAAAGTAAGTAAAGATCGCTCAAAAGGCAAAAAAGTTATGAAGGTTTAAAAAGTGTCCGGTTTTTTTTGGGCCACCCTGTAATAGATTTATTTGGATATGGCCAATTAAATTATTTGTTTGTAACAAATTTTATTTGAGTCAAATAAATATTTAGTTCATGTAAACAATAAATTAAGACGAGTTTATTTCGGAAAAAAACTCAAAGTGGAAGATTAAAAAAAATCGTCAGGTTTGGACTTTTTCTTGAATTTTTTATTGAACAATGGTATTTACAATATGGATCCTTTTCTTCAGAACGAATATTTTGTAATTAATATCATTGTATCACATATCAATTGAAAATAAATATATTTTTAATTAATATCTGAGTATAATGTTTGTTTTGAATTTTAATTAGTAATTAGTATTTAATGAAATTTGAACAGAAAGTGTCTAATATCACGTTTTTCTTATTATACCTACTCTTTGCAATTTTGCAGCTAAAACGTTTACTTTCAAATTAATATTGTAATTTTTTTCCCGAACCAGAATTTTCATCCAAAACACGTATTTTTTCTGTGTTTTCAAGAGGACTTTAACAATAATTACATACAATAATTAAGTTTTTTTTTCTGCTAGCATATTATTTTTTAGATGTTTTCATTAAAATCTACATTAAACCCCCTAAAGTTTAGTTTTTTTTTTAAATATTTTCTCTCCGTAAATAGAAGCTTATTTAGAGTTTATTCCAATTTTTCAGATTTTTTTTTATTAAAATTTACAATATTAAACCCACCAAAATTGACCCCCTCAAAGTTTGGAACTTTTAAATATTTTTTTTCTTAGCAGCATGTTATTTATTGCTGACTCTATTTATTAGATTTTTTAATTAAAATTTACAGTATTAACCCCCTTTTAAATTAGAAGTTTAGATTTCTTTAATATTTTTTTCGTTTACATGATATCAGCATCATACTTAGGGCTTATTATAAAACTCACATTTTTGTGCTACTAAAACTTTAATCTGACCCACTGTAAACTGTATCGAATGCAATTAATGTGGAGGATAAAGCACAATTTTGCCAACTTTTTGATGGAAGAATTAACAATTTTTTTTCCAGAGAAACAAGTGATGACAAAAAAAACTTATTAGCCTATTTTTTCCCAACTTTTGAACTATTCGAGTTTTTGATTGAAAGTATTCAAGTTTTTGTTTAATTTACCAACTTTTTCAATGTGGTTAGCCAACCTCTCAATTGGGTGGGGGGGGGGTGTTTTCTCTCCCATCCCCCTGGCTTCAACTATTCAAGTTTTTGTTTAATTTACCAACTTTTTCAATGTGGTTAGCCAACCTCCCAATTGGGGGGGGGGTGTTTTCTCTCCCATCCCCCTGGCTTCAACTATTTAAGTTTTTGTTTAATTTACCAACTTTTTCAATGTGGTTAGCCAACCACCCAATTGGGGGGGGGTGGTTTCTCCCCCATCCCCCTGGCTTCTGGTATTTGCGAACAAGTAAATCGTTAAATGCGGTATGTGTCACTTCTAATATGACATCCTTAAATATAGAAAAACGAGCATATGCTTCCAAGTCAAGCTTACCTAAAATTGTTTATTTTGGCATAGCCTTAGATACAATCAATTGTTTTTTTGCTCTGGCAACACCAGTGCAACATATTGAGCTGTGCTCAGTTTTAGTTTCTCTTCGTTTTCATCGATGTAAATGTATTTAAACTTATATTGTTTTAGAATAGTTACTAAAACTTTGATGTAAGTATTTTTTTTATAGTGTATCTTCCATGTAATAAATTAGTTTGGTCTTTGCAGTAACCTATTTAACTAAAAATGCACCAAACGGTGTTTCCTCTTAAAAAAAATCAGATAGGAATATATTGACTAAACCACCGTATTTTGTTCCAATTAATATTTAACAAAAGACTGGTATATAAAAATGCCAAACGATAGCTGGTGTTGGAATTTCTATACAGTATGCTGACTGTATATGGTATACTGTTAATATCACAATGACAGCATTATTATTAATAATAATAGAGGTATTATATTATACATATACAGAATTGCTATAGGCGCCTAGGCGAGCATGATTCTACTGATTATTGCACAAGTGAAACTAATAAGAGCATTAATTCAAAAAGAACATTTAAAGAACATTTAAAGAACATTTAAAGGATATTTAAACGAACATTAAATTTTATGAAAGGTTTAAATAAAAAACATTTTTCTTCTGCAGTAACTGTTTTTGAAAATTTAATCAACGAAATGTCCCTTTTTGTAAGTCTAAGTGTGAAGTCTTTAGCTCAAAGCATTCTCAAATTAAAGCATTTTCACAGAAGGATTACACTGATAGAATAGCGTTATTAATACAACAAACATATTGTTATATAAGTGCCAACCACAAATTGTACTATATTATAGTACTAACTAGTACATAAGATAATATTTTTTGTTGTATTTATAACAATTGTATGTTGTTTACCTCTTAATTCTACAACTGGTTGTTGTATCGTATAACATATTTATGCTATGGCATATTACAAAATATGGTTGCCACCTATATTACAACAATATTTCTATCAGTGTATCTACAATAAATTTTATATGGAAATTGCTAGTCCATACTTTGACAATATTCTTATTGAAAAAGAATTTAAATGATCATTGTTGGAGACAAAGAATAAAATGCCCTTAACAATCTAAGAATGGATACCTAAAAGTCAACAAAATAGGTTATATTCTTACAATTTAAATTTCAAATTTGAAACTTATACAAAGTGTCTCAGAACTCGGGAAAAAGCTGTTTGTTCTGAACTCAGTGCTTTCTGGCGATATTAACAGAAAAAGAAGATGAAAAAAAGGAACAGAAGAAAACAATAATTAGAACAGAAAAAAAGGATTCCTTGAACCAAGAACACGTGTCTTTCGATATGTTCAAAGCCATACTCTCTTGATTTAAGGCGAACATTTCTTTGAACCAAAGTCAACGTCCTTGAATGAAAAGCACCGGTTTTGAATAAAGATGCGCGCTCTTCATTTAAGGACACTGACTTTGGTTCAAATAAATGCTATCCTTGAAACAAGATAATATGTCCTTGAACATCCTTTTTCTGAGGAGTATTTAAATCTCATTGCAGATGCTAAATTACCTGAAACTTTCAGGCTGAAAGTAAACATCCTTCATAATTTCACCTGCGGCGCTGAACTGCATACCCACTATACAGGATGATTCAGAAATAAGTCACAAAATTTTAAGGGGAGATTCTAGGTCCAAAAATATGAAAAAAGTTCCTATAAAGGTTGGTCCGGAAATGAGCCCTAAGGGTGCTACGACCTCTAGTTCTTTTTAAATATCTTTGGAACCCTATAAACCACAGTAACCAATTTTTGCACATGCCTTAACATTGATAAACGTTATTATTTTATATGATTTTTATTTAGTAATTTTAACCAGGGACGTGCAAAATGGGTGGGGGGGGCAATGTCACCTTTTCGCCCCAAACTTTTTTATCTGTAGATTTTTTTATATTTTTTTAATAAAATATTAATCTTTGATTAAAAATACATAAAAAGGTACTCTTTATGTAACACCGTAGGGCCAACCGTTTTCGACAAAATATTTATGTTATAACATATAACAAAATATGGTTGGCGCCTATATTACAACAACATTTCTATCAGTGCAACAAATTTTCAGTGTACCCGAATGCTGGGACACCTTATTTATCTACATTGTAAGAATTTACATAATATAGTATATTATGGCGTATAATACGGCAATAATTCGTCAAAGAATCCATAAATATTGTACTATGTGGTATCAATTCAGTATCAGAAAATTTCAAGAAATATTTAAATTTCTAACTGTTCCTTCGAATGTCGAATTTACAATAACAACCATTATTTAGCCAAGAAAATTATTACAATGTCGTACGACAATCATTATTCAAGTTTTTTTATAAAGTAACATACGAGAATTGAAGTTTTATAAGTTTTATTCTGAAGACTAGCGTATAAGACACGAACTTTTTTGAAAATTAAAGAAAGCTTTCTTTAAAGCTCCTTTTAGCCAAGAAAATTATTACAATTTCATAAAACAATCATTTTTTGAACAGCTTTTTATAAAGTAACATACGAAAGTTAAGGTTTTATCAGTTTTATTCTGGACACAAAGTCCAAACTAGCGTATACCATACGAACTTTTTTAAAAATTAAAGAAAGCTTTCTTTAAAGCTCCTTTTAGCCAAGAAAATGATTACAATTTCATAAAACAATCATTTTTTAAGCAGATTTTTATAAAGTAACATACGAAAGTTAAGGTTTTATCAGTTTTATTCTGGACACAAAGTCCAAACTAGCGTATACCATACGAACTTTTTTAAAAATTAAAGAAAGCTTTCTTTAAAGCTCCTTTTAGCCAAGAAAATTATTACAATTTCATAAAACAATCATTTTTTGAACAGCTTTTTATAAAGAAACATACGAAAGTTAAGGTTTTATCAGTTTTATTCTGGACACAAAGTCCAAACTAGCGTATACCATACGAACTTTTTTAAAAATTAAAGAAAGCTTTCTTTAAAGCTCCTTTTAGCCAAGAAAATGATTACAATTTCATAAAACAATCATTTTTTAAACAGATTTTTATAAAGTAACATAAAATAATGTTTTATCAATTTTATTCTAGAGACTCCCACTAACATATACTGCCCTTCTAAGCTAAAAGGTCCTATCTGTGTATGTTAAACCTATGTAAATAGGACCTTTCAGCTTAGCCCGGCAGTATAAGACACAAACTTTTTTTAAGACACGAAATTTATTACAGTTCCAAAAAACAATCATTTTTTAAATAGCTTTTTATAAAGTAACATACGAAAGTTAAGGTTTTATCAGTTTTATTCTGGACACAAAGTCCAAACTAGCGTATACCATACGAACTTTTTTAAAAATTAAAGAAAGCTTTCTTTAAAGCTCTTTTTAGCCAAGAAAATTATTACAATTTCATAAAACAATCATTTTTTGAACAGCTTTTTTTAAAGTAACATACGAAAGTTAAGGTTTTATCAGTTTTATTCTGGAGACTCCGACTGGCGTATAAGACAAAAACTTTTTTGAAAATTAAAGAAAACACTTTTTAACCACGAAAATTATTACAATTTCAAAAAACAATTATTATTATTATAGCTTTATAGCATACGAAAATTAAAGAGTTGATCAATTTTATTATGGAGACTCCGACTAGCGTATAAGACAAAAACTTTTTTAAAAATTAAAGAAAACACTTTACAATTTAAAAAAACAATCATTTTTTAAAAAGCTTATTATAAAGTAACATACTAAAATTAAAGTTTTATGAATTTTATTCTGGAGACTCTGACTAGCGTATAAGACACAAAGTTTTTTGAAAATTAAAGATAACTCTTGTAGTAAAATAATTTTTGGTCACCTTTAATTAAATAATTAGTTAAATCACTTAACCATACCTGTAAAATCTACAAATTATATTTTTTTATAAGTTGAGCATCGCTTGACCTATAAAATTTTGACAGTTTAGGGATTTTTGAATTTCTCAACAGTGGTTTAGAAATTCTTTCTTTCTGGCATCTTACCTGAACAAGAGATTAAAATATTTGTTTACATGAAGTAAATATTAATTTGACTCAAATAAAATAAAATAAAATAATTTAATTGGCTATATCCAAATAAATCCTTTTTGTCAGTGTATAAGACAAAAACTTTTTTTGAAAATTAAAGATAACTTTTTTTAGCCAAGAAAATGATTACAATTTCATAAGACAAAGATTTTTTTAACAGTTTTTTATAAAGTGTCATACGAGAACTCAAGTTTAATAATTTTGTTTTGGAGTCTATGACTAGCTCCTAAGGCACGAACGTGACTAGACCAAAGAATTTTTATATTATCGGTGTCGCTGATGTCGAATCTGACCTCAGAATTGCTCCATTAAGTCACAATTTTTTTCTATACTTAAAAAAGTGTGCGAAAATTCCTTACATTCATATTTTTTTAAGGGTACAAAAAAAATTGTGATCTGATGGAGCAATTCTGAGGTCAAATTCTGTTTCCCCGACCCTGAAAATAAAAAAAAAGCGTTGGTCTAGTCTCTGGTAAATGATTTTTTTTTTTGGTGCCTAAAATGGTTTTTTTTTAATTTCACAGTCACACAAAAAAGATCATGTGCCAGAGACTAGACCAACGCTTTTTTATATTGTCGGGGTCCCTGAAACCGAATCTGACCTCGGAATTGCTCCATCAGGTCAAAAAAAATTCTACACTAAAAAAGAGTGCGAAAATTCCTTAAATTCGGATGTTAGGGTAGAAAAAAATTGTGACTTGATAGAGCAATTTTGAGGTCAGATTCGGTTTCAACGACCCCGAAAATATAAAAGTGCGTTGATCTAGTCTCTGGCACATAATTGTTTTGGTGTGACTGTGAAATTAAAAGAAACCCATTTTAGGCAAGAAAATTATTACATTTTCGTAAGACAATAATTTTTTAAACATTTTTTCATAAAGGAGTCTGCAAGTTTTATCAATTTTGTTCTGAAGGCTTCGGCTAGCCTATAACGCCCGAGCTCTTTTGAGCATTATAGAAAAGGTATTTTAAATTCGAAAGAACTTATAAATACTTATAAATACAGCCTGTTCCAGAACTCGCGTACCGAAATTTAAGAGGTGATTCTACATCCAAAAATATGAAAAAAAGTTTCCATAAAGGTTGGTCCGGAAATGAGCCCTAAGGGAGCTACGGCCCTTCGAAGATGACGTATCGAATGGGGAACAAAAAAAAGCACCAATAATAATTTTAATGCTGCAGGGTGATTCTTCATTTAAAACTGAGCAAAAAAGTATTATACACCAAAACACCTAAATTTAATATTAAAGGAGTAATAGCCTTTTAAAAAGTAACGTTTTTGGTGGCACAAAATGTTACTTCCTCTTAATTGCATTTTTTTTTGATAACGGTTGCTCCTACAGTGTTACACTATATGATATTTTATATGTATTTTTACTCTAGAAATCTATATTTTTTACAACAAATCCAAAAAACAAACACATAGAAAAGTTTGGGGCAAAAATGTTTTAAGCCTCATATATTTGTCCGTCTGGGCACGCCTCTGGATAAATTAAAAAAATAAATTAACATAAACTTATTGCCCTTATTAATACTAGTATACATGCAAAAGCTCGCCGCTCTAGCTTAAACGGTACCCGAGTTATTAATTAAAAACCTTATTTTTATTATTATTTTAAAGGGCCCTAGATGCCTTAGGGCTCATTTCCGGACCAACCTTTATAGGAACTTTTTTTATATTTTTGGATCTAGAATCACCTCTTAAATTTTGGCATGCCAGTTATGGATCACCCTGATACATAACTTAAAAAAACTAAGAGGTAGTAGAGATGTGGATAAAATTATAAGTAGAAAATTTTAAATAACAGAAGAAACGCGTTTTATAAATATAAGAATAACAGCAGAAACCAGCCGTATATAAATGAAACTTTAAAATATCCTGTGTAGGAAATTCCCTGAAAATTCTACTGCTTTACTTCCTGACTTGAACAATTAAAATGACATTCCCACATTTAAAATAATGTATTTAAAAATATTTAACTTAAGTAGCAAAAAAGGAAAAAGCATTTTTCCATCAAACAGTCTGAGAAATGTCACGTGAAACAATAAAAAAAAACAATTACGAAGTTCCAAACAGAAAGTGACTTAAGGATAAAAAGTGTGAAAATAATAAATAAAATATGATCATTTTAATACAACAATCACGAAAAAAAGTCCAAACCAAATAACCAGATTAACAGTTAAATATGAAAGAACTCGAGTTGGGAAAATCCACTGTTCAGTTGGTAAAATTGAGTGGCAGATTTCGAAAATTGTTAGAATAGTTGGGAAAATTGAGGGGTACAGTTGGGAAATTGGTCAGTTAATTCCGTTAGGGGTAAAGCTTTTTTTTCAGTTGGTAAAATTGGAGTACAGTTGGGAATTTTTTCAGAGGTGAGGATATTTTTTTTTGTCATCATCAAAATTTTCTGTCAGTGGTAAGGCCTTTCTTTTGATTTGGGATATTTTTCAATTTTAAGTTGGGAAATATTTGTTACGAATTTCACTCTTAAGTTCTATTCTGGGGGGGGGGTAATTACCCCCATTACCTCCCGCCCGTGGATCCACCACTGGTCGTAGTAAAAGCAATTTATTTGGGGTAGGGGTGTAATGCAAAAAATTTTCAAATTGTCGATTGTTGCATTATTATTATTTTTGATCTTAGGGGGCTATTATAGGTATAGCTATAATATAGCTATAATATAGCTATAAAAAGTCCAAACCCAAAAATATTTTTTTTGTTAAAGTTTTAAGAAATTTTATTTGCAAAATGCATTAGCAACAAGAAATTAAAATTTAAAATATTTCAGATATTTCAAAGCAGTTGACCTTAATCTTTTAAAAATATCTACCAGTTGCATATAAAGTGTTATGTATTAAATCTCATAAACTTTTTACTAACTAAATATATTTTAAATGTTTTGATTTAAGTATACCAGGTTCGTAAATTTTAAACTATAGAATAATTTTACTTTCAATATTTTGGAAAATGTCGTCTCGACTGTCAGGACAAGTAATTGGTTGATCTTGACCATTTCTCGACTATTAAATTCTTGTCTCGTTTAGCAAAAGCCTCGACAATTAACTTTTTGTCTCATCTCGCGAGATCCTTGATTTTTAAGACTCTCGTAGTTTACCTTAGTATCAGGCGTTGGAACAACCCCATAGTAAACCAGATAAGTTTTTACTATAACAATAATGTTCATAAACGAAGTAGCTATTTTGACGTCACATGACCTAATTCTTTGGTTTGTTTTGGTTTTTTGTTCGTTTGGTGCTTTTTTTGGGGTCGTGGTAGGTGTCGAAAAGCTCAAAAAATTAATCAAGTCGAGAAGTCTCAATTCTCGATCAAGTCTTGACTTTCGATTTTTGGTCAAGAGTCGCGATTTCCTAGTAACAATTTTTGTCCATTCTTGAGCAAGTCTGGCTCAAGATTCTTGATCAAGTAACTGCATCCAGATTTTGGCAATTCTGGTGCAAGATACTGTCGACAAATTTTTGCTCAAGAATTGTCAAAGTATTGCTACAGATACTTCGTCAAAATTCTTGGACAAGTCTTGAGCAAGAATGTAGCAAGAAAAATTGACAAGAAATCAAAAAGCGATATCCGAGGCGATCTCTAATAGAGAGAAAAGAGATTCTCTATCATGATCGTACTTGTTAGAGTAGGTCAAGATTCTTGACCAAGAATCTTGTCAAATTGCTTGCTACAGACCTGACGAACAGACTTGACAAAGTATTGCTAAACGCGCTACTTCCAGAATGTTGCTAAAGTTGCAGTATTTAATATCACAAGTAAAATATTAAATAATAATGATAGCGATATAAATAAAAAATATGTATTAACAAATAACATTCAGTATTTAAAATAAAACGAAATTTTAGAGAGTGTATATAAAATAATACAAAAAATGTTTACAAGTTAAATGTTAAAAAGAAGTCAATTACTATTTATTTTATTATAGACACTTTGACATTTAGAAATAACATATTCAAGGTTTCTTTTTGAGAATTTATATTACAAAGATATTTTAAAAATAACTAAATACCTTTACCCAATTATTTAAAATTTCATTTTCTGGAATTTATTTCTCAAGTGAAAAAATCTGTTATATAAAGGCCTTTCCAGAAGCTTGCATTAGAACATAAAACATAGGAATGCGATGCCGTGATTGGCTTACAATTGGCATCGCATTGTTACGTCTTATGTTCTTATGCGAGCCTGTGAATAGGCACTAACATTTTAGCTTAATGGCAGCTGCTGACTTAGAATTTTATATTGATTATATGATTTTTTACCATTTCTTTCTGTAGGCGCATAAACAATTAAAATACATAATTAATTTACATATCAAATGTATTGTATTAAAATGGTATTTTAATAGTTTTATACAGGGTGATCATTAACTGGCATGCCAAAATTTAAGACTTAATTCTACATCCAAAAACATAAAAAAAGTTCGTATGAAGGTTGGTCCGGAAATAAGAGAGGTTTTTAATTAATAACTCTGATACCCTTTAAACTAGAGCAACAAGCGTTTGCAGGGCAATAAATTTATGTTAATTTATTTTTTTGAATTTATCCAGAGGCAGACAAAATGTAAGGCTTAACATACAACCTGTTCCAGAACTCGCGTACAGAAATTTGAGGGTATATTAAAATCCCTTTGGAAAATATGAAAAAAAAAATCAAAAAAAAAAACATCTTCAATACTAATTAAAAAGGATGCTATTTATCTGACCAATCCTGTTGATGATCTTAAATTACCTACAAATTAGTTTTTCCCTACTTATTAGTAACTATGGTTGCAGTTTAATTGTTGACGCGTGCATTGTTTGAGACTTTCAACTTTAGAATCTTTTTAGGTTATTATATTTTGACAAAAACGACAGAGGCTATCAAATATTCTATTTTTATAGGGTCACTTCATCAGGCGGTGGTTTTTTGACATTAATAAATATTTATGTCACGTTAATCACCATGTCAACCTACAAAATATGTACCTGCAATAATTAAATTTGCTTTCATAGCTACAAATTCAACTTTTAAAGGTAATTTAACATCAGCAACAGTATTGGTCCACTTAAAGCGTTCTTATTTTTAAATTGAACGAAGATGGATTTTTTTTTTAGATTTTTTTCATATACGCGAGTTCTGGAACAGGCTGTATTTTCCCCCTACTTTTTTATGTGTATTTTTTTGGATTTTTTCTAAAACATAGATTCATTCAGTAAAAACACATAAAAAATGTCAGAAGCAAACGTTTTTTTTAACATTTTTTTTTAATTGTTTCAATGCACATTTAACTAGAAGTTATACTTGTTTAGTCCGTCATAATTGTAGTTTAATAATTAATTTTCTTTTAATTATCTGAATTCCATAATATTTTATAATAAAACATTATGAATTCGATTAATTAAAATCCAGCATGAAAGACAGATAGTTAACGGTATAATAAACATAGCATATGTCAAAATAAACATTCAACGTTATACTGAATCAATAAATTTTTAAGAACAGTTCTAACATATATTTTCGCTCGTAAATAGATTCCAAATACTAGGTGAATTAAAGGTCTTTTTCAATAACCTTTACTAAACGTATACTTTTACTAGTAAGTGCTACTGTAACATGCAACATTTAAAATTGAATTCATATAAAAATAAAACATTTTGACCGGGCTATGCCTATACAGTACTACAGTGGGTTAGGCTAAATGTGAGACCCAGGGTAATTGTGACATGTCCTGTTATAATTCTTCTAAACTAGTTTATATCCAATCCAACCCTGGCATTAGGTTTTTGACAGTATTAAATATTTCGCGTAAAATTTCGATTTGATTTAAACTTGTTTAGAAGAATTATAACAGGACATGTCACAATTATCCTGAGTGTCACACTTAGCCTAACCCACTGTACTTGTAAAATGAGAGTTTTCAACAAAAATGAGATTTTTAATTAAAAAGAATGCCATTTTATGAGTTAAATATTATTTTCTACTAAATACGATAAAAAAATTGTTTGAATTTTTTTATGAAAAAAATCACAAAATCTTTTGTATTTAATTTTTTTTCTTAGATTTCTTTTTAAATCTTTTCCTTTTTTTTTGAAAAAATAACTTTTCTTTGGTTTTTGGGAGTAGTATTTCATTTTTGGTTTTAGGAACTCATAAAAAGATAAAATAACTTTAGTATACCATATTTTGGTATCCTGTACAGTTCTACCTACAGTGCGTGCATTAAGTCTGGAATCACCCGATTAACTTTTTAGTTACAAGTAAAACACAAAAACCCTCGGATAGGTCGATTTTTATTTTTAATTTTGCAAATTATGGTGTAATAAAAGTTATTAAAATTAGCACCCCCTTGCACCCTCACCCCCCAACTTTTTTTTTCAAATAGCAACCTACCCCTTGTGACACTTCGTTGGAAAGGTAATTTAATAAGCTTTCCAACGGTGTACAATAAAGCCTAATTTGGTAAAGGGCTAATGATAAAATGCACAATTTAGTTTATTATAAAGACATGTAAAGTATAACTTTAGTTCACTATAAATGTTCAAATTGATGTCCTTCAGCTCTTTGACAGTGGACAGTAAAAAAACGGGATTAAAATCGATTAAATAGTAAACATAAAATTGGTCAATAAAAAGAAAAAAAATTGCATTTTTCAACAGGGTATAAAATATTACAATAAGTTTAAAACAACCTTATTTAGATTCTCAGGAAGGTGCCAAGTAGGAAATAGGGCAACAATTACCATATTATGCGTAATATTTCACACAAACAATGTTTAAATAAAACATGCGTTTTTTCATAGACCCTTTAACAAATTAGGCTTTATCATACACTGTTGGAAAGCTTATTAAATTACCTTTCCAATGATGTATCACAAGGGGTAGGTTGCTATTTGAAAAAAAAAGTTGGGGGGTGAGGGTGCAAGGGGGTGCCAATTTTGATAACTTTTTTTAGACCAAAATTTGCAGAATTAAAAATATAAATCGACCTGTCCGAGGATTTTTGTATTTTACTTGTAACTAAAAAGTTATTCGGGTGATTCCAGACTTAATGCACGCACTGTAGGTAGAACTGTACAGGATACCAAAATATGGTATACTAAAGTTATTTTATATCAGACTTAATGCACGCACTGTATAAAATGAGATTTTTCAGTAAAAATGCAATTTTATGAGTGAAATGGTATTATGTTCTATTACATACGATAATTATATAATAATAAAATAATTGAAAATATTATAACAATTATACAATTTGTTATGCAGCATGTTGTTGCGTACCAATAATTATTATAATTTTACACATGTTTAAAGTGTTAGTAGTACAAATTTTATAGCAAGAACTTATTTTTGTTTTTTAATATTTATAAAACTTTTAATATTTTTAATTTATTTTGTAAATGTCTATGTCTGTCTATTAATTCGTGAAAAAAATTACCATTTTTATTTATTTATTACATTTTAAGATTAAAATTATCGTTGTTAGTTAATTTTATTAAAATTAATTAACCTTTTTGACGTATGTAATATACTTTGTATCCTGTTACAGAAATAAATTCTATTCTATTCTATTCTATTCTATTATTCCGTAAAAAAGGTCAATTAGCCATTAATTTATACACTTGATTATTTATATAAATTTTTTGATTTTCCGAAATGATTATCATAAACCAGTGACTTAAAACTATGTTTGTTTATGTTTGTTTTTTAACCTCGTACTATTCTACTTAATTAAGCATCCCTTAAGTCCAGGACTTGTGTGGGCTAGTAGTAGAGATATACAGGGTGTTCCAGAACTCGCGTACCGAAATTTAAGAGGTGATTCTACATCCAAAAATATGAAAAAAAGTTTCTATAAAGGTTGGTCCGGAAATGAGCCCTAAGGGAGCTACGGCCCTTCGAAGATGACGTATTGAATGGGGAACAAAAAAAAGCACCAATAAAATTTTAATGCTGCAGGGTGATTCTTCATTTAAAACTGAGCAAAAAAGTATTATACATCAAAACACCTAAATTTAATATTAAAGGAGTAATAGCCTTTTAAAAAGTAACGTTTTTGGTGGCACAAAATGTTACTTCCTCTTAATTGCATTTTTTTTTGATAACGGTTGCTCCTACAGTGTTACACTGTATGATATTTTATATGTATTTTTACTCTAGAAATCTATATTTTTTACAACAAATCCAAAAAACATACACATAGAAAAGTTTGGGGCAAAAATGTTTTAAGCCTCATATATTTTGTCCGTCTGGGCACGCCTCTGGATAAATTAAAAAAATAAATTAACATAAACTTATTGCCCTTATTAATACTAGTACACATGCAAAAGCTCGCCGCTCTAGCTTAAACGGTACCCGAGTTATTAATTAAAAACCTTATTTTTATTACAATTTTAAAGGGCCTTAGATCCCTTAGGGCTCATTTCCGGACCAACCTTTATAGGAACTTTTTTTATATTTTTGGATCTAGAATCACCTCTTAAATTTTGGCATGCCAGTTATGGATCACCCTGTATCTAGGGAGTACGCCTTCGCCAAATTTCAATTATTAATTAACTGAAAAAGGCAATCGGCGCCAGTGAGGTTTGAACTCACGATCATTAGCTCAGTGTCAATGCTATATCGATGCCTTAGACCGCTGAGCTAATTCTCCCATGTTAGGTACTTGAATCAAATGTTTTGATTGATTGAGGTTGAATAAGTATCCCACTTAGACCAAGCGGTTAAAATTTAAATCAAATAAAAGTGCTTAGTTTGAATAATAAAACTTCTTGGAAACAAGTACTAATTGAAATTGGAACAAATTACTGAATTTTTTAAAATTAGTTAAATATATTTATGTTTATAACAAGTATATTTATACTTGCAACAAGTTTTACAAATGCTTCAAATTATATTTTTTTCTTTCTGTGTGTATTATATTAATAATTATAATTATTATAAGAATTCTAGAAATTATTTTCGCTCAAATATTTTTTTTATACGAAATTTCTATTGGCCAAAATTTTTTAGCCATTGTTTTTTTTTGTATTTTTTACATTCTTTCTAAGAGTAGAGCTGTGACCAATATGTTCAAACAGAGAAGAATAAGAGGATAATTACTGTAACATTGTTACAATTAAAATTTATATGAAAAATATTATTGCTCTCAACGTTTATACCCGCTGTACGGCACTCAGGGATCATTTCTGAGGGGATAATAATCGATGGTTTACTAGGTTAGGCCCAGACTCGACCAGTTTGGCCACAGCGGAAATTTTATAATTTGGCCACCAATTAAAGTGTGGTGTTGGCACGAATAATCTATAACGGATGTGGCCAACTTGTGCTAAAAATTTGGTATACAGAGTTATTCAGAAATAAGTTCGAGAAATTTAAGAGGCGATTCTGTTAAAAAAAAAATTTAAAAGTTCCTATAAAGGTTGGTCCGGAAATGAGGCCTAAGGGAGCTACGACCCTCCTAAGGGTACATCTAAAAAGTAGTTTTTATTTAATATTTCTGGAACCCTATAAACCACAGTAACAATTTTTGCACGTGCCTTAACATTGATAAAGGCTATCATTTCATGTAATTTTTATATGATAATTATATCCAGGGACGTGAAAAATGGGGGGGGGGGGGTGATGCCAAACTTTTTTTATCTGTATACTTTTTAACATTTTCTTAAAAAAATATTAATCTTCAATTAAAAATACATAAAAAATCTAATGTAACACCGTACGGCCAACCATTTTCGAGAAAATTGCAATTAAAAAGGCAATTTCACGTTCTGAGCATAAAAATAGGAATTAAACAATGCACCAACAAAAATTTCAATATTGCAGGGCGATTCTACAAAACGCTTTTAAGGGAGCTACGGTCCCTTAAAAAGTGTTATCTTTTAAGAGGCCGTAGTACTCTAAAAGCTGATTTTCGAACCTAGATGTATACGAGCTTTTTTTCACAGTTTTTAATGTTAAATCACCTTGCAGTTCTTTCTGAATAAAAATCACAAAAAAAGTTCTACTTTTGGCCACAGCGCTCTGCCAGATTTTCCAGTCCAAGCCTGCACTGGGGGCAAAATTAAAATACGTAAATTAAAAACTTTAAATAATAATAATTTTCATGTTAAAATAATAAAAGGAAAAAAGCCTAAACTCAAGAAAGACAATGCTTGATCAGGGGTGCATCCCCATCCGTATGGGGGTGAACTTGAAGTAATATAAACTGCCCCACATTTTGACTGAAATATTTTATATAAATATATGAATATTAATAGAATGAAACTTTTATTACAAAAGCAAAAAGAAACAAAAAAATATAAAAAAATCTACCTTTAATTAAATAGAAAAATAAATAAAAAATGTATCAATTAAACAAATACATTCTTGGTCTTCAACATAAAATAAATACACACAAAAAAATCCTATCAACCAATTAATTTATTATTTTTAGGGGGTGAAGTTAGTTGTCCCACCTTTTACAGAAAATGTTGCGTCCAAGCTTCTTTAGTAAAATTATCATACAGTAGATACAGCGGTAAAAAAATCGCACATATTTTTTTTTTAATGTGTAAAATAAAATCACAATTTATATAATCTTGTTATTAAATAAATAAAATAAACTCACCTTTAATTAAATCCACAAAAATAAAAAGCGCAGCAATAAATAAAAATACATTCCTGGGCTGCAACATTTTGTTCAGTGTATAAAAAAAATCCACACAGAAAAAAAATCCTTCACTTAAAACGATGTAATCCAATAAAAAAAACACTCAAAAATTCAATAAAAAAAAACTAAAAAAAACTTTTTTATAATCCTTCTAGGGGGTGGTGCACTGAGGGGTAATGTCAATTGTCCCACATTTTGACCGGCATGTTGCGCACTAGTGTCTGTATACTCTTAAGTGATCCGTTCTTCGCACTGGTTCTTACTATACTAAAAGGTAACTGTCTTCAGATACGCCACTCACCTGTATATTAGTTTGCTCGAAGGTAGAAAGCTGATTTTGCGTTGAAGAACGTATCAACGTTTATTAGGATGGGCCACATACTTTCAACTTATTATTCGCATTTTTGTGCTAATATTTTTTATTGTTTTTTATAAAAAGGGCTTTTTTCTACGACTGCTTTAGAATGTAAGCAAATACACACACTTTTCAAACACAGAATGAATCCATTCTAGCTCTAGATACGGTATGAATATTCCGTATCAAGTGTTAGAATGAGCACATGTACTGCCATCTCTTGTTTATAAAAGTAAAGAAAACTGTAGCAAAATTAGCAAAAAAATATATATATATATTTTACCATGAAACATTGAATAATTTAATGCAATTTAAAGTTTTGCGTTAATATTACATAAAATTTACTAGTTTTTCTTAATATTTGACCAGTTTTTTATCAGTTTAGTTCAAAAAATTAAATCTGCTCCATCTATTGTTAAATATTTAAACCTGATATCTGTCAGAACAATCTGACTAACCTTCAATTTTTGCATTATAATTTGTAAATATGTGCTAAAATTAAATAAAAATCTTTTTTAAGTACTGATTTGATAAAATTATTAAATAACATTACTTGCTTCATTTAAAAATATGTGTTTTGTTGCATTTACAATGTCGAGTCACAAAAAACATTGTTTTTAACCTTGTCCGCAGTTTAAAGCCATACAGTGTTTCATATTTGCAGTCGAAGAAAAGTATAGTCTACAACACGTATGGAATAGTCATCATACTTGTTATAACAATAATTATACTTTTCTCTTAAGTTTAGGTTATAATATTTGGCGCGAATCGCTGCTGTCAGAAAAATAGGTTGTCATACTAGATGAATTTGTCCTAAAGTAGTTAGGACAAAACGATTTAAAAAGTCCAATTAAATTACTAAGATCTGTACAGTTAGGACTTATTCGTCAAAATTTTTTCAGTCGGCAAATTTTACCTTCACGACAAAAACCTCGGATCGGCCCTGATACTAGAGCTTTTAGTAACTTGTGGGTCAAATTTTAAGTCTTTTTAAATTTTTGTTACGGTTACAGAGGACGAGTTGCACCCTTTGTAACCGTACCAAAACACCTATGAAAATTTATAATATATGAAACTTATAGAGAATTTCAAAAGCTAACTTGTAGCTCATTAACACTTATTTAGTTAGTTTTATTGTCTCGTTTTTGTTGAGGAAAGTATGTTTTCCGCACTTGCTTCGCGTCGTTTGGACAACGAAACGTAAAGGCGGAAGGTGAAGTATAGAGGTTTCGGTGAACGAAGCGTAAGGGGGAAGGATATTTAAGCATGAGTCACTATCACGTATTTACGGACTATACTATAGTCAACTTCAGTTTCGTGCGGTAAACTGATACCTTTCTCACTTGTTAGGAAAATAGCTATTTTTCCGTCCACCTTATAACACGCATAGATAAAAACAAAATATTCAATAATTTGGTAGATTTTCGGCTTAGCTGCAAAACCGATTTGTCTGTTTTAAAAGATGATTAACTAGGTTAACCAGTCTCTCTCTCTTTCACGAGATTTCCAGTATCTACGAATGAATGGGTTTTATTTTTTTCCTAATCAAATATTCAGTGAATATTATCCACTATTAAATAGTTGTAGGTGAAATTAAATACTTGTAAGCAGATATGTATGGGAGACACAGCGTAGTGGCTAGCGCGTGTACATAGTAAGCCTACTAGGGTGAGTTCGATTCTCACTGGCGCCGATTTGCCTTTTTCAGTTAATTAATAATTGAAATTGGCGAAGGCGATAAGTGAAACGGACACTCCCTAGAAACTGGTTCGAAAGTCAGTATAAGCCGGTGGTTCCCTCTTCTACTAGCCCACACATGTCCTGGACTTAGGGGATGCTTAATTAAGTAGAATAGTACGAGGTTAAACAAACATGTAAAACATGTATATATTATTGTGTTTAGTTTGTTTAGTTTTAAATTGTTTGTAACCTCAGAATTCTAAAAAAATTGCCTGCGGCGCTGGAAATAGTTACGGCGCGCAAATCCATAAGAAACTATTTAAAATACTTTAAAAATTAAATTAGAATGTGCTTTGAAAATTCTAGTGTGTTTGGAAAAAGGTTTATAAAAGTATTCGCCTGCGGAACAATAACATGCTTACCGAGCCGAGCCCAAGTGCCGGCCATAAATTTTAATTTAAATGTTTTTTAAAACATTTTAATTATACGTTTTTAGTGCGGGTAATTAAAAATTCTAAAATTTTTCTCCTGCTGCGCAAAACAAAACAATTAATAAATTATATTTAACAATTTACATACCTGTACCTTAGAAATGCGAAACATGAATAAGTATTTCTAAAATTTTGGTTGTGTAACGTGTTTTTTTTAGAAGTTTCTTCTCGCTATTTGAAGTTTTATAAATATTTTTCTTTTTAAATTGTTGATGTTAGGAACATAAGTGAACTTGAAAATTTAAAAAAAAAATTGCCTGCGGCGCTTAACTTGATTACCAGTAGTCTGATATCACAATATTAATTAATAGATTTTATAAAATAATTGTATATGAAATTCTGAAAAATACCTTACCTTAGGATTTCTAAAAAAAAATTAAACAAACATGGTGATGCCAATCTGTTTCATATTAATCCCCCCCCCCCCCCCCGTGAATAAAGACTGGCTCGTTTTGGGAAATTAACAAAAACTTTTATCCAATACATACAGATAATGAGACAATTACCAGCTTTATTTTAAATAGATAAACTCAATAATAACCCCCGCGTGGATTTTACTTTATTGAGTGGATAATTATTTATTTTACCCACTCATCTGTCACTTGTCAAATTATTTTCTTGTAAATGTCATTAAAATTTTTAATAAAAATATGAATTCCTAAACTATTTATTGGATAAAACCTTGTATGGCACTCATGGGTAAACCGATATTGCCCTCTCGAAAATTCTATCTTACTTTACCCACTAGTACCATAAATAACTATTTGTTAATAAAGTTCTAAAGCCGAAGAGCCAAACCTACTATCCAGTGCTCTAGGGGCTACATTTTAGTACACTACTATCCAAAAAACTTAAAAATTTAAACCTGTAATGTCACAATGTGAGCTAGTTTTGTTGCAAAACGGGTGTTCCAGACATTGTTGAATTTTCCTTTTATTTTTAACATTTTACATTTTTAATTTAACATTATATACATTTAATTTAATGATTTAATGGTATTTATAAGGATTTTATTGGTATTTTACACAGTTATTTGCAGTAGTACCTACTTTTACTGTGACATATACATAATATTAGCATTTCTATTTACGCCTAGAGCAAGGATCTTGTAGTTTGTAAAAATTTTGTCTTAATATTTCTGTTTATATGCAGGTACTCACTCATATGACCGTGAAGTGAAAACCCCGACTAGGGAAAGATAATTACCCAGATAGCACAGGTTTATACAATGTATATCCCCAGAATATCCATTTTAGGATTTCCGATATCCCCAGGATATACGATTTCGTAGGACATCCTCAGGATATACTTTGTTACTAAACGGGACTTCCAAACTGTATATCCCAAGGATATATCGAAGGTATGCCCTGAGGATATACTAATTATGTACACCTGTACCTGTACCTAACCAATGTCCCCGACAAAAGTGGCTATCAAATAGTATTACTTTTATTTTATTTTTTTGTTAAATATTGCTATTAGCAGCTTGCACCTAGGTGCAAGTTATTTAAATTTAAGCTAATAGTTTTACAAAAAAATAATAAAAGCAATACTATTTGATAGCCACTTTTGTCGGGGACATTGGTTGAGTAGGTATACCTAACCAAATACCTAATACCTAACCTCTCTACGAAATATATTTCCTTTTTCCCTCAGGGAAGGGTTATACTTACGAAATTGTCCAACAGAGCAAAACACAATATAAATATTTAATAATAACTGTGGAAAAAATTTACACATAAACAGACCAGAAACACCAACAATAACATCCGCCATTAAAGTCACGAAAAATGCGGTAAATTTAAAATAATGAAGGAAAAGCCATCGTAGGTTATCCCAGGGACATCCACGGGACATCCGCTCTGGACGTCCCTGGAATGTACGATGGACATACTGTATATCCTTGGGATATACGGGCAATATATCTTCAGGACATACCTTTCGGGATATCCTTGGAATATACGACTAATGTCCCGGGACATGCGACATTGAAAGGACATTGAGAGGATTTCCGGGGGATATTGTGTGCTACATGGGTATGTCTTGAGACAAAAATACTGTTGCCAACAAAAAATTGTTAAAAAACCGAAAATATTAAAAATATTTTTTTATCTAAAAAATTAAAAAAAAAAAGAAAAAATGCAGGGATCTCCGAGGGCTTAACCACGCTCGAAAATGTGTACAAAGAATTTGGGAATTCCAGTTAGGAATTTTACCATACTCCTTTTGTAAAATTATAATTTTTTTTAGAGCTAAACAAAATGCAAAATAAATATCCTGATATAAAGTTTGGCCAAAAAAAGTATCCCAAAAAAAATTACACCTGAATTCCTTCTAAAAGCTCCTACCTAGCTCCTAATTTTAATTAGGATCTAGGTAATACCTTAACATTTCCACGAATTTTCTTACAAGATTACCTTAAAAAATCAAAACTTACCTAAAAAAAAGGTCCGCGTTTGATTAAGATTTTCTTAGATTTTCTCTAATTTGTTCACCTGACTCAGGGCCGTAGCGAAGAAGATTTCGTGGGGGGGTCAAAAATGTTAACTTTTTTTAGTCTAAAAATGCAACTTTTTGCTGTGACAAAAAAGTTAATGACTAAAAAAAAAAGGTCCCACCCTTTCGTGAAATATGCAACTCTTGTATTTTAAATCCATGATATATGAAACGTTTTAGATTTCAATATAGGTGCGAGGGGGCTCTCCCCCGCCCCATAGCTACGGCCCTGACCTGAATTCCTCAGTGATTTACCTCACGTAATAATCGGTGTGTCCTGCCCCTCAAAGATGGAGTTAGATATCGCCCTCTATCTCACGTAACGAAGTACCGCTACTGTCAGTTACGTCCTTACGTGAGACCATGAACGTAGAGACGATATATTTATTATCCGATTCTACTTCAGCGACCAAAAAAAATATTATTAAAATATTTGCTTTTGTTCTAGGAAAAATCGTTCTAAACACTGTGAAGTACAGGACTTCAATTCATCATATAGGAGTTTACCTTTACAACATTAATTGGTAAGAATAATATTGCGAAGTCTTAGTCTTAGTCTTACATTTCAGTAGAGAATAACCTATTTAAACCTTATGATTATTCCTACGATATCCTGCAAGAAAGAAATACTTCTTTACAGGAAAATTGATATAAATTCCTTTCAGGACTAGTTGTGGTTCCTACGAAAACCTACGATGTAAAATATGTTTTCTGTACGAATAATTTGCAATTTAAATACCGGCTGTTGGTTCCAAAAGTTTAAAAGAAATTATAAAGTTAAAATAAATATTACAGTAAAGTTAAATTTTTGCTTCAACTTTGGACTTTAAAACTGCAAATTTAGTCAAATTTCATACCGTTTTTTTTAATAGAATTGAACTTGAACTTGATTTTAGGATAAAACTTTATTATTACGTTACCGATGACGATAACAATTTTCATCATAGTTAAAGGGTACTAGTGCGCTAAAAACGTGTTATGAAATGAGTGCTTTATACAATTTTTTCTATTTTGCTCTAAAATAAAAAAACTTACTTTTAAATTGATGACTAGGGTTTCCAGTCCCGAAATTCGTGATCCCGAAAGTTCGGGATATCCCGAAGATTTTTGAATCCCGAAATATCCCGAAAATCCCGAAAAATTAGAATTTATTTATTCAACTCGAATCGGGTTACTCGATATGTAATTGTGATTTGCTAATAATATTTTTTGTTTACGATGGTGAAAATGCACCCCTAAAGAAGGTCATAGTCTATGACTCATAGACCTAACGAAACAATTTCTTGGTAGGGTTAAGAGTATTATTGAATTTTTTCAGAAGTTTTGAAATAATCTAGAGGTCGCTCATGGCCATTCTTTTAAAAGATATGTTTCTTAAGCTAATAAAAAACATAATTTTAATTCAAAATTTTTAAGTTTGTTTATAATTACTTTTATATATATTTTTTATATGAATTTATATTTTAATTTTGTTTGTGTTGTTTTGTTGGTACTACCAACTTGGATGTAACTTTTTATTTAATTTATTTATTTTAACTTTTAAAAAGTATGGTGAAAATGCACCCCTAAAGAAGGTCATAGTCTATGACTCATAGACCTAACGAAACAATTTCTTGGTAGGGTTAAGAGTATTATTGAATTTTTTCAGAAGTTTTGAAATAATCTAGAGGTCGCTCATGGCCATTTTTTTAAAAGATATGTTTCTTAAGCTAATAAAAAACATAATTTTAATTCAAAATTTTTAAGTTTGTTTATAATTACTTTTATATATATTTTTTATATGAATTTATATTTTAATTTTGTTTGTGTTGTTTTGTTGGTACTACCAACTTGGATGTAACTTTTTATTTAATTTATTTATTTTAACTTTTAAAAAGTATGTTTTTTTAACTTTTTATTTTATTTATTTATTTTAACTTTTAAAAAGTTTGTTTTTTTTTTAACTTTTTATTTAATTTATTTATTTTAACTTTTAAAAAGCTTGTTTTTTCTTAATAATAAATATTTTACTGAATATTTATTTTTTTTTTCGTGATGCACACATACAATTTGTATATAAAAAAATTTTTCTTGCTTTTATTAGTGTTTATTTAATTTTTTATTTATTAAATTATTTAATTTAGTAAAATATAAATTTAAATAAAATATGGTTAATACTGGTTATTTTAATAAAAGTTTTTGGTTTAAATTTTATAATTTTATTTATTTAATATAAGAAAATTAATTTCTGATGAAATGAGACATTTTTAAATTTCGGGATCGGGATCGGGATCCCGAACTTTTTGAAATTTTCGGGATTTCGGGATCGGGATCCCGAAACCTGGATTCCCTATTGATGACCGATTTAGGTATTTTTTTTTGGGTTGGCATTACAATTTTCGCAGTGTTTGAAACTCAAAGAACAAACGATATTTTGATATCTTTTTTAGTCAGCTCTTCTCTTTTTCACTGCAAGTAACCAAGCCACAATTTTAACACGGTAAAAATTAACTTAAAACACAATTTCGTAGAAAACTAAACTTAAAAGCGATGTTGACATTTGCTCGGAAGACGTCATTCATTTGTCGAGAGGATTCTGTTGGCTACCCAAAAGAAAAAGTACTAACCTCTTATGAAAAAGTCCAAACCTCTTATAAGAACACGCAAAATGCGGGTGATTATTAGCTTATAATAGTCAGAAAATAGAAAAAATTTATTTCTAATAACCATATTGTAATTTTAAACTCAATTTTAGGATAATGATTTATAATCAGTGGCGCACCCAGGATTTTTCTTGGGAGGGGGGGGGCTGAACCAGGGACGGCCACAGTACTTTTTATGGTCTATTTATGGCCTATTTAGCTTTTTAACAGTAAAGGGTGCAGATTGTAGCCAGACTGTTTTGCAATTTTGGTAAGCAAGTTTAGCGCCGCAGTCAATTTTGATTAGAATTTTCAAGGTCACGCACTGTAAATGATTTTACAAAATCTATTAATTAAAATTGTAATATCACATTATTGCTTATCAAGAAAATTTTAAGATTTTATAGTTTTTCCGGATAAGCAAATTATTTTATAAAACTTCAAATGAGTAGGTAAAAACCTCTTAAAATACAACTGATCATGTTTAACACCGCAGGCAAAAATCTTTAGAAATATTGATGCTTTACATTTTCCAGTTTGATGGATTGTATTATTTTATAAAATCTATTAACAAAAATCGAGATATTAGCGCCGCAGGCGAAATTTTTTGAAAAGCTAACAAGCAAAATATTTAAATAAAGTCATTTTAAAAACAGTAAATTTGAGGGCTTGCTCCAAATTTTCATAAAAGAACATTCTTGTAGATTCCTGTAAGATTACATACGAAAATACTAATTAGAATGTGAATGATTTATTAAGCAAATTGGTATAAATTTATATAGCAGGTGTTAAAGAGAAAATTCTAATGAATTCCAAATGAATTTCAGAGTTTTAAGGCGAAAATTTAGAAAATTTAGAATATAAAAGATTTAATGAGAAAATTGTTATTAAATTTAAATACCAGGTTTAAAAAGAAAATTCTAACGCAGTCCCAATAAGATTTAAACAGCATATTCATATTGACTTAATTACAGTTTTAAGGTGAAAATACTTATGCTATAGGTGGGCCATGTTATTTCCTACCACTAACAAAAATTTTTAAATGAATAAAGTCACTTCTTGAAATACTTTCGTTATAACTTACCAGTCAGCTAATTCGATACACATTATCGGATTCCTCACTTCCGAAGTCCTCAAGTTGTTGAAAATGGATCGATTTTTTCGTTATTTTTTTGATATCTCTTCGCGTTTTCAAGATACAAGCAAAAATGTGTGTGTTTGTGTTTAAAACCATTGATCCATTGTAGAACCAGATTCATTCTTATAAAAACCTGCTTCATTGTTAAGAAATTTCGTTCAAAATCTTATTAAAACTTATCAGGATTAAATTTATTTTCCAAAACCTAAATTCTTATAAAACCCTGCTTCATCGGTAAGAAACTTCGTTAATAATCTTATTAAAAGTTCTATAAAGTTTTAATAAGATCAAATATGAAAATTTTCATAAGAATTAACCAGAACGTTTTTACATGGTTTCCTATAAACCAGTAAAAAATTTGGTTATTCTTTAATTTTGCCCCAATTTTTTACAGTGTACCATTCCTACAGGAGCCTGTTAATTTTATTTTTTTTAAGGTTTGTTACAGGATTTTAAATATTCATTAATTTTCTTTATAGCACGTTTAATTTTCTATTATTTATCTATATCTATATATTAAAATCTTTGCATTTAAAACCGAGAATTATACATAATTTGTCTTATCATCAGCAACATTCCTAAGAAGTGAAAGTATATACCTACCTTATAAATTTGATTATTATTAGTATTACCTATTGTAAAGAATTTATGAATACCTACATCCTATTTAGTTAACTACTTAAGTTATTTAACACCTTAAAAATCAAAAACCTTTGGAGTGAGTCAAATCTAACCAGCCGTCTCGAAAGAGCGAGAATACTTTCTCATAAAAAAAAGTCCAGAAACAATTTGTTACATTTTTGGGTCATAAAAAAAAAGATTATTACATTTTTTGTGTAATTTTGTTAATAGCATAGGAAAATAGCGGGGGGTCAAAAATTTGCGTTACGTAATACTTGAACGTTCCCAAAGGGGGTCATGGTAAAAAATAATAATTACATTTTTTGTGTAATTTTATTTTGGTTTGGTTTCTAAATGTTTCTTCTATTGTGAATAATATGAAAGTAATGTCTAAAAACAATTTTTTACATATTGGGGGAGAAGGGGAGCGCTGGAAACAATGATAAATACATTTTTTATGTATTTTTATTTAACGTTTGATGTGGTTTTTATTGTTTTTTCTATTGTAAATAATAAAAAAATACGTCCAAAACAAAAATTTAACCTCCCTTTTACCCCCCTTTCCCCCAACCGATTTTGCTCAAAATTTCAGCCTCAACTACGAACTTGTCCAAGATAATATAAAAATAGATCTTCATACGAAATTTTAAGTCGCTAGCTCAAAGCGTTCTTAAGTTATCGTGGATACAGAGAAATACAGACAGACGGACCGACACAATAATTTCTTTTATAAGAAAGGAAAAAACTACTGGGGGGAAAAAATCAAGTAAACATTTTTTTTTCGAAATACGAACAAATAAAAAAATACATATTAAGTAATAAATATTAAAAAATATATATTCAAAAATAAATTTAAAAAAAATGAAATACCTAGCTTGTAATTTTGTTTTTTTCAAAAGATTTTTTTTTGATAAACAATTTTTTTTTTTTTTTTGAGATAATAGTTTTTACTTTTCTCGGGGAAAGAAAAAAAAGAGATATTAGATGAGATGTATCTACTAGATACCTATGATATTTAAATTTTCGTAGTAGGAAATATTGTTAGTTCTGTTGGGCACCAACAAAAGTATTTTTTTTTTCGAAAAAGAAAAAAAAAATGAAAAAAAAAATCCGATGGCTTTTCGGTAAGATTTCTGAAAAATCGACATTTTCGCCATTGCTAAGGCTTTTTGAAAAATTTTTATGTACAAATTTTTGTCCGCAGTTCACACTCTTATCAAAATAGATACTTTTTCAAAAAAGAAAAAAAAATAAAAGAAAAAAATGTTTTTACGCTTAACGGTAGGCCACACCGATTTATCGTAGTCAGAACTTTTCCCAAACAGAACGACACAGACACTTTTTTTTTAATTTCAAATTTTTAAACAAGCCGTGACGAAATGTAATGCAGCGCATTTCATTATTCACAGTGGATGGTTTGGATATTGCATTTTTCCAAATACGCAAGTTAAAATTATTTAAAACGCAAAATAAAACATGGCTACCAACAAAAGAATACTTCCCCTGTAGGCGGCCTAGGTTTGGATGTTAGAATTAGAACAATCAAGTTTTTTTTTTCGGAATTCGAAAAATATGTATTTTTTTCAACAAAAGAACTTAAAAAGAAGTAAAAAAAATTCAAGAAAAACTAAAAAAAAATATTTTATTTTTCAAAAATAAAAAAATAACACTTTAAAAATATTTTTTTTTAACAAAGAGATTTTTTTAAAGTTTTTTCAATTTTTTTAAAAGTTTAACCCCCAATAACTTTTTTGCTTTCGGGGGATTATTCAAGAACAATAAGAATCTCCCCCTTATAGAACTTTCCTGAATATTTCGGGTCGATCGGATTATTCGTCCTTGAGTCATCGTCACACAAAACGTGACATCGGACGGACAGATAGACAGACGGACGGACAGACCGAGATTTTCAAAGTTTCCTATTTTTTCATGAAACACATTTGCATCCAACCCAGGTAGCAAAATAACATGACATTCACGTGAAAGTCACGTTAATATGTGACATGTGATGTTAAGATTGTAGTCTCATTTAACAAGAATGTAGCAAGGTGGGGATGTCCTAAGTCCGCCCCTAATAACATCACACAATGACATCCCGAAAATAACGTGTTTGTGACATCATAAATCCACATTCCTGTTATATCTAATATCTTATGGATGCATTACTGGTACTTTAATATTTAAATAATATTCTAGCTTTTTCTAAATTAAAACCATTAAAAACGCTATAACCCTATAAAAAAATCGGATTTAAAATCAATCAGTAATTAAAACAATCACAGATTGAAACAGATAGATTCTAAATACGAAATTGCAGATTAAGCGGAGAATATATTCCTTTAATCCGTGTCCGTGGTCTTGAGAAGCCCGGCAGAGCCCCCTATCCATTGGAAATCGTATAATGTGTATACAATTTCCTTATAATAATTTACTCTATCAACATCATCTTATATCGATTTTTTTGCTTCGAACGTCGGTAAGAAGCAAAATAACATGACATTCACGTGAAAGCCACGTTAATATGTGACATGCGATATATTCACAGCGTTGCTAAATATTTGTTATTAAATAACATGGTTGTCACGTCACACGTGTTACGTTGAAAATGTGATGTTAAATACATGTTATTTTTCAATATTATGTGATGTTATGATTTAGTTTAAAAATACACCCAAAAGTGATGTTAATTTCTTGTAATATAACATCCCTTGCTACCTGGGAAGACTTTTTTATTTCAGGCGATTTTGGGAAATTCTAAACTACCGTATAATACTATAATAACGCACGACTTTTCTATAGGGGAACTAAAAAAAAAAGAAAACTAAAAATATATTCATTGAATACAAAAGTTATACAAAAAAAAAGTTAAGGTCAATCCATTAATGGATGGTTTACCCAGTCAGTAACACTACCCATGTAGCAAGGGATGTTATATTACAAGAAATTAACATCACTTTTGGGTGTATTTTTAAACTAAATCATAACATCACATAATATTGAAAAATAACATGTATTTAACATCACATTTGCAACGTAATACGTGTGACGTGACAACCATGTTATTAAATAACAAATATTTAGCAACGCTGTGAATATATCGCATGTCAAATATTAACGTGGCTTTCACGTGAATGTCATGTTATTTTGCTTCTCACCGACGTTCGAAGCAAAAAAATCGATATAAGATGATGTTGATAGAGTAAATTATTATAAGGAAATTGTATACACATTATACGATTTCCAATGGATAGGGGGCTGCCGGGCTTTTCAAGACCACGGACACGAATTAAAGGATATATTCTCCGCTTAATCTGCAATTTCGTATTTAGAATCTATCTGTTTCAATCTGTGATTGTTTCAATTACTGATTGATTTTAAATCCGATTTTTTTATAGGGTTATAGCGTTTTTAATGGTTTTAATTTAGAAAAAGCTAATATCCTAAAATATTATTTAAATATTAAAGTAACAGTAACGGCATCCATAAGATATTAGATATAACAGGAATGTGGATTTATCACAAACACGTTATTTTCGTTTGGACTTTTTATTTCAGGCGATTTTGGGAAATTCTAAACTACTGTATAATACTATAATAACGCACGACTTTTCTATAGGGGAACTAAAAAAAAAAGAAAACTAAAAATATATTCATTGAATACAAAAGTTATACAAAAAAAAAGTTAAGGTCAATCCATTAATGGATGGTTTACCCAGTCAGTAACACTACCCATGTAGCAAGGGATGTTATATTACAAGAAATTAACATCACTTTTGGGTGTATTTTTAAACTAAATCATAACATCACATAATATTGAAAAATAACATGTATTTAACATCACATTTGCAACGTAATACGTGTGACGTGACAACCATGTTATTAAATAACAAATATTTAGCAACGCTGTGAATATATCGCATGTCAAATATTAACGTGGCTTTCACGTGAATGTCATGTTATTTTGCTTCTCACCGACGTTCGAAGCAAAAAAATCGATATAAGATGATGTTGATAGAGTAAATTATTATAAGGAAATTGTATACACATTATACGATTTCCAATGGATAGGGGGCTGCCGGGCTTCTCAAGACCACGGACACGAATTAAAGGATATATTCTCCGCTTAATCTGCAATTTCGTATTTAGAATCTATCTGTTTCAATCTGTGATTGTTTCAATTACTGATTGATTTTAAATCCGATTTTTTTATAGGGTTTAATGGTTTTAATTTAGAAAAAGCTAATATCCTAAAATATTATTTAAATATTAAAGTAACAGTAACGGCATCCATAAGATATTAGATATAACAGGAATGTGGATTTATCACAAACACGTTATTTTCGGGATGTCATTGTGTGATGTTATTAGGGGCGGACTTAGGACATCCCCACCATGCTACATTCTTGTTAAATGAGACTACAATCTTAACATCACATGTCACATATTAACGTGACTTTCACGTGAATTTCATGTTATTTTGCTACCTGGGTAAGCTCACTCACCCACTCACATTTCATTGGTTAAACTAAAAACATTAATCATAATAATTATTCTTACAGTGGATTGTATAAACTAACCTTCCCAGACAGCACATGATATCTTAAAGACGTCTTTTTTAGATCTTAATTATGTCTAGACGCCTAAAGACTAAAAAGGATATCTTATGGACTTCTTTTTAGGGATGTTTAAAAGATATCTAATTATGATGTATATAAGATGTCTTTTAAGTATCGGTACAAGACGTCTTAACTTTGATACTCATCGCTAAAAATAAATTAACCACAATCAACTATTAAAAAAAATACCATTTTTTTAAAAGATCTTTTTAAAAAAAAACTTTTTTTCATTTTTTTTTTATTTTTATGAAAAACGAAAAAATAAAAAAAAAAACAAAAAATAAATTTTCAAAAAGAACTGAAAAAAAAAATTAAAAAAAAAATAAAAAAAAATCACATTTTTTAAGATCTTTTTTTGACAAACAAATTTCCTCTTATTCTAATTCTTATTACGCTTTTTATATCAATACGACCGTACCTAGCAACGTAAATGGAAGGGGGTATTATATTGTAATGTCGCCTGTGCAAGGCGTCAGTAAGGCGTTTTAAAAAAGATGTCTTAAAGACGTTACCTTTTGTAACATACGACGTCGTGAAGACGTCTTTAAGATGCATATACAAACCGACGTTCTTAAGACGTCTTGAATGACGAGCTACGACATCTTTAAGATCTCTTTAAGTCATCTTTGTGCTGTCTGGGTTAATATAATATATTTAGTAAATTAAAATATATATATTGAGATAAAGTTTTTATTTTTTTTTAGCGTATTATTTTTTGAAAAAGCAAAAAACTATTGCTTTCTCGTATTTTTAATTGTAAGTCGGTTCATGGATTTATATGTGTTAAGTTGAGCAAATTATCACCTATAAAATTTTTATTTCAAACATATTTAATAAAATAGAAAGTTTTTAGCTTTAACGTTAATATATGTAGATATTTTTTATATTTGTTGTATGAAAAAGCCTCCAGGCAAAATTATCTTTCCTAAAGAGTTTTCGGTAGGCAGGTACTTGGCTTAAAAGTAGGTTAATAATATTTATATATTTGGGACATCATCAATTTTTTATATTTATAAATTATTTATCTTATAAAAAAATTAATAAAAAAAACGAAAAAAGTAAAAGAAAAAAATCAATCAGTATTTTACAGTTAAATAAATTTTATATTTAGATTGTTCGATTTTGTTTCTGATTATAGGCAACTTGTAATACAATAGTTGCTGAAGGTAGCGGCAATAAATTGCTTTATCCAATACATAGATAATGAGACAATTACCAGCTTTATTTTAAATAGATAAACTCAATAATAACCCCTGCGTGGCTTTTACTTTATTGAGTGGATAATTATTTTACCCACTCAACTGTCACTTGTCAAATTATTTTCTTTTAAATGTTATTAAAATTTTTAATAAAAATATTAATTCCTAAGCTATTTATTGGATAAAACCTTGTATGGCACTCATGGGTAAACCGATATTGCCCTCTCGAAAATTAACCTGCTTAATACTTGAACGTTCTCTTTTTTGTATTTTGACAAGACTTATTGAAAATAAAAATATAAATGTGACTTCTTGAAGAAGTATAAATAAAACACAGATTTAGTAACTTTTTAGTGACTTTTATTTTGTTATAATTAACATACAGAGTGCACAATAAAAAAGTCTTTCCTTTTATTATACTTAAAATTTGACACTGTATGGTAATATTGATGTTAAACTTTTATACTAAATTTTCTCAAAAAAAATTATACAGTAAATACTTTTTTAAATACTTTGTATAGCTTTTGTTTAGTGGTTTTGGAATATGTATGTGCCAAAAATATACCGTGATAAAAACTATTTTAATTTTTGAGCACATTTTGAATTAGTTTATCATACAAGGAGGAAAATTACTATTTTTAGGGCGATTACGGGGATTGCCACCCGAACTCGTTTAGCGAGGTTGGCAGCCATATTCGCCTTAAAAAGAGCTTTCGTCGTGCACCATACACTATTTTTGATTCAACCGTAATATCTTAATACATTTCTATTTATCTTAATACATTTCTATTTTTGAGAAACATTTGATGTTTGGTTCAAAAGTCATCAGCATTTTTCAGTTCGCGCGAAAAAGGAGGATGCATGATGACGTCATCTGGAGTTTTTATTACGCATCCTAGAAGCAACGGACTAATTTCATTAGCGACTTTTTTTTCATAGCCAATTTTTCGTGAGTAATCGTAGTCAGAGCGGTACTCGCCTATTAATTAAAACTTTATTTCTTTTAGATATTTAAGGCAAAATGATAATAGTATATTAAAGTACTAGTTCCATAACATACGTTTTTAGCGCACGAGTACAAGTTTAGAAAACGAGTCGCTTGCGGCGAGTTTTCTAAAGTACTAGTGCTCTAAAAACGTGTTATGAAACGAGCCTTATACAATTTTTTCTATTTTGCTCTAAAATTTAAAAAACTTACATTTAAATTGATGGCCGATTTTTGTTTTGGGTTGGCATTAGTTTACACTATAACTAAAATTCTAAGAACAAATGATATTTTGTTATATTTTACAGTCATCTCTTCTTTTTCACTGCAATTAACCAGTCCACAATTTTAACACGGTAAATAATCCAAACACAAAATTTTGTAAAAAATTAAACTTTAAATCGACATTGACATTTGCACGCAAAACGTCAAGAGATAGGGTTTTGTATGTTGCCAACCCAACAGAAAAAAAAGTAGAGACCTCTTATGGGCCTATAAGAACACGCAAAATGCGTGTGATTATGAGCTTATAAGAGTCGCAAAATAGAAAAACATAATAATATGATCAAGATATATAGCGTACCGACTATGGTTACTCGCAAAAAATTGGCTCATGTCATCCGATCGACGAAAAGCGCGACGTTTCAGTAAATATAATGCATTTTGGTTGTGGTTGCTAAGCGACGGCCAACTGCAGATGAAGTCAGAGGAAAAATCGAACCTCGAGCGAAAATAATTCGTAAAATTCATTTAAAATGTTTTTGACTGGTTTTAATGTCAGAGTACTGTATATTTTCAATATAAATTTTAAAAAAATATCAAAATTCTCACATAGGATTCTTGTCCATAGTTTCTTACTGACAAAGCTCATGACTTTAATTTTCTTTGTATGCTTTTGTTTTTTTTTTTGAGAAAATCTAGAAATAGTCGTTTGAGGCGTTATAATAAATACATAATTTGCTAAAAATAATAATCATATTTTTTTTGTTGCACATTTATTTTTATTTTACAACGCTAAAGACTTAAAATTAATATCCTTTTTTTCAATTCATGGGCAAAAATTATTATCATAATTTTTTACTGTGCCAAAAACTATAATGAATTGCAAGAACTTTTAACCATTTTTTTCCATTACAAATATTGTCAGTATTTAATGTTTTTACGTTCGATGTTGGCTGACGGTGTCAAACGCTTTAGAGTAATGAAAGTTTTTTAGATGAAGCAGGAATTACTGATGAGAAGATGTCACACCCAAATTTATGTAATTTTATTACGCGATGATGATTTATTTTTTTTTAAATCAAGACTACTGTGTTACTCCATAAAGTTAATGTTATGTCTGAAATGACTTTTGATTTACACAAAATTCAAAGTATTAATAATAATTACTGAGCTGTGACAACATAAATACGTCATTATGACGTCTCTCTGGAACGGTTAAAAACCTTTGAAATTCACTATAAATTTTTCTGTTTGGTTTTTAATTTTTTGCACACTATCCAAAATGTTACAAAAAAATTATTGAATATCACTATTCAAAAGAAGTGAAAATATATACAACATTTAAATACCAAGTTATTTTTATATACAAAATAGTTTTTTTTTTCAATATTTTTAACTTTTTTTTAAATTAAATATTAAGTTAAAAATTTATATATCGTACGTAATAGGAAATTAATGGTACGTGTTAAGACAAAACAAAATTATTTATTAATTTGATAAAACTATTTTAAACTAATCAATAATTTTGCTGTTATCTTTTATATCGAAAATATCCCAAATTAAAAATTAAATTAAAATAGTTTTTTCTCAGACAGAAATATGATTATGAAAATCTTATATTTGTATTTTCGAGACATTTAGTTTTTGTGGTAAAAACTTGAACAACTTTTAATGATTTTTTGAAAGCACCTCGAATAAGTTTTTTGGACTCGGCTGTCATCTCCTCTAAAAACATTCGTTTTCATGTCTTAATTTGAGTACTTTTTACACGTAGTATTTTATCTAAAACCAAAATATTTTTTATTTTGATAGAACGTCAAATTAACTTTTTTTTAATCTATTTGCTTTTTACTTTCAATCAACATCGAGATCTTTTTTTTTCCGAAAAAACGAATTTTCGATATTGTCAGTTCATGAGTTCGTCCGTCCATGGACCTGCAGGCAATCTTATTTGACGGATAAAAACCAAACTTAGACTAAGTTTTTTAGGGATTCAATTTTGCTTAAATTTTGAATGTAATAGTAAATTAAAAACATAACATGTCATTACTGGAAAAAAAGTCCTGCTTAGCAGAAACGCAGTAAAAGGCGATAACATTACAGTCGATATTTCTGACCATCTTAAAATCGACTGATATCTCCTTTTACTGCGTTTTTGCTAAGCAGGATTTATTCACCGAAAATAAACACAAACTGATTATAAAAATAACGAAATAATCAAAATGTCAAAATACACACATTCCCGCGAGAACGTAAGTGCCTGTGCAACCGTACCGTTTTCAGTTATAAAAAAAATATGTCTGTCGGAGAAAAATACCCGAATCAAAAAAAATATATATATACAAACTTTCATACACTTAAAACTATATTTTTAAATTCTAGACAATTGTATATTTTGTAAATTTACAGTCAATGATAATCGGATTAAGAAAATGATAACCATATACAGATAATCTATAAATTTAGTATACACTTGAAATCAGGCTTCGTACATACCTCTGCAAACATTTTACTCAACAAGTCGCGAATATTTATTTTACATTACATGTTTGTTTACCAAACCTCGTACTATTATACTTAATAAGGCCTCCCCTTAGTCCAGGACTTGCGTGGGCTAGTAGTAGAGGGAACCACTGGCTTATACCGACTTTGGAACCAGTTTTTATAGTGAGTGTCCGCTTCACTTACGCCTTCACCAAATTTCAATTATTAATTAACTGAAAAAGGCAAATTGGCGCCAGTGAGAAAACTCACGCTAGCTTGTCAAGTAGACGACCTAGCCCGCTCAGACAGAGCTTCCTAAACGCAGAACTATTGATCCCGAGTTAATCCGAGAGTGGCCATAAGAGGATACAAATTCTACTTTAAAGTGTATACTAAACAAATGGATAACCTGCATATTTTTAAAACGTATTTTTTAGGAACAAAAACTTGAAATGCAGAAAAAAATTATTACAAATATGTTAACAGTCCTTATGTTAATTAACTATAAAAATGTTAATTTTTTTCTCTGAAAATTGTCTTTTACTTTCCTAAAACTTTATTTAAGATACTTTTACCAATTAAATACTTTTTTCCGTGTTTTTTTTACCTGAAATTTTGTTTGGAGATAAAAATGTCAAATTTGTTTTTCGCTTCACACATCATGGTGTTGCTTTCTTAACCTTGTATCTCCAAAAAAATCGATTTTCGGTTCCTTGCACTAATCAGCTATGTACATGATGATTAGTAACTTATACGAACTCCAATTAACTACTTCAATTAGTTTCAAGTTACGTTTTACTCGAAAAATTAATTGGAGTTTGTATAATTTACCACTTGCGGTGCACAAATAAAATATAACTAAGAAACACTGAGACCAGTTGGTCCATTGTGTCCGCATTTACATCCTTTGATGCAAGAGCAAAAGCCATATCGTCACACTTTATGTGCAAAGATAGTTTGCATGTGTTTAAAATATTATGGAATTTTCCATATTGATCCCGATAGAAAACCCACTGCGTGAGGCTTCTCTTATTATGTAAGAGTAGTCCCGGGCGAATAGACAGGAATTAGGGTCGCCCATTGCAGAGCCTGTTACATTGGAAAGGCTGTTAACTAAGGGAGGTCGCCCGGTATCCCAAAGTCATCGGTTTAATATAGTATACTACTGCCCTATAGTATATTCAACTTTAAGATGCAGTAGTAATAAACAAACGCACGTGATTACAACGGATTTAGTGACAGGGTAGGACTCAAAACAAAATATTTCTATATGACGGTCCATTGAAATGCATTGTACGCTTCATCGCAAGTGCTCACGTACTGACCTGTTTAATTTTCTACATCCCTACTCTCGCAACATTCGAGTGTTTAAACCAATAAAATAACGCGCCCGCTGCCGCCTGTGCGATTCTTTTGTTTACTTCCACCTCACCTTGGACTTGAATTTACTATAGTACCACGCAGTCTTCGGCACGATTGTTCCAGCTTGACTTGTGGAGGTAATCTGACGCATGTTGATGCTTTTTAATGTATGACTTCAATAACCCGGCCATTTCTCCTACCTCAAGAAGGAACATGCGAGCATCAGGTGCCTCGGGATCGCTACACCCGTACCATTAGAATTAATGAGCCTCTGAGGATTACCAGTACAAATACAAAGTTGATATAGTACAAGGAACCGAAAATCGTACATAACCTTATAACGTATGTTAACCTTCATTTTTGATGTATTTTTAATTGATAATTGTATAATATAAAAAGTCAGTTACCTACAATATTTACTTGCGTAAAGTAACACCGAGTGTTTTTTTGAATTTGATACTTCCGAGACACTTCGTGTTAATAAGCTAATCCTTATAAAACTCAACAATCAAATTGAATGTTTTTTTTATAGTTAACAACTAAATTATACCTATGCAATTAAATCTCACGGAGACAAAAAAATGAATAAAATACAAAACTAAAATTGTATCACATTATGGATTAACTCAAAACTAAATATAATTAAATGTTTAAACCTTACCGATTTTTTACTTTATACAGGTGATCAATAACTGGCATGCCATTATTAAGAGGTGATTTTATGTCCAAAAATATCAAAAATCCTATAAAGGGTTGGTCCGCAAATGAGGCTTAAGGGAGTTACGGCCCTTTAATATCGTAATAAAAATAAGGTTTTTGATTGGGAGGCATAGCGTAGTGGCTAGCGCGTGCACATAGCAAGCCTACTAGCGTGAGTTCGATTCTCACTGGCGCCGATTTGCCTTTTTCAGTTAATTAATAATTGAAATTTGCGAAGGCGATAAGATATAAACTGGTTCGTAAGTCAGTATAAGCCGGTGGTTCCCTCTACTACTAGCCCACACAAGTCCTGGACTTAGGGGATGCTTAATTAAGTAGAATAGTACGAGGTTAAACAAACGTGTAATGTAATGTAATTGATAACTCTGGTACCCTTTAAGCTAGAGCGACGAGCTTTTGAATGTATATTAGTATTAATAAGGGCAATAAGTTTGTTAACTTATTTTTTTTTAATTTATTCAGAGGCGTCCCTAGACGAAAAAATGTATTAGGCTTAACATATTTCAGCCCCAAACTTTTTTATCTGTACTTTTTTTAGATTTTTTTTGTAAAAAAATATGGATTTCTTGAGTAAAAATACATAAAAAATGTCATATAGTGTAACACTGTATGAGCAAACGTTTTCAAAAAAAAAAATGCAATTAAGAGGAAGTAACATTTTGTGCCAACAAAAACGTTACTTTTTAAAAGGCTATTACTCCTGTAATATTAAATTTAGGTGCTTTGGTGAAGATACTTTTTTGCTTAGTTTTAAATGAAGAATCGCCCTGCAGCATTAAAATTTTATTTATGCTGTTTTTTGTTCCCCATTCAATATGTCATCTTTGAAGGGCCGTTTATAGAAACATTTTTCATATTTTTGGATGTAGAATCATCTCTTAAATTTTGGCGTGGCACTTACTGATCACCCTGCATAATACAAATCAAAAATATTTCAACTCTCTTAAAAAGTACAAGTACATTTTACGAGGTGTGATCGAAAATTAATTATAATTCAAATAGCCCTGGTATGTTGTTTCTTTTTTCCGTTAAACAAATTTTTAAAGCAACCACTTATCATTAGAGCTTGGAACGCAAAAAATTGAATTAAAAAAAAACTAATTTTTAAAGTAAATAAATACTTAAAACTATAATTCACTAACTGTCATGTGGACGCTGTTATTGCATAGTGAATCACTTTACATTAAATGTTTGTTTAAACTCGTACTATTCTACTTAATTAAGCATCCCCTAAGTTCAGGACTTGTATGGGCTAGTAGTGGAGGGAACCACCGGCTTTAACTGACTTTTAAACAAGTTTATAGGGACTCTTTGTTTCACCTGTCGCTTTTGCCAAATTTCAATTATTAATTAACTGAAAAAGGCAATCGGCGCGAGTAAGAGTCGAACTCACGCTAGCCGGTGTATTTGAAGTATGCGCTCTAACCCGTTCGACTAAATCTCCCGGAGCATGAATATTTTTTTTTTAAACATATTCCTTTTTTTAATATTTTTTACAAAAAAAACATTCTTTCAAAACAACAATTTTTCAACATGTTCTAAGTGTCACTATGCAATAACATCTCTTATTTAAACTGAAATCGTGGATACATAACACATCTCAGACATTATGCCTTTTTTTAGTCTATATAAAATCAGAGCGCACAAGCGAGAAGACATAAGTGACTCACAGGCATTCTCTTTAAATCCCTTAAATCCACAAAACAAGGACTATTTTTAAAGTATAAAAAAATAAACACACCTCGTATTTTATAATTAATATTAAAATAAAATATTTATATACGCGTCAGCATTTTTATTTTTGTAACAAAAATTAACACGTTTATTTTTATTTACCCGAAGTACAATAATAATAGTAAAACTTACCATATTATGGTTCTTTTTCAACTTACCATTAAAAATGAAATACACTTATTTAAATCTATACAACAAATACACATTTTTTTTCGTCAGTCTAGATATGTACAAAAATTTATTCATACAATTTTAAGGCTTCGTTCTTCAAGAACACAAATGTTAAGCATTGACATTTTGTTTTTTTAAATAAATTATTAGCTTACTCAATCTCGAAATAATTAAGTACCTAACCTATAAAACCCCAAAGAATAGGGGGTCCGGTCAGTGGGCCGAATTGAAACTAAAATTTTATGGAAAAGAGTATGGATAGCAACTATTTTGAAAAAAATTAGGTTACATAGAATTTTTGACATTTTTGTCAGAAATAAATCTACAATTCAAGAAAAAATATCTTTCTATAATTTTTTAAAAAACTGGAGATAATGGTTTGTGTAGTGAAATTAAATTGATTTAGTACACTGTATTCATAGTTGTAAAAAAACGTTTTTTTTTTTTAGTTGTAAATTGGTTATCTGCAAATATATAATATATAATATACCAAGGGGTAAACCGCTGACAAAATTTTTTACACCTTTAGGAGGAAATCTTCAAAGATTTCTTCGTAAGCTTCAAATATTTTCTCCAATTTGTACACCTCAATTCCTCTGCGGTTTACTCCTCATAATATACGTACTAAAAAGTTTTAAGGACACAAGCTCATATCAATAAAAGGAGTTACTTTTGGAAATAAATAGTTTTAAATAATATAATCTATACACAAATCATAGTAATATGAGTCAGATTTCCATAATTTTTGAGAATACTGCATAAAAGGATTGCCAGACAGAATACGAAACTAATGGAAAAAGTGCGATAATATTGGACCTCAAGAAGACCAATAAAACTAGTTATAAACACACCTTTTCTACATATATTTCTGTAACGCATATTTTATAATAAAAAAAAGAACGTCCAATTTTATTTGTGAATTGAGAACATTTAAATCATTTTCTCTCAAATTAAAGATATTAAAAAAATACAAGGTTCAAAATATATGAAAAGAGTGTGTGTTTTTCCTTCCGGAAATGCAACTTTGATTATTATTCTCCTGTACCCTTTATTTAATTTTACCATACAAACCATTATAACGGCTAATTTACAAAAAATGGTTAAGAAAATTATATTTTCTTATTAATTGTAATTTGATTATTTTTTTGGCAAACATGCCAAGAAAAATTGTAGGTTATACATTTTTTACTATCCATAGTCCGTCCCTTAAAATTTTAGTTCAGATTCGGCCCACCGACCGGACCCCAAGGACAGGTACACCTAATTTACGTAAGATATCAGCATAAATGTCAATATTTTTTGTTTCAAAAATACGTATTGTACAACATAAGCTGTTCTTGAAAAATGAACCCATTATTTCACAGTTATTCGCTCATTATTCTTTTAATGAGCAAAAAGTATGAGAAAATATGTATAGTTAACCAACTGAAATATCATATGGGTCCTGTTTTGGAAAAAGGATGTAACCCACATTGAATTTTGCAAACAAGACACTGTAATTTAAAAATGTTACAAAATTTTTGGACGCTTAAAAATTTAGTACTATAGTAGCAAAGTGCTAGAAAAAATTGCAGAGTGTATAAAATTGTAAGTCTTTATGTTAAATTGTTTAGAATATTTTTAAGTGCTGTTATCCCAAATTGTAAAAACAATATAGTTCACCTTTTTCCAAAAATATTCGCCATAATACCGGGTGTCCCAGCCAAGACGAACCAGGCGTTTTCTTGCGTTATTATTAAAGCTATCGAAACAAAATTTAATATACACCCAGTAAGTTATTATTCTGTCCAAAGAAAACGGTTGGACTGTCTTTTGTGTTTGAGTTACAGCTATTTCTAATCAATTTTTGTTGGAAACTTTAGGTTAAAAATGATAAAATATAAAAATTTACGATATTTTCTTTATCGTGTATAATATCTTTAACAAAAAAAAACTTATATTTTTTATCAAATTAAACTTTTAAAAATGTCAAAATAATGAAATATTTCTTTTTGTGTAGATCTAAACAAGTTATTTTAAAGCATACTAGATACGAATAATAAGGTCTAATAAAAAGTTTACCTATGAAAATCTGACTTTAGTCAAATTTTGACATTTCCTTCTTGTCTGTTTTATCCAAAAGAAAATCATTTTTTTACGGCTTAAAAGCCAAAAGAAGTAGCCGTTATCTATCAAAACGTATTTTAAATGGAAGATATCCAGACGTCTATTGATAAAAAACATTAAGAAGAGATATTGACCATTTTAAGAATACTACAGCGTTTTATGCACGTGTACGATATTGCAAGAGTTCCAATAACCGGAAACCCGAATAGAATAGTTGAATATGCCATTGGAGAAAATCCTTTTACAAGTGACTGTGTATTAAAAAAAAGGGTTGTTAGGAAACCTCCAACGCTTTGCAATTTATAAGGGAGCGGAATACGCTTTTGCTTGAGTGTTATGCTGCAAAACATCCGAAGATATTTAGCTTCGGCGTTTAAAGTGTTTAGAATAAAATGTAAATACCTTTAAACATTTAAAGAACTAATTAAAAATCACACTTTTGTTTAATTATGCTTTTATTAAAAAATTAAATTAAAATTTTTTAATTTGTTTCAGTTTTTCAGTTACTTGCTGTAATTTTCTGTACTCTTTATTTTGACCGTAGAATTTCAATTCGCTTGTGGAACTTTCTTTTTATCAGAAGAATTATTGGGATAATTATTAATTAATATTATTTACAAAAGCCAGAAACATATTTGACAAATATGAGAAATGTCAATACTTAATGCCAATTTTGTTAATTTTTACCTTTAATACACTGAGCAAAATATATCAATTACATACAGATTTATTTTATAATTTTTGTACATAAAATTGGATTTTAATTTGAAAAAAGTAGTATACCATAAAGAAAATTACATAATTTTTTATATTTTAGTTTTTACAATTTACCTTCGCTATTAAAATTTATCTATGAATAGTAGTAGTAGTAGCTTGAAAACAAAAGATAGTAAAAAAGTTTTTTTTAGATAAAATGATAGCTTACTGGATCTCTGTCAACTTATATAAATTTCATTTTAATAGCTTTAATAATAACGCCAAAAAACGCCTGGTTCGTCTTGGCCGGGACACCCGGTATAATAATTATATTATAAATAGTCCTCTTTTTATTTACTTATAATTTATTTGTGTCATCTTAATTCTTTTTTTATTATTTCACATACTAGTATTTCAAAAAATCGTTGCTATCATACAATATAAAAATAAGGTAATAGTAATATTAAAAACTAAAAAAAAACTCAATTTTCCTATTATTAAAAGAAGTGTTAAACATTCATTGCACTAGGTTTTTATAATTGAAAATATAAAAAAACGGTTTCACATTTAAAAAATATAAGTTATTCTTATATTGATTACTATTTTTTTGGAGAAACTGAAAATAAACTTAACAAAATCACATCAACTATTTTTTCTTGTTTGGGATAGTTTCTTAAAATAAGACAAATTACCAAATCACAATTTGTAGTAGAGGCTATTCGACAATTATATTACCGCTCTAAGGAGGGGGTCGAGTGACAGTGAGTCGGAGGAGGGTGTATAAAGTCACTTTTTAAATACTTTTAAATACTAATTTAGTTTTTTTTTTGTTATGTTAAAATCCGTTTTGTTCTCAAAAACTGATACCTTTAAAACTGTTAAAAAGTGTCCAAAAGATTTTTAAAATATGTTTTTCTTATTTGAATAGAGGGTTAGGTTGTATCGGTGACGTAATTTTCTAGGGGGTAGAAACAAAAGAGTGACAATGGGGGGATGGGGTCGAAAATCGTTTAAATTTCAGTGACATAATTGTTGAACATCCCCTTAATTGGTTAGATTAATGGCCGATTTACGGTCAAATTAAATGAACTAACTAAAGAAAGTGAAGTCATAGACAAAACTATTTATTAAATATAAGTTTTTTATATTATATGTATATTGGTTTACATGTTTTACCTTAATTGAAGTATAAAAAATATCGTTTCATAACACTCAAAAAATGGATTTTTTGGGGGGAGTAAATCATAGAAAATCCGGATAAAAATAATAAAAAATCCGTATAAAAATTCACATGTTAGCCTAGGTAGTGCTTTTTCCTGCGGAACCAAGTATGAAACATTTTTCACCTACGTGTGTATGTAGTACACACGTAGGTGGAAAATGTTTTATATAGAATCTACTTTTTTTGATGCATGTAATTATTTTAGAAACTAACTAAAAATTACCTCTCTTTGATTTCAGATTTGGACAACAGAAATTAGAACAAAAATATGAAAAGAACAGTTTAGTCATGAAACTCCACGAGTCGGACAACTCTACCCAATAATGTTTTAACCAATTTTTATTAAAAAGCATTCCAATACTGGGCAAAACATTATTATGTAGAGTTTTCTGACTTAGAAAGTGTTAAAAATGTGATTGTATATAAACTAGATCATTTTTTAGTCCAGTATCTATATACAATTCTGTGTTCACTTTTGTGTTGAGACAAAGGAGACTATTGAGCTCCCTATAGCAATTGGCTTGTAGTTGGATAAGCCCCACCTTGTGGTGGATTAAACTACACTAAACTGATTAGTAGTACTTGAGTTCCATATGATGATGGGAACATGGTTGAAAAATGGTCTAAAGTTCAATGAGATCCTATGTACTCGACTTTTTTTAATCAAAACAGGTTGAAGATAAGTTACAATTTTGAAACCACTAATGGTTTTTGATGGATCATCATGTGAGCTTTCAAGGGACATAAAGCAATCTGCTGGGAAACGCAGTTATTTTAACTGCGAAAACGTTGAAAGCTCAGTATAGAGTGTATAAATATATGTTTAGCGCCCATCAGTCTGTCCGAATAGGCCATGCACATGCCCCTTACTTGTTCCTTAGAACGCGGCGGGAGTTAGTTCCGCAAAGTAGTATTCTCAACGTAGGACAATAACCCATTTCCTCCGAAGATTTAATGGGGCACCCGCCAAAGTACTGACTTGGATCGAGGTTATTTAACCTGTAAATTTGCCGCAGTCACTTACTGACTAGGCTATGTTCCCTCTTTCCTCACTTTGTTATTGTCATTCGTGCACTTTCTCCCTCACTTCCTCTTTACAGGCCAATCTCGGGAGTCTCCTTTGTTCATAAATGCTTAAAAGGGGTCAAAGAATTTTTCACTCGGATAATGATGCAGAATCATTGTCCGAGTGGAAAACACATACAATGACCCCTTTTTACGTTTATAAACAACAAATTTCCAACACAAAGTTGATACACAAGTTATAGATTCTAGACTATATACTTCAAAGTTAATATATTTTATAAAAGAAAGTAACTTCAGGATCCTAGGAAAAATCCTGGTGAAGAGGTTTATTCCAACCACATTAAATTTTTGAAGAAGAAGCAGAACTTGAGGAGCTGTATCATCATTTTGTATTTTTATATATTTACAATATATATTTTAAATAAATTCTTAAAATATTTTAATTTGTTTTAATTAAGACAACTATCCCACACTATTTTAATGTTTAGTAAAAATCCACACCTAAATTTTATACCATCAATGGCATTCACAAACATATACACGTCATAATTTTACCTATTTGTTTACCTCGAGGTGATAGAGGGCGCTGGATCCACTCTGAGCTGTCACTTTCATTTTTTCAGTCGCGTCGGGGGGTCCTTGCTGGCACTGCCGCGTCTAGGAGGGCCCACCTGGCCCGCCGTTTGACTGAGGGGCGGGGCCATTACGGCTCCGGAGGCGCTTCCAGAACAAAGGAAAATCACACATAGGTATCCGAGTTTTTTTCGGAGTTTTTGATGAGTTTTTGAGAAAGCACAGCGATTAATGTTGCGGAATAGCGTAATTTATGGTCGTTTTGTTGGTTTGGTGGTTGATGAATGAACGAGGACAGACAGAAGCAAAAAACAAAAGAAACACGAGTTAGTTTGATGAAATAGAAGCACTTTTAGCCAGAAATTAACTTTTTCTACTACTTTACAAAAATGTTTTTATGTTTTTCAATATTTAAAGCCAAAAAGAATAATCTTTTTATATTTTATATGAAATTACATTCAATATAAAAGTCAAGAATAAACTTAACAATATGTATAATAATAATTATGTATATACGTAATACGTGAAAATAAAATAAAATTTAGAAGAGCTCAAATAAACTGCTCAATGGAAACTCCTAGACTTGGAGTCCTAACACAATTAAGGATAAAGCAAAATTGGCCTGTTTAAAGAACAAAAATTAAATCAGTTCAAATTAAACAAAGCATTTAATTTTTTTGTCAAATTTCTAACTAAAATTGTAAAAAAAACACGTAAGTTTTATGTATTTTTTTAAATTTTATTTTTATTTTTTTTAGTATGTCGTCCTCACTGATTTATGTAATTTTTAACCTAGAGCCTTATTTTTTCCCTTATTTTCCATATAATAAAGTGCACCTGGGGCGTCACAAAGCCATGCAAACCTTAGGTATTGTTAAAATGAAAAAGCGTTTTTTGTTAATTATAAATTATATACACGGTGCATTTGAAATAGGGTCCGAAATTTTAAGGAGTGATTCTACATCAGAAAATATGACAAGAAGTTCCTATAAACATGTCTAAAAATGCGTCGTAAGGAAGCTACGCCCCTTTGAAATTGGCTAAAAAAATCGGTTTTTATTTAATACTCGGGAACCCTTTAGGATATATCAACGAGGTTTTGCACGTGAACTAATCTTAATAAGGCCCTTCTTTGTATGTTATTTTCACGTACTTATTTTTACAGGGGCCTGCGAAACGGCCTCGTAAAAATGCACCATTTTTAAAGGGCCATAGTAGCTTTAAAAGCGATTTTTCGACATACATGTATAGAAACTTTTTTTCTTAGTTTTCGATATAGAATAACCCTGCATCATTAAAATTTTAGTTTTCAACGTTTTAGTATTTCATTTTTCGTCCACGTACCATGAAATTTCACCTTCAAATTAATTTTTCTCGAAAACGGTTAGTCCAACAGTGTAACAACAAGAGTACATTTTTTATGTATCTTGACCCGAGGAATCTTACACCAAAAATAAAATAACAAAAAAGTTACACAGAAAAAAGTTTGGGACAATAAACTGATAAGCCCCCCCCCCGTTTCGCACACCCCTGGTTAAAATTAGTACATGGAAATAACATAGAAGATGGCCCTTATTAAGATTAGTTCACGTGCAAAACCTCGTTTCTATATCTCGAAGGGTTCCCGAGTTATTAAATAAAAACCGATTTTTTTTTAGCAACTTTCAAAGGTACGCTCTTACGAAGCATTTTTAGACATATGTTTATAGGAACTTTTTGTCATATTTTCTGATGTGGAATCACCCCTTAAAATTTCGGACCCTATTTCAAATACACCGTGTAGGTATATTATAATTTATAATTGATCTTTTATAGTAAGCAGTATTTTTTAATAGTAGTCAAACATAACTGTTATCTGTCCCTACGTTTCTAAGATCCCAGTGTGCGCGTCTAGTATTAAAATTTATGCACTTTTAAAAGCTAATGAATCCAAGTATGATTAGCAACTCACTTGGCTTGTTTTGATGTGCTGAGGTCTGAGGTCGAAGCGTTCGGGGCTCCTTGTCCCGCGCGCAACCTCATCGAAACTCTGCGTCTCTCACTTTCGTACATTATTGGGGAATCTAGAAAAAAATACAATAAATTTTAAGAAACATTTATGTAAATATTACTGATTACAATGAAAAAGTCAAGAACAGCATTCCTGTTAAAATTTGACTTATTATCTGAATAAAAATGGTTAAATATTGATGGTAGTGGAAAAAATAATATCCAAACCACGGTTTGGAAGGCTATAGAAGAGAAAAAGATGCAAGTCGCTTGTAAAATAAGTTTACACACTACGATATTTCAAAAACGCTTTGACCCAGTGACTTGAAATTTAGAACAAAGATTTTCTAAGTAGTAAAAAAAATTGTTCCAAATTTCAAGTCTCTATGTCAAAGATTTCTTGAAATGTCGTAGTATAAAGTTGTTTTGCAAGCGACTTGCATTTTTTTCTCCACTATATTACAGCTTTGGACTCTTAAGCACCACTCTCCAAGTGTAACAAATATTCGGTCAAATGCCAATAAATCAGGCTAAGAGCTGGTGACCATTTTTATTTCATTCTTTTCTCCCAGATGTATATTATATATGTTTTAAAGTACATTCAAATTAAGCTATTCGCAAATCGCCAGGTAGGACCTGGCGATTTGGTTACTTTGGGCGCTAGAAGCTCCAAAGGTGGTGAAATGGGGTATACGAAAATATATTTTTAACTTACTGAGTCAAATATATTACATTTAGATTAGTCTATTTTCACAGTTTTACACAATTATTCAGCAGGCCAAGGGGTAAAAATTATTTAAAAAGTGCATTTAACATAGCACGCCTTCGCCAAATTTCAATTATTAATTAACTGAAAAAGGCAATCGGCGCCAGTGAGGTTTGAACTCACGATCATTAGCTCACTGTCAATGCTAGATCGATGCCTTAGACCGCTGAGCTAATCTACCAATAATACTCCCTAGATATATTGGTTCGAAAGTCAATTAAAGCCGGTGGTTCCCTCTACTACTAGCCCACACAAGTCCTGGACTTAGGGGATGCTTAATTAAGTAGAATAGTATGAGGTTAAAAATAAACATATATATGACAAAAAATAAAAAAAAATTAACATATGTCAAACAATAAAGTCTAAAGAATTTTCATCCAGCATCCAAATTTTATTTCATAAATACTCATTTCTTTAAAAAACTGAGTATCACTTATTTCAAAGGCACTTTTTAAAGACTGTTCTTACCCATTGGCCCCAGAATTATTGTGTATAACTATGAAAATAGCTTAAACTAAACGTAATAAATGTAATGTATATGACACGGCAAGTTAAAAATTGATTTAGCTCATTGCCGCAGGTTTTGGATCCTAGCACCCAAAGGAACCTGATCCGGAACCTAGCAATTGGAAAATAGCTTCATTTAAATGTACTTTAAGACATATATAAAATACAGCCGGGAGAAAATAATTAAATAAAAATGGTCCCCAGCTCTCCGACTAACAGTCGGCAAAAACAAGTGCGCATCCAATAGTCGCTTACTATACTTGACCGAACATTTATCTACTTGACCGCATATTTATCTAACTTAATAAGTGGTGTGGCTATAAAAAAATGTCTTCTCTACCTTGGTACTTAATTACTATTATAAGAGCTTAACATAATTACTAATACTGGCTAGATCACTTACTTGTAATGCCGTCGTCGATGGCATTCGGGGCTCCTCCTCCAGCGCCGGTATTTCCTCCCCCTCCCCCGCCGCCCACGATCTCCATGCGGCCGTCGTGGCGCATCGTTCGCGTCTGCGGCACCGCCGGCGTCGAGTCGGCCGGCGTCGCGGCGTGCGAACCGAATCTGGCGCCCGAGCGAACGCTGTTTTCCTCGCGGTGGCTGCCTCTCGAACCTCCTGGTCGAAAAAAATGAAAGTTAAATTTGGGAAGAAATAAAGTCTAATTTATATACAGGGTTATTTAGAAATAGGGGCAATAAAAAAATCGGGGACTCCTGATGGTTCCAGAAATCAATTCCAAGAATAAATAAAAAAATATTAAAAAAATCAAAAAAAAAACCTTATCCAAGCTACTTGTGAGGTTGTGGTGTAAGCACCAGCTTACCTTGCCATTCTATCGCGCTTGCCAGTTTGCCAAATTTAAGGTTAAAATAAAAACAATTTACTTTTTAACGTTTCTAAAGCTGATATAACACTCAATCACTTTTTTATTTTAATAAATTCAACAATTTGCCAACAGCGCTTTTTATTAATTTCCAGCCAGTGGCGTACTAATTTTAGGAGTGTTATCTTAAAAAAATCCTAAACAACTGCGTATATTTTTTGGTTTAGTATAGGAAAATCAAACTTTAACATGGACCTTTATGTGTTTTTTAATGACCCTATTTCTGAACAATCCTGTATATCTATATTTCCAAGGCCTTTTTTTAAGTAACAAGTTGTACCACATATACTACAAAAAATAATAATACAATATATGACCCTTTTAAAATAATTTTATGGCATTATCAGTTAAACCGATAAAGCCAAAATGCAAATTAGAAATAATTTTAGGAACTTGGCAGAGTCTTGTTTTACCAGCTAATTATTAAGTGCGTGTCAAAAGGAGAGAGGCCTTTAACTTAAAGATATGGTCGGTTTAAAGCTAAAGTGAACTAAACTGAACAAAAAATTTGGTTTTTATTGCAGACTGTAGGATATCAAAACCTGCACCATGAACTACCATTAGTAAAAAATATTGTGCTTAGTTCACTTTGGCTTTAGACCGACCATATAAACTTGAAATTTGGGACACGTAAATAAAATAACCCAAATACATTTTAGTTATTATTTAATATGTTTAGGGGCACAAGGAGCATTATGCAATAATATATAACCCAACATTGTGAGAGCCTAGGGACCCTAGAGTTACTAGATGCAGCACCTTCCCTAATATGTATTTTAGAATGGCTGTATGTAAAAAAATATTAAGTTACTTACCAAATTTGAGCATATTCCAGTCAAATACATAATCATATGTAAAGCCTTGTCTGTGAAATAGGGTTCTAAATAATTGTCTTAAATAACTATAGTCAGGTCTGTCTTCAAATCTTATTTGCCGACAGTAAATCAGATAATTTGAAAATTCACCGGGATAACCCTAAAAATAAATAAAAACGTATGTAAAATTTATATTTTCAATAAAATGGGTGCGTTCAATGGAAATGACGAGCTTGTCAGTATTATTTTTAGGTTATATCTACTATTGTGGCGGACTTTTTGACATAAAGCTAATCTCAGCGGTAGATTTGATCGCTTACTTTGGCTGCCAGCAAAACTGAAATTTGACCGTTACGTTAACGTTTTAGTTGATTCTCGCTGCCTTTCGCTAATTTCCATTAAACGCACCTACAGGTTCAAGGATATAAAATAAGGCATGACCAGTTAGCAAGTTTTCGAATGGAAGAGTCGATGGTAATAATACCAATAACTTTTTTTTTTAATAATTATTAACGGATGTCAAATTTACTTATTTCTTTTTTAATATTATCGAAATAAACATATGTGTTTCCAAAACAAAAGATAGCGGAAAGCTTTTGTTTCCATAAATCTGTAGGTTAATGCATCTACTATGCGTGATATAAATTTAACTTTGATAGCTTTAACAATAATGCCAGAAAACAGCTGATCCATCTTAAATGGTCCACCTGGTATATTTCTAGTAATTTAACTAAAACGGATTTTACCTTGCAAAGTTCCTCTATGGGCGTAGACATTTTCTTCTCTGATATTCTTTCGTATTTCTGTCTTTTTGTGGCTGCTTTCAGCCCTTGCCAGGGCAAAGAGCCTCTGTTAAAGTACATTAATACATAACCTAATGATTCTAAATCGTCTCTTCTAGACTGTTCTATTCCTAAATGTGTGTTGATACTTGCATATCTAGCAGTACCTGAAACAAAAAAACAACATTATTTTTAAAAAATGTCATTTTTAGAACACAAAAGATTTTTGTGCAAAGTGCAGAAGTGCAAAAAATGCGAGATTGAACATAAAATTTAGAACGCATATTTGCGTCAAAAAAAAAATAAAAAAGCTTCTATAAACTTTTGTGCTACATTACTAAGGGAGCTTGGCCCAAGGTAACTAGATTAGTAAGTCTAGTGTCCTTAGCTTGGCCTCTTTTAACCCCTTCACAGTGACTGACCTCTATAGAGGCAAAAAAAAGTTCGTGCCATTAATGTGTATGGTCGCTATGGAAGCATCTAAAATTATCAGTTTACCATTAGTTTATTTTTCATGATTTTGTAACACCACGGGGTTTTTGGGATCGCTGATTACAAATCTGGTGCCAGTTTTCCAAAATTCAAAATGGCGGATCCAATATGGCGGATTAGATTTTTTAAAGTTTCTCGGATAATTTGATCCGCTATATTGGATCTGATTCGTAATCAGCGACCCCAAAAACCCCCGGGTACCAAGTTTCAAGCAAATCCGAGAAACTTTAATAAATCTAATCGGCCATATTGGATTCGCCATATTGAATTTTGGAAAATTGGCCCTAGATTCGTAATCAGCGGCCCCAAAAACCGCCGAGTAACAAGTTTCAAGCAATTAGGAGCAACTTTAAAAAATCTAATCCGCCATATGGGATCCGCCAAATGGGATCCGCCATTTTAGACGCAAACTTTTAAATTCTGTACTGGGATTCAGGTAATGTTTTTTTTAAAAAAAAAAATTTCAACAAATTTTTGGCACGAAAACTTTATTTTTACTGCACTGTGAAGGGGTTGAGGGATAATTTTTACAATATTTCTCACTTCATAACATAATGGTTTAACTTATTGGCATGAAACACTGTAGTAGTTGTCCATTGGGAAATTTAATTATATTATTTTGGGAGTTATAACTTACACCTCTAACCCCCCAGCTACCCTAACATTATAATCTTAAATAGCAACCCCATCTTGTGATACGTCATTCGAAAAAGCTTTTTTGGTTACAAAAAAAAAAATAAATATACCTACACTTATTAAGGGTAAACGTTAAACTTAAGGGTGAACAATTTTATTTCAAAATAATTGGTACAAAATTTACACAAAAATTGCTCAATATTTAAAAATAAATGATTTCATAATATTTTTAATTAATTAAATCCCAACTCTTGCGGTGCCTTATTTTAACCTCTTCAGGGACGATTTATTTTTAAATTAATTTAGTAGCAAAAGTTAAAAATACTTTTTATTGTCAAAACAAGTAAACAACTGAAGATGTGCGAATTTTGGCCATTGGATGTCGCTTGTGGTTGGAAACAAAGCACATGGCAACGGCTATAGCCGTTGGTTGAGCAATAAGGAATTCGGTAAATTTCATTTTGCGGAATTTATTTTTGAACGTACACAAAGTCCATATATTACGTAACGAAATTTTTCAAAAAAATTGACCCCCCCCCCCCCCGTGTAAAAAATTGTCACATTTACCAACGCCCCCCCCCCCCTGTGTAACGCGTAACAATATAAAAATTTTGTTTCGCAATAAATTTAACTGTATTCTCACTATTGATTCGTTTTTCTCGACAAAACAAACATGAACCTAAAATATATAACATAACCTAAAAAAAAATTTACACGAAAAAATCACTCAAACTTTAAAAAAATATTCATAATCAATATCAAAAATACTTGGTACCTCTTTTTACACTGTGTCACATATAACACGTATATTGTTTATGCACAGGTACACAAAATAGTACACACATTGGTGTTCTGTGAGTACACATTCCGCGCGAAAATGTATCATCGCCGATGATTCATCGGCAAGATCACGCAAGAACAAGGCCGTAAGATTTTTTTTTAATATCAATGTCAACAGTTTTTTTACTGATTACAATATTATTTAAATATGCATAGTTTCGTCAAGTTTTGTGTGAAAAAGGGAATTATGGGCCACTAAATAGTAATTTATGTTGAAATAAAAATACATCTGCCAAGCTTAGGAAATAAACATTAAATTTATTAAATTCCGTTACGCAACGTTTACTTAGACCCCCCCCTGTCAAAAACTGTAACAATTTCTCTGACCCACCGCTAGGCGCGTTACGTAATATATGGACAGCCCCATATGTGCCTATGTCCCTGAAGAGGTTAAAGAGCTTCAAACGCGTTAGATTGATCTATCATCATAAAAAAAAGTTTATGACAACAAAAAATCGGAGTTGGCAAAAATTTTTTCCAGCCCACCATGCAATAATATGCGTTTTTGTGCTATAATTACATGGTGTTTACAAAAACTTAATCTTAATTTGCGATCTTAAATATGATTTAAACGCAGTAGATTTACGAAAGTGAGAATCTTGTATTTACTCAAGGCTTAATTTATTTAAGTTAATTATTGACAGTGTTTCCAAACGTTTAACTTAGTTCAACAGGGGTAATTGTAATAAAGGCGCAATTCTGATCAGGGTCGGAAAGAGTCAGGGCCCGGGGAAACTTTTTTCCGTGGTTTCCCATTTTTTCAAAACAGTTTTCCACACAGGGCCGTGGCTAAGGCACTTGTTAAGGGGAGCCTAAAGTGGCGCCACTCCTGACAAAAAAGAGAGGAATAAAAAAAAATCTTCAGCCCTTTATGAACTAAGTTAGCGCCGTAGGCGAAATTTTTTACAAATTCTGTTAATTTCTAAGGTTTTTTTTTTTAATTTAATAAAACTCAAATTTTACGCTAAAAAAACTTAAGAAAGCCCTATTGACGCGAGATGAAAATTTTACAATTTTGATGGTATATTTTAATTTTAAAATGGTGTTGAAATTTTATACATATTTCATAAAAATAAAAGAAAGGTCTAGTGCCGCAGCCGAAAATTTTGTACGTTTAAGTTTTATAATTGAAAAAAAAAAAAGAAAAAAAAAAAAGTCGCAGACTATGCTACACTTGGAAAATATTATCTCGTTTTGGCGCCCTTATCGTTCTGGGGGGAGTATAAATAAAGTACTGTTTATTATAAACTAAAAGCAACTGTCGGCGCCGGACCCTCCTCGAGCCTGGGCCCGGAAAAGAATGTCCAAGAGCACAACTCTCAAAAATCAATAGTTTATGTGCTATTTTAAAAATCTCGAGCTAGCTCATTGAATATTCTCTTTTTGTTTTAATTGGTTACAATGAGACTTCTGACTATCAAATTCGTTTTCAGGGCCCAAAAATACGTCTGGTTAAGAGAAATTTACCTTTTTTTGTGGATCTGTGTTATAAATGTGCTGTTAAGAGTATGTTAGTTAAATCGCAAAATACAATTGGTTCGTTTAAGCTTAACCGAGACTTTAACTTTCTTTTAAATTTATCGGCATAATAATAATAATAATAATAATTCTGCCCTAAGTCATATATAAATAAATTGCCAGTTCAGTATCAAAATTACCTTACAAAACATGATTTTTTTTTAAATTGTAAATTTCTTTTGGGGTGGCAAGATAGGACAAACAAATATCGCTTGGCGTTTTCCGTGATAATTTCATCACCCCTTTTAAGTTTAGATTTCTACCCCTGGTAACATGTACCATTTAAAAGTTTGGACTCTTTTATATAGCTAATGTTAGTTTAAATAGAGAATTTTATAAGCTTTAAAATGATGTATCACACGACCCCCCTTTCCATTTAAAAAAAATCCCCCCATGCCCCCCTGCCCACATTTTAAGAGCTGAAAATATCAAATATATGCTAAAAAATAGTTTGTCTTATTTAAGAGTTCTAAATTTGAAGTCGATATCTCAACTGGTTCAAAAGTTAAGAGGGGTGGGGGTGACTTTTGGACCGCTCTGTATATTATTAATGTGGTATCGCAAGTAACAGGATGTAATGTAATAAGAATCGTTCATAATTTTTTAAACCATACTGATAAAATACCACATAACACAATTAATTGATTAATCATCACAATAAGAGAAAAAAGTTGGTCTACGTTTAAAAAAAAATGTTTATCAGTCCAGACATATTTCGCGGGGTAGAGATAAAAAACAAACCGTAAAGATATATAATGCTACGCATTCCATTATATACTATACACAGAAAATGGTATATTGCATTTTACGAAATCCATACTTAAAATAAAAAATATTCAATAATTTTTTTATTTTTTTTTTTTGCGAAAAATTATTTATTTTTTAACATTTTTTTTTAAATAAGATTCTTTTTCCAAAAAACTAAAAATTTTTGAAAACAAAAATCAAACACAAACTTTTTATCATTTTTAATTAAAAAAAAAAAGTTTAACCACCCATAACTATTTTGTTTTTGGCGGGATTACTTTCAAAAACAAAAAGTCAATCGGATTATTCGTTCTTGAGTTATCGTGTCTACAAAAATCGTGACATCGGACAGACGGACTTTTTCAAAGTTTCTTATTTTTTCATGAAACACATTTGTATCCAAGAATTTTTTGTGTAGGGCGTTTTTTGGCGATTTTGGGAAATTCGAAACTACCGTAAAACGCATGCGTGCTGCAAAAAATATAGTAAAGCCACTTTACACGGAGCAATTTGTGCGCAAGTTTGATGCTATGCAAGTTTGTTGCAAGAATAATTCAGTCACTGCGCATGCCTTCAGGCAAGTTTGAGGCCATTTTCGTGCCATCAAATTATTTAGAACATGTTCTATTTTCGGCGATTTTCACGCAAGTTTTATGGTTATTTTCGTGGTACCAACCTGGAAAAAAAGTTACCAAATCGATTTCATTTTACTAATATATGTAGTAGCAACTGCACATGTTAATAATTATTATTATTAATAATAGGTCGGTCTGTATAACTAAAACACTTCCTTAAAAAAGCAAATGCTAGGTTATGTTTTTGTCAACAAACACAGAGACACGTCAAAATTGTCTGTTTACCTTGCAATATATAGCACCAAACTTGCGTACAACTTGCTCCGTGAAAAGGCAAATGAATATGTAATTGTCCTCATGCTATATCTGGCAGCAAACTTGCATAGCATCAAACTTGCGTACAAATTGCCCCGTGTAAAGTGGTCTTTAGGAATCTCACATAAACTTTTTAAAGTTTGGTTCTGATCAGTAACATGCACTGTAAATGCAAATATGGTAATTTTATAGCAAATAAATTAGGTCATATGTTGCCAGCAAAAAAAGTGGTAAATTTAAATCAGCACTGTGAATTCTGTATCTGCAAAAATGTGAATTTTTATTTTGGTAATTTTACTGTTATCTTTTGTAGAATGTAAGCTATTATTATGGTAATTTTCAACCAATATTGTAAAAGTGCCGGGTTTTTGGACCACATGCATGAATTTTAATGCAAAATTATTTTACCGACAGTAAAAGAGCTGAAATTTTACCAAACCCAGTAATATTGAGGTTAATTTAATAAATATTGTTAATTCACATTCTGACATTGTAAATTTGCTTTAATTATTACAGTTAAAACTACTGTAAGATTGACGGACAAATTTAGAGTGTGGTATAGGATCTAGACCTCCGAACAGACATGCAAAAATCGGAGTTTAGGAAGGAATATTTAGGGACAGGTGTCAGGTAGGTAAAAATAAATATATTAAAATCGGGAAATATATGTTTTTCTAAATAACTTTGTAACACCATAAAATATTGGGTAAACTTACTTAATTATTAAATTCAAATATTCCCGCTTTATATCCATCCGTTAATATCAACTGTAGTTTTTTGCATTTTCATGCAAAAAACTTCAGTGTGACCCTCTCCGCGGCTATCGCGTTTATTTCAGTTCAGTTGTGTGCCGCCAGTCAAAAGGTCTAAATTCAATGTTCGATTTAAATTGCGCCTAAATGGTTTTTAATATTTTACCAGTGTATTTTTAGGTATGTACTTTTTAACAATTTTATATAATTTTCTATCAATATTTGCCTGAATTGCAAATACTGATGCCTCTTTTTTGTATTTTTAGATTGAATGAATTTTGAATATACCGTACATAAATTACCAATCTTATCTGTTTTAGTATATAATCCTGATCCACGCAACCCCGAGTGCCCCGTTATTTTGACCTGTTACAACTTCTCTCCCCATGTCTCTCGAAAGTAAAAATGCGTAACTTTATAATAATTAAATAAACACCACGAAGATTTATTTACGTAACTTGGTATATTGTTACGTTACTGTAACTTTTCATGTCAAAGTCGCGCATATCCTTGTAGGTTGTTAGTAAAAATGCACACATTATTTAGTGAATGTATTATAATTATTAAATTTACTTCATTATAAAGCGGAACTTAATTAAAATAAAAATTGTTTACTAGATTTTTAAGATAAAAGTTACTGCAACGCTCTGTTTTTAATAATTTATATTTTCGATTAAAACTACTGCTAGAATATATATATATATATATATATATATATATATATATATATATATATATATATATATAAATTTTATTTTTAAAAATCTCAAAAAATTCCTTGTTGTAAGCAATGGGGTCTACCCAGTTTTGAGGGCAAAATACAAGAAAAACAATAGTTGACCATAAAAATACAACAAAATGCTGTATCAAAATAGCCCCACGTTTGGGGCTATTGTTGATAGAGTAAGGGGCTATTGTGCTACAACGCTTTAATTCTGTGTTGGAGATAGGTTTAAAATTCGTGGGGTTAGTATGACACAGTATTGTCCGTTATCATTTTTCCCTGCAATTTTGACAGCCATCCTCTAAGTATTTTTTAAATTAGGTGCAGCAAATTAATTTAATGTTTTTTTTTGCACTAAAGCTACTGATTGATATTTATAATATTATAACTGGTAATCTGATTACTAGATTTTTTCTATGGCTGTTTTAAAATGTCGGCAAATATACACATTCAAGCACAGAATGTCTCCATTCTAGCTCTAGATACAGAATGAACATTCCATATCAATAGTAAGTTAAGTAAATTAACAAAAAAAAATTCCCAACATTCTATTGGCTCTGACAGAGCCGCTCTGTTACGAGACACCCTATAGATCAAATATTTGTATAGGTATACAAATACAACGTCAAGGTCGATTTCAGAACGGTGCATATACGCCATTTTATTTTTAAATACGTCTAAATTTAGAATTAATAATTTGCTACATTATTCTTTATTCAGTGTCACATTTCTCATTGAACAAATCTATTTTTACATTTCAGAAAGCATCGTAAAAAATGATGGTCTGCAATTTATCGATTTAAAACTGTAAATAGAAACAAGCCGTGAAATATGAAATGCTTCGCATAGTATACTCTTCACAGTGGATAATATATTGCGTTTTCACTCGATATACTTTTAAAAGTATAAATGCTTTGATCTCGTGCGAGTACTTTATTTTTATACTGCATAAACGGATATTGGCGATTTCTCCCGTTAGATTAGACAGGGACAAAAGTTCTACCCAAAAAGGATAGAAGACATACATACACCCCCACTTCCACCCAACCAAACAAATTCTGTATTTGTTCTTTGTTGAACAAATACAATATTTACTTCGCCGGGCGAAAAGTGTAACTATATTATATTTATTAAAGAAATTACTGACGCCATCTAAATTTTAGTAGAATTATCTTAGTCTACAGATTCACATTAGCTATATTCGTTTGTGCCGCTCAGTGCTACACTTTCCGGCCAACCAAATAAATACTGTATTTGTTGTATGAAAAACAAATACAGTATTTATTTGGTTGGCTGGAAAGTGTAGCACAAATGAGATAGAGATAGGGTAGACGTCTTTTGTTTCATAATTCTACTTGTAGAGAGCTCCATTCTGGTTTATAATTTTCAAAAAATCGATTTTTTACATTTTTCGACCCCTTAGACCTTCAAAAATAGTCTCCTAAAATATTTTTGAGAAATTCGAGAGTTATAACGGTATATAACAACTTTTAGTGATCGCGCGCGTATTGGCTCCAAGCAGATCTATAAACTTTAAACGCGTTTTTCTCAAAACAACGTTTTTTCTGTCGGCGTCGGTGATTTCTCCGAAACCACTGGACCGATCCTTATGAAATTTTAACCACATATTCTACACATGAATAGCTTCAGCGTATTCTATAACCGTATTGAAATTGTCATTTTTACTATTTTTTTTGCCAAAAACAGTGAAAAAACTCATTTTTCGTTTTTTTTTTTCTTTAAATCTCCGCCATTTTATTATTCATGAATAAATATTAATATCCATAGAATATGCGAGAGCCACAATCATACTGAAACTAAATATTTTTGATTTTTTCGTTTTAGATGAGCCGTTCTCAAGATATCACCGCCGCCAGCGACATATCTACTTTTCGAGGAGTTATAAAGTGTTTAAAATAAAAAAAATGTTTTATCCAATACATACAGATAATGAGACAATTACCAGCTTTATTTAAAATAGATAAACTCAATAATAACCCCCGCGTGGCTTTTACTTTATTGAGTGGATAATTATTTATTTTACCCACTCAACTGTCACTTGTCAAATTATTTTCTTGTAAATGTCATTAAAAATTTTAATAAAAATATGAATTCCTATTTATTGGATAAAACCTTGTATGGCACTCATGGGTAAACCGATATTGCCCTCTCGAAAATTAACCTGCTTGGCCACTAGTATTATAAATAACTATTATGTATTTCGAGAGTGTATTAAATAAATAAATTTTATTAAGCTCAACAAATTTTATATCAATATCTATAACACATTCTTAAAAAAATAATAAAAATACCCCTTTTTTTCGAGCATCTAAACCACAATGATTCCTTAAATAGTAAATCAAACCGAAGTTTTTCTTCAATCTACTTTTTAAAAAGTGGTGCCCCTATACTGTCCTACTAAGCTATAAAGCAGTAACTCCATTTTTCGCATAGCGACGTTTTTACTTAACAAATGGAGCCACTGCTTTTTAGCAAGTCGTGAAGATATGTAATGCTACGCTGCGTAGCGTCGCCTACGCATTCCGTTATATACTAGTCACAGTGCATGGTATATTGCATTTTCCCAAATAACGCAACTTCGAAAAAAAAAATATAAAATAATATATTTTTTTTTTTTTTGAAAAAAAAAAATCTTTTTTGAGAACAAAAAGAAAAAAAAATTGAAATTCGTGAAGAAATTTTCAAAAAAAAGTATTTCTTTTATTAAAGAAAAACGAAAATTTTAACCCCCACAACTTTTTTTGTTTTTAGGGTACTACTTTAAAAAACAATATTTAGAACTTGATTTTTCCTGAAAAAAGTCGATCGGATTATTCGTTCTTGAGTTATGGTGTCTACAAAAAACGAGACATCAGACAGACGGACATTTTCTAAGTTTCTTATTTTTTCATGAAACATCTGTATCCAAGAATTTTTTGTCTAGGACGTATTTTGGCGATTTTGGGAAATTCTAAACTACCGTACAATACTATTCTAGCGCTACGCGCTGTGAATAATATAAAAATGAGTACTCAAAGAATATAGTTACTTTTGTGTCTAGTCATCTAAAAAATACGTTTGTATATTTGTTTTTTTTTTTGATTTAGTGTAAAGCAAACATCGTACTTTAATACTCTTAGTTATTAGGATTATGGACAATAAATTACCAGCCTTGTAAAATTGTGAAAAGTCCTTTTGTTTATAAATCAAATCTATCATTTGTTTAATGTTACTACTACATAGTTACTAGGGATATTAAAATGAAACATTTCTAGGCTCATGAATATAAAAGGCAATTAGTAGTAATAAGGGCTGTCCATAAATTACGTGATGCTTTTTTACCATTTTAGACCCCCGACACCGGGGTGACCACAAGTTTTGTAAATTAAGATTCGCTTAATTTTCTCTGAAATTTCCCTGATTTTTCCCTGGTTTCCATGATTAAAATTTAGAATTTTTACTGATTTTAGTACATTCAAAATAGTTTTTAAAACCAATATGCGCAAAAAAATTAAATATGCTATTTCGTTTTTGGCTTAAGATTTTTTATTTTTTTTTTATTTTTTTTTGGGTAAAATGGGTCGATGGATTGGTAGAACTTTATGAATACTTTTTTTTTTAATAATATATAATGTAGACCAACATTTTTTGTTTTTAATTTCCCTGATTTTTTTACAGTTATTCAAATTCCCTCACTTTTCCCTAATATTCCTGATGGCACCCTGAACAGTGGCGCACTAACCAGCTTCCGTCTTCTAAGAACTTTTCCAGTTTTATAAAAATATATTTATTCACAATCATACAGTAAAGCAAATAGATTTTATATTTAAAACATACTAAATTCTTAAGTGATTATGTTAACTTTGCAACAACTGAAAAATTAACCCACTCAGTCCTGAAGGGCCGCGCTTATCATTTTTTCTCATACAGAATACCCTAAAACCAAATGTATGAAAATATTTGAATGAAAAGATTTCATAAAATACTTTGCTTTTTAAATTTAAAAAGTTGCTAGGCCTTAGATGATACAGGCATTATAATGATGGAGGACATATTATCCTCACCAAGAGATAAATCATTTTCTAAGTGGGTATTAGCATAGAGTAAATATACAAGAGGTGTAAAGTAAATTGAAGTGCTGGAAACCGATCATAATCCAAAAAACACAAAAAGAATTATGATTGGCTTACAAGATACATGGCGGCAAATCAAGCCAATCATGGCATCGCATTCTTATGTATTACGTTCTTATGCGAGACTGTGGATATGCCCTTACCTGTATTTAGTTTCAATCAAAGAACTTTTACCTCAACAAGTAATTTCAGACCAATGTTTATGAAGGTGTCATCTTTTTGTTTGTTTATTTCCTAACAGAAACGCGATACAGCTTTGTGGTGTAAAATGTAGATATCGCTAGTCGACTTTCAGGCTACCTAGTAGCGATGTTGCGTAGTTTCCACCTTATCATGAATTCAAATGATACTTAAATTAAAAATGTAAAAAACTTTATTGTGTATACTATAATTATATTTAATAATATAGTATATTGAAATCTATTAAAATTAAACTACTAGTTCATATAAAACTCAGAACTAATGTTTAAAATTTACAATAAAATATCCAAAGTATATGTTTCCAATCGGCAACACTGTACCCCTGTCAGTCATTTTACGACATTAGACTGTGAGTTTACACATTCTTTCTCTCTTTACGCGTACTAAGTGTAAACAATAGTCACTCCCCACCAGCCCCTCACCGTAGTTGGTTCACGCTTCAAACAAAGCATACGGTAGATTTCATCATGTTCCTTCTTGAGGTAAAAGTTCTTTGGTTTCAATCGTTTAATAAAATGGATCATAAACAGTCACCGCTAGGTGGCCATACATTGATTGAGTTCATTTTTATTGTTTTTAATAGCAAAGTTTAACACCTCCATTGATATGCCTGGGACGTGTTTCCAATATTTAACATTTCATCGACTGTCTTGTATATTCGGTCTACTATATCGTCATCTAAAGGCTCTAACGGTCTAACTTCAAAACGTCATATTTTTCAGGAGACGTAAGAAACGATTTAAAAGTTAATTATAGCAATTTAGAACTTTAAAACTAGCTTGTTCACATGTAAAAATGTTTGAAATGTGTTAATGTATTTAAAACTTTTCATTGTTATCTATTTTATATAAATTATTTGAAAATTAAATTTTAACCACAGAATCTAAATTCACTAATGGTCTAACTCCAAGGGAAGATAAAAGAGGATACCTATCGTATTATATCGCGTAATATTATTACAAAAAATTTATATTTTTATATTTAATATATAATATTACTACTAGGTAGGCATAATAAATATACATTATTAATGGCAATAATTATAATTATCATCAAACAGTAAATTAACTAATATTTGAAACGGGACCCCCTGTTGTCGAGAAATAGTTTGACATTAGTGACAGTTCTCATTTAATTGTTTTCTCACAATCATATGATGGAGTTAGACACTTAGCGACTTAAAATATTTACATTTTTGCATTTTTTGAGGCTGATATTGGTTTAATGCAACTTTTTTTTTTTGAAGTATGTTGGTAATCAGATAATGAAGCAAATTTGATAAAAATCTCATTTTTGAAAAATTTGGAGTTAGACAACTAGAGCCTTTAATGGACGATATGTTATTTTAAATTAAAAAAAAATCTTTTTTGCATGATGCCATCCAAAAATAGTAAAAAGAATTAAATTCATTAAATTTATATTCATTGCCGTGGCCCGGATCTCACAGATCAGAGCCAACTATTTCAAAATCAAAGATATTTATTCGCTTCGATAAAAATAAGTGTGTATGTCACGGATATGACGTCAGTGGGCACGTTATTTTGTCTGTAATTCGACGTCACGTAGCTATTTCGTTGATGAATTATGCCCATAGGCATGTACTAATAAAAAAAAACCTTAAATATATCATTACTGTTCACCGTCATTTCCTATATCCTTGCGCCTAATAAAATCAATTTAATGAGCTCTATTTGCATAATTAATTTAAAGGACCCCACACATACCCTTCGTGAATTTTGAAATTTTATTATTCGCCCTCGCTGATAAACCGTTTTTAGAGAAATAACTGATTATATTAGGTCTGAATATACACCGAAAAATGGATTACAATTAACTGTATCTTTTAGAGGGAATGAACTGTAAATTTGCCTTTTTTAGTGTAGGTATGAATTCATGTAAATGATCCGCTTCTATTTACAGGGTGTTTAAAACTTCGGCAAACCCAAAATAAAAAAGATTTGATTTGAACCTGTTTCTAAATGAAGCCGGTTTCGAGTAGATTTTTTCCGCCTGATAATTCAGTGAATATGGGCAAAGCTAAACGATCTAGGCCAATCAGTAATTGTCAATAACAATCATAAGAACTACTATGAAGTGGGCTTTCATAATAAAGATGCTAATATTGGAAATTATTTTTGCACATTGCTGTTTGCCTAAAGAAAAGTTGATTTTTAGGTAAAAATCAAAATTACGAAAATGAAAAAAATACCAAACATTACATGTTTGTTTAACCTCGTACTATTCTACTTAATTAAGCATCCCCTAAGTCCAGGCCTTTGGCAGGCTAGTAGTACAGGGAACCACCGGCTTTAACTGACTTTTGAACCAGTTTATAGGGAGTGTCTGTGTCACCTGTCGCCTTCGCCAAATTTCAACTAATAATTAACTGAAAAAGGCAATCGGCGCGAGTGAGAATCGAACTCACGCTAGCCGGCGGCCACCGCGGCGTGTCAACATAACTAATTATTATTTTTACCAAAATTAATTCAGCTTTTTCTTTTCAAAGGAAAAAAACATGATGATTTAATAAAAAAATACAGGGTGCGGCAAAAGTTCGTTAAGGCTATGCGAATTTATAAAAGCCGCCAACACTGGTTACTTTGACTTTGAGCATTTAATCTTCAAAAGGGGCTCATTTGTTTTTATTTTTATGTTACAATAAATATTCATGTATTTTGTTTCTCTTTTGGCGACGTTTGGTTAACGAGCTTTTGCCGCACCCGGTATACAGTGCGTTCCAAAAGTTACCCCCCTCCCTTTTAACTTTTGAAGGAGTTGAGATATCGACTTTAAATTTAGAACTCTTAAATAAGACAACTTAAACTATCTTTTAGCATATATCTGATATTTTCAGCTCTTAAAATGTGGACAAGGGGCATGGGGGGACATTTTTTTAAATGGAAAGGGGGATCGTGTGATACATCATATCAAAGCTTATAAAATTCTCTATTTAAACTCATTTTTAAATTTTTAAAAAATGTTTTTTAAGGTTTTGATTTTTCAATTTTTTGTGCTTAAACATTCGATTTTTTAAGTTTTTTTTATAAATTTTTATATATGTCAACTAAAATTAGTTTAAAAGTATAATTAACATTTTTTAATGATGAAATTAGGCATTTTTAAAAAATTATTTGTTTTTTTTTAGAGGAATTTTGACATTAATACCCATTTTCAACCCCATTTTAAACCCAATTTTTTTTTTAATTTAAAAATATGGAGTTAAATGGAGAATTTTATAAGCTTTAAAATGATGTATTACATGACCCCCCTTTCTATTTAAAAAAATGTGCCCCCCTGTCCACATTTTAAGAGCTGAAAGCATTAAATATATGCTAAAAGATAGTTTAAGTTGTCTTATTTAAAAGTTCCAAATTTGAAATCGAATTTCTCAACTAGTTCAAAAGTTAAAAGGGGGGGTGACTTTTGGACCGATCTGTATATCAATGAACTTACCCGTCAGATTTTTATTCTCTTTGTAAGGTATGTGCTGATGTGTCCGTCCGTCCCTGTACTTTTTGGCCAGGCCGAAATCGATTATGTAAACGAGATTGCCTTTTTTGCCCAGACCCATCAGAAAATTGTCCGGCTTTATGTCCCTGTGGATGAAGTTTCGCGAATGGATGAAATCCGTGCGAGAAATCAGCTGATCGGCCAGGAGCAGGACCGTCTTCAGGGAAAAACGGCGCGAACAAAAATTGAACAGGTCTTCCAGGGACGGACCGAGGAGTTCCATCACCATGACGTTGTAGTCGCCTTCGGAGCCGCACCATTTTATTTGTGGAATGCCGACTGAAAAAAAAATATGTCAAGCATTGCTTTTTATATTTTTTATTGGCATGGATATAATCTTATTACATAAACTAATACAGGATACATCAACATTTCAAGATATAGTATCATACTCACAAAATTCTATATCACCTATAAAGGCCTTAAGAGATAGCAGCTATATATCGAGAATGCGAAATATAGGCAACCAACATGAATATTTCGACATTTTGATACCCTGGCCGCGTAAATTTTATAACCTTAATCTTATATCGTCTATTTCTAGCTATTGGTCTATAAACAACATTTTTATAATCATATAAGTGCCAAAATGTGTTAAAAACAAAGCACAAATGAAGAAAATTTATAGAAAAACGTAAAAACTCGAAAAAATATACCACAAACGCCACCTTAAAACGTAAACAAAACTTTTGTCTAGACAGCGTTGCCGCTTGTTGTTAAATCTTTGTAAACATTTATTATTTGTTTACAATTAGAAAGAGAAAACTACCAACTTTGAGAGAAAAACATGAGATCTAGCAAATTGGCAGAGTATCAAAATGGCGATTTTCTATCGCCTAAAAATTGTGCGCCAAAAGCTGCGCATATAGGTAAATTTCGTTATAGGGATTTAAGTTATGTGATCATACTACATATTATTCATATCGCCTCAACTTGAGGCCCTCAAGTATCTATTTCAAAACAAGCTATCTGTAAATATTTTTTATTTTAACCTTTTCCGCTCCAGCCGGTTTTAAAGGTATAGGGACTTATACCAGATTAATATTTTATGGAAAATCCCGTATACGAATATCCAAATGTGGATATTGGGGTAAATTGTGCTATACCTAAAAATATCCATACGTGGATAAAATGGAGCGAAGGGGTTAATGTGTGCACTCGGGTTTGCCCTTTATACGCATCATATGACAATTTTATAAATATATATATAATAATGTCTAATGAGTCCAGTGGCGGATTCAAGGGGTGGTACCCCCATGACCATAATTTTAAGAAAAGCGGCATTAAATGCAAGATTTTAAAAATTTTTTGATTAGTGTCATTGAGTAAAATATTTTTAGAAATAATTTTCTATTGTTCATTTTGGTAAATGAGCCAAATATTGGATTCCCTTCCCCATACCTTAACTCTAGATTTATCCCTGGTAGATTCCTTATGTTTATTACTACTTAATTTATGCAAGAATAAATGCATATCTTTATTAATAGTTTAAAGCAATTATTTCTTATTCCCTTAACTTGGCATATTTGAGAAAACTTTCTGAAATAGACAAGTCGATATAACATGTAAGTGCATATTCACAGGCTCGCATAACAAGCATAATACATAAGAATGCGATACCGTGATTGGCTAACAAGATACATGACGACACATGAAGCCAATTACGGAATCGCATTCTTATGTATTATGCAAGCCGGTTGATGTGCCCTAAAAAGTCCAAACACTGAAATCTGAACATTTTAGGTTGCAAGGGTTGAAACATAACGTTTCATAGACAGACAGGCCGACAGAAGTGAATATTTTTATGATCTTTTTTTTTCTATTAATCCCGAGATTTATCCACGAATTAATGGGTTATTCCAGAAAGTTTAAAGGACATATATTTAAAAAATACTCATATAAAAACTTTTAAATTAACCGCATTATTCAGTGGAACCCTAAATCAAGATCTTAGTAACCTAAAACCTAGTAGAAACGTATTATTTATTATTATATTATTTCTTCTGAGAAAGTATCGTATTTTATATTGGTTTTCCAATAAATTATTGCTATCTTTTATGTATGTATTTTATGAATTGGTTATATCAGGGTTCCCACCAAAAATTGACATTTAAATTCCAGGTATTTTCCAGGTTTTCCAGGTAAAAATTATTAAAATTCCAGGTATAGTAAAATAGATTTAGTATATATTATTATCAAAGAAAAAAAAAATCTGAAAAAAAATTGCTCAACAAAAATTGTTTTTTGAGAATTTGTTTTTCAAAATTTATTTTTTTTTGTGATTTTTTTTTTTAATTTTTACATTTTTTAATGACAAAAATATGGATAATTAACAAAAAAAATCATCTTCAGAAACGGCCACAGGATGTTTCGTTCCGTGACAAGCCATTTTTAAAGTAGGTATGCTTTTTCAGAACCAGCAATTTCTAAGAATTTTAAAAGCAACTTATTTTATAAAACTTTTAAGGGGTAGATGAAACGTCCACATCACGTTCAGCGCCGCAGGCGAAAGTTTTTGAAAATTTTATTATTGCGTTTTCCAGACAACTTAGAATTTGACATGAAATAATTTTATAGAATCTACATGTATAAAATTGTCACATAATCACATAATTGCCAATAAAATTTAGTGCCGCTGGCAATTTTTTTTACAGTTCACAGTTTTTCAGGAGAAGGAACTCCTAAAAATTCGAAAAGCAGATTATTTTATAAAACTTCAAATGGGCAGAGGAAAACCTCTCAAAACATAACCTTTCATGTTAAGCGCCGCAGGCGAAAGTTTTTAGAAATCCTAATTTTTCACATATTTTCAGACACCTCAGAATTTGAAATGCAAATAGTTTTATAATATCTATTAATTAAAATTGTAATATCACATTATTGGTAATAAAGTTAGCGCCTTAGGCGAAATTTTTTACAGTTTTCAGGACAACCAATTTCGAATTAGAAATGCAAATTATTTTTATAAAACATCACATAAGTGAAAAATCTCAAAACATAAGCTATTATGCTTAGCGCCGCAGGCGAAAATTTTTATAAATCTTTTTGCATTTCTCCAACACCTCAAAATTTGACATGTAAATAATTAAAAAAAAACTATTAATTAAAATATTATTATCACATAATTGCTAATCAAGTTTAATGCCGCAGGCAAAAATTTTAAGAGTTTACAGTTTTTCTGGATAAGCAAATTGTTTTATAAGACTTTAAATGGGTTGGGTAAACCTATTAAAATACAACTTATTATGTTTAACGCCGCAGCCGAAAATCTTTAGAAGTATTTATGCTTCACATTTTCCAGTTTAATGGAACATATTATTTTGTAAAATGTATTAACAAAAATCCAAACATTAGCGCCGCAGGCGAAAACTTTTAAAAAGCTAACAAGCAAAATAGTTAAAAAATCATTTTAAAAAAGTTTAATTTGAAGGCTAATATTTGTTATCCTTTAATTTTTGTGCCAAGTGTATTTAATTTTTCTTGAACAAATTATATTTTTGTATGTTGAATTCCAGGTGCTATTACAAAATTCCAGGTCAAAAACCGCTATTTTTAAGAAAAAATGTTAAATTCAAGGTATTCCAGGTGGGGATCTAAATTCCATGCGTTTTCCAGGTTTTCAAGGTTTTCCAGGATTGGTGGGAACCCTGTATATTCTTTTCCAAGAATAAACAGTATTAATATTTTGTTTTTACTTTTTGAATTTGTTTAAATATTTTTTTTTATTATTATTAACAGGGCCCTGGGGCTGTTTGAAAAAAAAAACAGATTTAGAAAGATAGTAAAAAAAACTTTGAAAAAAGATACAGGTTTGTCCAGAAAAATGCAAGTTTATCTAGAAGAGCACACTTTTGATTCAAATTTTATTTTAATTATAACTAATTATTAATTAATTTTAAGTAATGTCAACATGTATAAATTAATTAATATAACGAAGGCGTTGATGACCTAAGTTCTGAAAAATATACAAAAATAATCCATTAACGTTTATTTTTCGTTTTAAATTTAAGATAGGAGGGGGGTGTGATCTGGGCCTTCCCCATGGAAAAAGGCCTTCCAAATTTCTATAAAATCGGACCAGGAATAAGATTTTATTCTCTGATTAATTAAATAAAAACCGATTCTTTTTATTTTTGGATCTAGTACTTCTATTTATAAATCACTCTGTATATAGTTATCCAGATGAAAGAGGGTCTCCGACGTAAGGGGGAGGAATCATTCGCGCTCTGTTCTTTCCGTCAATAAGGCGTGCGTGCCTACATCGGGCCTCCACGCATTCGAAACATATTTCCCGTAGCCACAGATCCGTGCGTCGAACTATACTAGCTAGAATGATATCTTTATCTTGCGTGCCTTTTTAAGAATACACGGCGACAAACAATCGACTGGTAAGGTGTGAAACGGTGCAATTGTTTCCTTTTATTTGGTACCGTTAGTCTCCTATATTGTCCGTTTCACCAACAAAAAAAAATAAAGAACCGCAAATTAAATTTATTGTACTGTTTTATACATTTTTCTGAAGATCAGACGGCGTAAACATTGTGGGAATAATAATAATAATAATAATAATAATAATTTTATTTATCCAATAGAGCTCTCTACAACTAGAATTATGAAACAAAAGACGTCTACCCTATCTCTGTCTCATTTGTGCTACACTTTCCAGCCAACCAAATAAATACTGTATTTGTTTTTTATACAACAAATACAGTATTTATTTGGTTGGCCGGAAAGTGTAGCAGTGAGCGATACGAACGAACATAGCTAATGTGAATCTGTATAATAAGATAATTCTACTAAAATTTAGATGGCGCCAGTAATTTCTTTAATAAAAATATTATAGTTACACTTTTCGCCCGGCCAAGTAAATATTGTATTTGTTCAACAAAGAACAAATACAGAATTTGTTTGGTTGGGTGGAAGTGGGAGTGTATGTATGTCGTCTATCCTTTTTGGGTAGAACTTTTGTCCCTGTCTAATGTAACGGGAGAAATCTCCATTCTAAGATACAGGTATAATAGGTAGGACACGTCAGTATAACAAAATATAAAATGCTTAACTCTATTACAATACATTAAATGTAAAAAAAAAAAATAATCAAAAAAAAAACAAGAGAAAAAAAAACAAAAAACACTTTGCATTATAGTAATAAAGTAGCACAATTTTTACAATGGTTAACAACAATAATATTTATAAATAGTTTAAAACTTTAGTTTAGAAAACACTTTGTATTACAGTAATAAAATAGCACAATTTTTACAATGGTTGCAATAGTTAACAACAATAACATTCATAAATAATTAGTTTAGAAACTCGTCTATGCTATAATAATTTTTCTGTAAAAGCTTAATTTTTAGTTTACTTTTAAATGTTTTTAAATTGGGGGATGCCTTCAGATCATTATCTAGTTTATTAAAAAATTTACAGCCATTGAAATAGAAACTTTTTTGATACAGCGATGACGTGGAGGCTGCAATAAATCTCTATTTCTGGTATTATAATTATTTGTATGGCCAGCTTCCACAAAATAAGATTTGTTTTTATAAACAAAGAGACATACCTCCAGAATATATAAGTCTACAACAGTAAGTATTTTTAGTTCTTTAAAAACCCTACGGCAGCTATCTCTATAATTTAGTCCCGCAAGTATACGCAATGCATATTTTTGTAATATAAATATTCTATTAATGTGTGTACAGTTTCCCCAATTCGGAATACCATATTTTAGGTGAGAGTGAAAATTGGCATAATAAAGAGTCAACATAATATCTCTACTGCAGTGATTTGACATAAATTTAAGTGCAAAACATGAGCTGCTTAGTTTTTTACAGAGTTCATTGATATGAAGATTCCAATTTAGATTGGCATCAAATGTAACACCTAATATTTTTGAACTAGGACTGGAGATAAGTTGCAGATCTGCTGTTTCATATAAAATTAAATTTTCCTTTTGTTGTATAGTAAAGTATATAGCTGCCGTTTAAGATTTATTTAATATTAGCTTGTTTTTATTTGACCATAAAATAATTTGATCATATACTTCTTTTGTTTTCTTTTTGAATAGATCTATACATTTTTCGATTATTAAGATATTTGTATCATCGGCATAGCATACTACCACAATGTTATTTTTAAGTAAGAATGTAATTAGGTCATTGGCAAAAATAATGTAGAGTATTGGACCCAGTATAGACCCTTGTGGAACACCCTGTTTTATATCCATGCTATTACTCGAGACGTTATTAAACTTTACAGTCTGTGTCCTTCCATACAAGTATGAGATAAACAGTTGCAGAGCAATTCCTCTAACCCCATACCTTTTTAATTTTGCAATTAACAAGTCATGGGGCACCAAATCAAATGCTTTGGAAAAATCAAAAAGTAAAGCAAGAACTTGCAATTTAGAATCAAGTGCATTGACAATTTTTTCATTGAAAAAACTAAGAGCACTTTCTGTACTTTTATTCTTTGTGAAACCATGTTGATGGGGAGATAATAAACTGTGTGTAGTAAAAAATGAAACTAACTGATCTTTTATTGCTAACTCGAAAATTTTAGAAAAACTTAGCAATAAACTAATAGCCCTGTAGTTTTCATAATCCTTATGACTTCCCTTTTTATAAACAGGTTGAACTGTGGCTATCTTTAACTTGTTTGGAAAAATTCCTGTTTTAAGCATTAAATTTATAATAAATGTGAGAGGTTTACTTAAAATATTTTTACATTGTTTAATTAGGTTGTTAGAAATATTGTCATATCCTGTGGCATTTGAGCATTTTAATTTTTCTATTAGTTTGATAACATCATCTATAGATAGGGGATTAAAATTTAAATTTTTGTTATGAAGTGGTATATTTGAATTTAAAAAATGTACATCATTAGTATCATTACTTGGTTTTATGGAAGTAAAGTGTTTATTAAATAAATTAGCTGCTTTTTTACTCGAAATATTGTTACCATTAACTTCTATATTAATATTTGTTTTATTTTTATCATTTTTTTGCAGTTTTTTTATAATACTCCACATTGTTTTTGTTTTACACTTTGATTTTTTTAATTTTTCATCATAATATTGTTTTTTTGCCTCTTTTAGTTTTTTTTGATATATACTTTGAATTGATTTTTTAAGCTCAGTATAATCTGGATAAAGTTTAGACATATCACTGCAGGCGGTAAGCCTTTTTTTAATATCAATTAACTCCTTTGTAATCCAACCCTGACAATTATTCTTTCTATTTGTATTAACACGTTTTTGTGGAAAACTAGCCTCAAAATAATATGCTATGATAAGACTGAAAGCATCAAATGCTTTATTTGGACAAGTTTGATTATAAACATCCTGCCAATTTTCATTTAAAAGAAAATCATAAAATTTGTTATTGTTATGTTGGTTATAAATTCTACAGTATCTAAAATTATCATCAATTGTATTTTCCATATTTACGGTTTTTTCAATTTTTATTGATTGGGCATAGTGATCAGATAAGTATAGATTTAATACTGTTGAACTATATTTTTTTACATTACAATTTACTAATATATTATCAATACATTTACTTGAAGTATTTGTTACTCTAGTAGGGGATTTAATAGTTACATTAAGGTCGTACACATTTAAAAGATCATTAAACATTGAGACTTTATTACATTCAGACATAAAATTTAGGTTAAAATCACCCCCTGACTAATTGCTTATCAAAATTGGAAATTTTATTAAATAGTCCATTACATAAACTTAAAAAAACTGAGAACAAATCGGCTCTGTCAAAAGGTGGCCTATACATAACTAAAATTATTACCTTTTCCAATTCAACACAACAACATTCCAGAACACCCTCCATACAATACTCATTTACAGGAACAATTTTGTAACTAGACTTAACATTGTCATTTTTGTATATGGCAACTCCACCTTTTTCTAAATTTTTTCTACAGTATGAGTCAATTAAACTAAATTTTTCTAACTTGATCGAGTTTAGTTTTTCAGTAGTTTGATGATGTTCTGATATAAGAAGTATATCACAAGTTTTTTCGCTAAAAGAATACTTTCTCGTGCCATTTACGTTACTTTTAAATTAAAACTTTTTAATAAAAAGTTCGTTTAGTTGCTAATATTTTTTAAAATAGGTACAATTTTTTTCTGTATAAACCTATTTTAGTTATTTTAAAATATTACGATAATCTATGCAACGAGTATGGGGTCTAAGCGCCATTTAACGTCAACATTTGAACAAAAATCGCAAAATTTAAACAAAATTGTTAAATGGCGCTTAGAGCCATAATCGTTGCGTAGATTATCATAATAATTTAAAACAAGCCGTGAAGATATGTAATGCTACGCATTCCATTATATTCATATATTCATAGCATTTCCCAAATACTTAAAAAAAAATAAAAAACAATACATTTTTTAAAAAAGATCTTTTTTGAAAAACGAAAAATTAAGGAAAACATTTTTTTTTTCAAAAAAAGTTTACAAAATTTTTTAATTTTTTTTTTATTTTTCTAATTTTTTTTATTACATTTTCTTTTTGCGAAAAGGGCCCTAAAAGTACCCTTAGGGTTGTCTCTATAAATTTTTACTCTAAGGGCGTTCTAACCACGACACAGAAAAGATTAAGTAAATAAAATATTTTTTTGACCACCCTAATACAACACACATACAGGGTAGTCCACAACCCCCTTTTCATTTGAAAAAAAACCACCCTAAAAAAAATTTAACTCCATGTAATAATAATTTCTGTAATGTTACAAGCATTATATGCAATAATCTACTTTTTACGAACAAAGTAAAAACAAATCAGTCAAGAAATTAAAACAGAATTAACCATATACAGGTTATTTTTTTTCTTGTCAAGAACTTGATTTTAATAAGCTGGTGTGTCACACGTTCTTATATAATTTAATTATTTATAATTGAATAGCTCTATGCAACAAAGTATTCCAAACATTTTCTTAATTGTGCTAATTATAATGTCAACAGCTTGGGGAACGTTCAAGTATTACGTAACGCTCCTGGGGGGGGGCCTTACGTAATACTTGAACGTTCCCTTGACGAAATGGAAGGTCAATTCAGCCATGATATGACTATATTAAGGCATATCCAGAAGCTTGCATAAAACCATAAAACATAACAATGCGATGTCGTGATTGGCTTGATGTATCTTGTAAGCCAATCACGGCATCGCATTCTTATGTTTTATGTTCTTATGCAAGCTTCTGGATATGCCTTTATTGTATACATGGTAATTCCAGCGTTGCTTACGTTACATCTTACCCCTATTTTAACTTTTAAATGTATAAATTTGTCAATTATATTAAAATACATAATATTTAAATACAATATTTATTTTTAGTAAATAACAAAGCAACAAAACATATACAGTATATAACTGTGATCGAGATCCTTTCTCATATTGGAGTTTTGATAAATCAAAATTAAAAAATTATTATGTCTACTCCAAAGTTTTTTATTGAAGCATTTTATTTATAAAAAATAGCTACAATTGTTTCAACCCTTGAATTTAGGGTCATCTTCAGGCTAAAATAGTCAAAAAATTTAAAAACAAAGAACACGGACTACATTATAAACATACACATAGCTTCTTATAATGTAGTCCGTGTTGTTTGTTTTTAAATTTTTTGACTATTTTAGCCTGAAGATGACTCTAAATTCAAGGGTTGAAACAATTGTAGCTATTTTTTATAAATAAAATGCTTCAATAAAAAACTTTGGAGTAGACATAATAATTTTTTAATTTTGATATACAGTATAAGCTCGATAATGTGAACATGCGTATATATGAACACAGACATATAATCTTATTCGGCATATGTATGTATTAAACAAACTCACCAAAAATTAGAAATAATTTAAAATTCCTGTTCTCCGACCCTGTTATTGCAATGAAAGTATCAACTCTGTTTATGACTAACTAAAAAACTGTTGCCGCAACATTGTTGCTCAAGTGTGAACACCACTTTATAGCGCGCAAAAAATCTTTGCTCCAAATTTTAAGTCTCTATGTCAAAGCGTTTTTGATATATCGTAGTAAATTTATTCGCAATTGACTTGCAGCTTTGCACAGACTTTTAAAAGTCTGGGTCTAGTTGGAGGTCTAGTCTTTGTCATAAACTATAATCAATGATAGTGACTATGCTGATAATACATTTATTATTAGCTTTTGTGCTAATGATTGCTTTTCTTTATAAATAAATTGTTTGTGGCGTATTAAGTATTTATATATTACCCTTCTAATGAAAACTGATTATAAATGCATTAAATGTCTTTGTATTATTATTATTATTGTTATAATTATAGGAAATTAGTTCTATTTATACATATTGGTAAACTATTTTTATACTATAAATAGTAATGTAATACTATATTACTTATTGCAATCTGTAAATGTCAGATTTTTAAAGCAATGCCCTTGGGATTGAATAAAAGCTGCATTTTTTTACCTTAAAAACCCCTAGTTTTTTAAAAACAGAAAAAAGTTATTTCATTTTTAAATGGTAAAGTTACTTATGGGCCACCCTGTATAATTACTTGTTTATACAAGATCACTTAATAAAATGCAAAAAGCTTTTAGCTGTGATATTAATTTGACTTGTATAGTCGTATTAAAGGTGCAAATCGCTTGCAAAAAACACGATATTTCAAGAACGCTTTGACACGGAGACTTTAAATTTGAAACAAAGATTTTCTAAGTAGTAGAAAAAAATTGTTTTAAATTTCAAGTCTCTATGTCAAAGCGTTCTTAAAATATCGTAGTTTTTAAAGCTGTTTTGCAAGCGACTTTAATACGACTATACTGATGTTGCATCGATCGCTTCAAATTTTATTTACAAAAGTAAAATTCAATAAAAATTCCAGTTATTTTATTAAATAATCAAATCACCTAATTATAAAACTTATGAATGGGCGAATTTAATTTATTAACTAAAAGTGATAGTTTAAATTTATTCGCCTATATCTATACAGTATGTATATCAGAATTGCGGCGGACAGAAGTTAGCATAGCACAGAGTGAATTATAGCTAGAATTATAGTACCGGCACTATAATTTCCGCAGTGGCTTAGCGTGGGGGACATTGCAACCCCACGTAGGCCCCACGTCGTGGGACCACTTTTCTCGTCCCAACCACTTATTTCTGACAGGGACAGGTCAACACATTGGGCCTCGTCTTTTATATTTAATGGACTGCCGTCTATTTAGATTAGATAAAGAGAGAAGTTCTACAAAAGGAGATAAAAGTATAATTATTATTGTTTTAAAATAAATTTATGCATATTTTAAGTAAAAATAACATTTTATTTTATTATATTTTAAATTACATTACGGTAAGATATTTGTTTTTTTATGTAAAAAACCCAATTTTTTTTGTAATTTTTACACAGCTATGTGTACATTAGGTCTAAAATTTCCTAGGGAACTTCTGACCTACTCCTTAATTTGACAGTCATTGACAATAAATACCCCGTTCTGTGTAAAGATTTTGTACTTGTTTTTCTGTTTAATAAGCAGTTTTATGTATTCTTTAATAATTTTGTATATAATGCACGTTTTTTGTTGCACTGTGATAAAATCCAAATATAATATTATTAGGGAATTTTCTTTTTGGGTTGGTATTGAAGACCTAAATTTATGTTGCCTAACGTATTGGACTGCTGTCCATTGAACTAAAAAAATCCAACTCCACCATTGGGAAATAATTTTTAAATGTTTACATTTAATAAACAATGGCATATAACTAAAAGTTTTTTGGGAGTGATGGAACGACGCTTAGAATGTGAAGTATAGTTTTGAAAACCAATATTTTATTTTATATTGGTATATATTATTAAAGTACGATCTCAAACTCAGGGTCGTTTTATCAGTAGTAATCGATACTCGAGTTTTTTACGTCCTATAGTTTGTGTAAAGATGAAAGTCGCTTGCAAAACAACTTTACAATACGATATTTCAAAATCGCTTTGACCCAGAGACTTAAAATTTGGAACAAAGATTTTCTAAGTAGTAGAAAAAAATTGTTTTAATTTTCAAGTTTCTAAGTCAACGCGTTCTTGAAATATCGCAGTATTAAGTTGTTTTGCAAGCGGCTTGCATCTTTAGACAAACTATAGTCATAGTCCCGACCCACCCTGGTGCACCATGCACGGCGGGTCCAAAACCGGTTTTATTAAAAATTTCACATCCAAAACTAATGTCAATTCTTGTTAAGGGATCGAATACGAATAGAATAAACCAAAAATTAAAAAAATCGTAGGAAGAAATTTTGAGTAATATCGATAAACGTCTGTTTTTGGATACTTTACAGCTGTTAAATTATTCTCTTGCCTTTTGAAGTACTGAAAATTAATTAAAACCCCTTGTATGTCATTCTACTGGAAAGCTATTAAAATGAGCTTTCTTTTGATATACAACATAATAACAAAGAGCAACGCGGGTTGCCTACTCTAGACCTTTTAATAAGTTTTCATAAAAAAATAGTTATATTGCAAAACTTAACAGGTTGTTTTAAAAACAGAAATACTAAATTAAGGGAGATTCTACCCCGAAAAATTAAAAAAAAAGTTCCTATAAAGATTTGTCTGTAGATGTGTCCTAGGGAGTTACGGCCCTCCGAAGTGTCCGTCCGTCCGTAGGGTTTTTATTAATTATCTCTGAAACCCTATAAACTACACCAACGAAATTTAGTACATACCCTTATATAATAAAGGCAATCATCCTATGTAATTTTGATTTTATAATTTTAACCAGAGGCGTGCAAAATAGGGGACGCTTTTGCCCAAAACTTTTTTTATTGCTTTTTTTGAAATGTTTCCAATTAAATATGTTTCCTTACTTTAAAACACATAAGAAAGGTACTCTTTATGTAATACCAAACACGGCGCACGGTGGGTCCAAACCTAGTTTTTATAACAATTTCACCTCTATCCAAAATTAATGTTAATTCTTATTAAGGGGTCGAATACGAGTAAAAAAAAACAAAAATAAAAAAATTGATGGAAGAAATTTTGAGTAATACCGACCCCTTAATAAGAATTAACATTAATTTTGGATAGAGGTGAAATTGTTATAAAAACTAGGTTTGGACCCACCGTGCGCCGTGTTTGGTATTACATAAAGAGTACCTTTCTTATGTGTTTTAAAGTAAGGAAACATATTTAATTGGAAAAATTTCAAAAAAAGCAATAAAAAAAGTTTGGGGCAAAAGCGTCCCCTATTTTGCACGCCTCTGGTTAAAATTATAAAATCAAAATTACATAGGATGATTGCCTTTATTATATAAGGGTTTGTACAAAATTTCGTTGGTGTAGTTTATAGGGTTTCAGAGATAATTAATAAAAACCCTACGGACGGACGAACACTTCGGAGGGCCGTAACTCCCTAGGACACATCTACAGACAAATCTTTATAGGAACTTTTTTTTTAATTTTTCGGGGTAGAATCTCCTCTTAATTTAGTATTTCTGTTTTTAAAACAACCTGTTAAGTTTTGCAATATAACTATTTTTTTATGAAAACTTATTAAAAGGTCTAGAGTAGGCAACCCGCGTTGCTCTTTGTTATTATGTTGTATATCAAAAGAAAGCTCATTTTAATAGCTTTCCAGTAGTATGACATACAAGGGGTTTTAATTAATTTTCAGTACTTCAAAAGGCAAGAGAATAATTTAACAGCTGTAAAGTACCCAAAAACAGACGTTTATCGATATTACTCAAAATTTCTTCCTACGATTTTTTTAATTTTTGGTTTATTCTACTCGTATTCGATCCCTTAACAAGAATTGACATCAGTTTTGGATGGAGGTGAAATTTTTAATAAAACCGGTTTTGGACCCGCCGTGCATGGTGTAGCAGTCACTATGCATACAAAAACGCATGCATGTAAACAATGTCATTGTGAGTATAATCTAGAGGTTTTTACCCTCAAAATGAGTTGTTTACAATGTTCCTAATATATTAATACACATTTCAGTGGTCACTCAAAAAGGGACCTGATGGGAAAAAATGTTAGGTTTGGATTAATTTACCTATAGAGGGTGAGTATTTAGCAGTCATTTTAATTATTATTTTGAATAAAATAATATGATAGGTAGTAAAATATTTGTTATTTTTCGTTAATTGGTTAAAAAATATTTAATAATTTTAAATTATTTCATTTTTAAATTTATTAATAAAATTTAGAATTTTTTTTAAGGACTATTTAACAAGAATCCTATGAATTTCATATATGTTCATCTCCACTTAGATTTTCATGATGAAACTTTAAATGTCATTAGAGTTTTATAAATTGTCAAACTTAAATTGCATAAACAAACCCTAAGATTCAAAAAGGAGGCATTTTTAATATGCGGCTATCGTCAAAGGACCATCAGGAGGGACAAAAAGGCAAAAAATTACTTTATTCAGATTAAAATACAGAGTGGTCCAAAAGTCACCCCCCTCTCCCTCTTAACTTTTGAACGAGTTAGATATCGACTTCAAATTTAAAACTCTTAAATAAGACAACTTCAAATATCTTTAAGCATATATTTGATACTTTTAGCTCTTAAAATGTGGGCACGGGGGGACATTCTTTTAAATTGTGTGACTTTTGGAACGCTCTGTATAATTAAATACGCTATTTCCATCTAGAGGCCAGTTTAGGTACTTGACGTCACTTTTTTACGAGGGTTGTCAAAAATATTAAATATCCTTTTCTTCAAATATGGATTTAAGTTGCAAAAATATTATAATTGGTTTAAAAAATGAATTTACTATAAGGAAAAGTAAATGGCTGCGTTCAATGGAAACCGCAAAACTCATCGAGAGCTGTCAAATCACAACTGAACGCTATGATCAGTTTCGATTGACAGATGTCGCTGAATAATTCCTCATCAACGTTTTGAGATGATTAGTGTTGATTGATTTTCTAAAAGCGCGGGAGTGTACTTTTTTTGGGTATTTCTAACCTCAAATGGTGGTTGTGACAAGTGACAGATACTCTGATAGATATTATCCGTTCAGCAGTTTGCTAGCAAAACTTATTATTTGATGACTTTTGATTAGTTTTACTGTTTCCACTGAACGCAGCCAATGAATTTTCGAAATTATGCATTTTCAGTTGAAGTTATATTTAGATTAGTATAATAGCAGTTCAAACACAAAGGCCAGTGGAAAACTTTTGTTTCGGCAAACTTGTAGCTTGGTGGGTCTATAAAATTTATTTGTAAGCTTTACCAATAACGTGGCAAATCGTGTGATTTGTCTTAGGTGAATCACGTTGTGCCATGAAGACGCGTTCTCAGAGCTTCGACATACTGCGGCGTTATCATGGCGGCACCTAATTGTTTTTCATGTTGCATGATTTTGACAGATGAAGTTAAAAATATTCAACTTCACCGCTGCTGCTGGCTTTTTGATGTTACATTTATCGTGTGTCATGTGATTTTGGTTTTTGTCAAGAAGAAAATATTATAGAAAGGTAGATTTAAATGTAAAATTACTCACTACGTGAATTTATTTACAATTTTATTCGTTTTAAACAAAATTATTGGGTAGGTTCTGCTCGCAGAAGTGACGTTGTCAAATTCTTTCCTGCCGCTGGCATTTCACGGCAGACGTGCTGCTGGCAGCATGTCGAAGCTCTAAGAACGAATCTTTATAATAGGTCCTATAGGCCTAGAAATATCCAATGCGTCCAAAATAAAAACAAAATAGTTATTTATGGTACTAGTGGGTAAAGTAAGATATGAGAAAATTAACCTGCGAGGCGTCAGCCAAGCAGGTAAATTTTCGAGAGGGCAATATCGGTTTACCCATGAGTGCCATACAAGATTTTATCCAATAAATAGCTTAGGAATTCATATTTTTATAAAAATTTTTAATGACATTTACAAGAAAATAATTTGACAAGTGACAGTTGAGTGGGTAAAATAAATAATTATCCACTCAATAAAGTAAAAGCCACACGGGGGTTATTATTGAGTTTATCTATTTAAAATAAGGCTGGTAATTTTCTTATTATCTGTATGTATTGGATAAACAATATTTTACCTTTAGGTCCCTTTCTGCGTGACCACTCACACATTAGCACAGTGTCAATTAAGTTATTTCAGAGTATTGTTTTCACATTTTTTCAGATTTATTAATAGATTCCTGAATTAAAATCAATAGCAGAAACAAGCTGTGAAGATATGTAGTGCTACGCATTTCATTATACAGGGTGATCAGTAACTGCCATGCCAACATTTAAGAGGTGATTCTACATGCAAAAATATTAAAAAAGTTTTTATAAAGGTTGGTCCGGAAATAGGCCCTAAGGAAGCTACGGCCCGAGCTACCGCCCTTCGAATATGACATTGAATGAAGAACAAAAAAAAAGCAACAATAAAATTTTAATGCTGCAGGGTTATTTTCCATTTAAAACTGAGCAAAAAAGTATTCTTTACCAAAACACCTAAATTTAATATTAAAGGACTAATAGCCTTTAAAAAGTAACGTTTTTGGTGGCACAAAATGTTACTTCCTTAAAATGCATTTTTTTTGAAAACGGTTGCTCCTACAGTGTTACACTATATGACATTTTTTATGTATTTTTACTCAAGGAATCCATATTGTTTACAAAAAATTCAAAAAAACTACACATAAAAAAGTTTTGGGCAAAAAGTCTAATACATTTTTCCGTCTAGGGACGACCCTGGATAAATTCAAAAAAATAAATTAACATAAACTTATTGGCCTTATTAATATCAGTACACATGCAAAAGCTCGTCGCTGTAGCTTAAAGGGTACCGGAGTTAATAATTATTTTTATTCGTTTTTTACTATAATTTTAAGGGCCCGTAGCTCCCTTAGGGCTCATTTCCGGACCACCCTTTATAGAAACTTTTTTTAATATATTTTTGGATGTAGAATCACCTCTAAAATTTTGGCATGGCAGTTGTAGATAACCCTGTATGTATATTATTCCCAGTAATAATAAAAAACAATAAAAAGATGATTTTTATTTTTTTTTAAGTTTAACCCCCATAACTTTTTTGTTTTTGGGGGGATTTCTTTCAAAAATAATAGGGATCTTCCCCTCATAGAAATTGATTTTTTTCTGAATATTTCTCGAGTTATCGTGTACACAAAAACGTGACATCAGACGGACGGACGGATAAATTATGAAACTCATGTAACCACAAAAAAGTTGCTTATTTTTTCAAGAAACAAATTCATATTCAAGAATTTTTTGTCTAGGACAATTTTTGAAAATTTTACAAAAACTGGAAACTACCGTATATTATTCTAGCGTAGACGCTGTGAATAATATAACAAGACGTAAAAAGTAAGGGTCATACCACATATTTATTTTATTATACCATTACTAATGGCCATTGGCCTTTTTTTATGCTAATGTCCCATTAGAAAAAAATTAACTGGGACAGCGTAAATTCTCGCCGCCATTTTGACAAACTATGACTCGTCAAAAAAGTCAATATAAAAACTATACAAGTCAAAACACGTGCCAATATCAATAATAAACCAGCAGAAGTTTTAAAAATCTGTCACAATGTAAGTCTGTCTCCCTACTTTCTTCCGAGGTTTCTTGCTTATTAATACACAATTATGAAAAAATATATAAATTGTCACAGAAAAAGTGACGCAAATTTTATCAAATCAATAAAAACAATGGTTTTCTACTACACACAAGTTGAGAAATATTAAAATTGTAAATATTATAGTTTTTTGAAAAATAAGATGCATTTTGTTGTTTGTTTTTAAATTAATTCATTTGTTTTCTGTGAATTAAATGGTTATTACTTGATCAGATAAATTATGAAACTCATATATAACCACAATATTTATAATGTAAATATTATTTTAAATAATAATAATTTTTAATTTTATGAACTCTCAGGGTCACTACTTATGTCAACTACCTCATTTTTGTTATTCAAAATGTTTTAAATATTTTGATGAAACTCAAAAGCAGTTTTTTTTTGTGGGGAAACTTGAAATTAGCAGGAAATGAAATGTTGGAGAAATGTATAATATACATTTAGGTTATAAGTTAACCAAAAGAATTTAAATTCTTTTAAAAAAATGTCTAATATTTAGGCGAAGAGTTTATTTATTGGACAATCCTTGTACACCTATCCAACAATCTTCTACAATCCTTGACAATTTATTTTACACAATCATCTACACTGCTCCACAATCTCCTACAATCATCCAAAATCATCTAAAATCTTCATTAAAATTTTGTACAATCTTTCACAATCTTTGACAATCTTCCACAATCCTTTGATTCTCACAATCCTTGTACATTTTTTTTAAATAAAAAACCCCTCGTATTTAGATCTGAATCCACCCCTGTTGTTTACAACACTTAAGGGTAATTCCAGAATAACCTACATAACAACTTGTCGGCTAAGAGGTCAATATTTTCAAATTTTTCAGGAAACGTAAAAAAACGATTTTAAAATTTATGTTAGTGATTTATACTTACTATAAATATTTTTTTGGTACCTTAAAGAGCACTTAATTCGTTAATGTATTTAAATCATTTCATTCTTAACTAAGGTCTGTTTCATCAAGCAAGAGAGTAAATTAAAAATCGCACAGTGAATATTTTCAAAACAGATTCGATTCGGGGTGTAGCCAAAATATAAAATCTCTACAGCCTTTTTTTTTGTGAAAAGAATATTGTATTTATTGAACTGATTTCTTTTGGACATATAAAACATATTAATATAATTTTTTTTTTGTATTTTTAGTACATCTTGACCACTGATGGCGTTTTATTTTCATTTTTCAGAAATATGTTTATAAAATGATAAATATATTAAAAATAGAATATTTTTTAGGTGTAGTTTCTAGTATTTAGTCTTATTAATAGAACCCCGTTGGAATTTTTCTCTATGTGTTACAGGAAGCCCAAGAACTGTGGAACCGTTTAAAAAGTGTCTTTTGGAAATGCAAAATAAAATATATATTTTCTTAATATGTTTTATAAATATGTCCAAAAGAAATCAGTTCAATGAATACAATATTCTGTTCACAAAAAAAATAAAGTTTATTTTTTCCCAATTATGAAACAAAAAGTCCCCTTAACTTATTTTCAGACATGAAGAACTCATCAGGCTAATGGATGAATTCGGATAAAGCAATTTGACCGTGCTGCCGTCTGCCGGGCGCGTGAATGAAGCTTAAAAAAGGTTGAGTAAAAAAAAACTACACTATGAAAAATCACGTAAATCTCAGCTAGCTTCGCACAGTTATCTGACAGATAAAAAGGTTAGGTATCTGTCAAATTTGTTTACGTTTATAAAATTTATAATAATAATGAATGTTAATCTTCTATATAAGCGATATTTTATGAGATCCGAGTGCTTTTTAAAATAAATGTTAGAATCCTTTAGTGTTTTAAGATGAGTTTTTCAAATTTACTGTTTATTTAGGGCTGTTGTTAAAAACAATTCTTTAAGGTACCAGACAAGGTAAATACATTACAAGTTTTAAACCTGTAACAGAAATTAGTAGAATATTCATTATATTATATTCATTAGGTATTTAAATGACATAAATGTATCTAACTTTTAGGCTATGGTATTTGGTAGAACTGCACAATGACATGGATTGTGTCAAAGCCAGAAAAAGCACATGATACAAAGGGTAGAAAGTTTCTGTTCAACATTTGGAGGATATTATGTCAGCCTATAGCAGCCATATATCTTGTAAGTGAAGGTATGTAACAATTTTTTGTGGACCCTCAAAATCTTGAGATATAGTGCACGTTTTTTTTTTGTATGCATTCAAGAAAATTAATTTATAATAGCATTGCTTTACCACATTTTACATATTGTAGTACTATTTTGTATATGATTAAACTAACTGATTTGGACTACAAAAAATTCAAAAAAAGGCTATGAGAGTAATACTGGGTTGTGGGATACGAACCAGCATACAAACAATGTTGAGTTCAGTTCGATTCGGTTTCACTAACTAAAAGTCCAAACCACGTCCATATTTTTAAAATAAATTTCTAAATCCAAAATTCTCTGGTGGTCTATTTAACAGTTTTTGGAATATAATGCTCTGGTATTCATTCACAAAATATCAACGGTTAATTATTATTATTAAATACAGTAAGCAGCAGAGCCAATGAAACGTTTCTTTACAAGCAAATATGTATCATAATAATCTACTAAATTAATGTACCCAATTATTTAAGGAAGACTTTTGTTGTTGAAATTCAGACACGTATATATGTATTTTTTCCAATAGTCAATGGCTATCTATACATCTATCTAAAAATCAGTCATTTACCGTGTTTTTCCGATATACAGGGTGTAACAAAAAAGGCGGGCGGGCTATAATACATAGCCATATTGTACTCGCGGTTGGTTGATAAAGAGGTACTATACTAAGATTGTATTAAAGTAGTATCTTAACTAAAAACTTAAAGTGGCCATAACTCAGAGACGAAGAATTTTAGACAATATGTGTATATAAACTTTTTTCATTGTTTTGGTGAGTACAATATGGCTATGTATAGCCAGCCCACCGTTTTTATTACACCCTATATTTCATTAAAAATTTTATATAAGTAAGATATATATACTTTGCAACAAGGGGAGGAAGAATCAAAAATGTTAAAAAAAAGCCTGACATACTTTATACGTCCCCTTAGTCCCTGCGGTGTATGTGTCTAGTATGCATATGATTTTCAGCCTGGTGACACTTTATTTTATTTTCAGATTATCAATGTCATGCCATCATGCAATAAGTTTACTACTGTATATTATATACAGGGGAATAACTGTAATTCCTGAAGATTTTTCATGTACTTCAAAACCAATGGAATGTAAAGTTAGAAGGAGCCTAAATAAGAACCTGAAAATATTATAAACATGGCATTCTATATCCGTACAGATGTAGAAAGGAAGAAAAAACCAATTACTAGCACCTATGTTAAACCAAAATGCAGTAAATTTTTTGAAAGTGCTGCAATAGAAGCAATGGCATCCTTTCTGAAGAATATAAACTGCAAGATATCCCTCAAAATAATATTTTAACCACATAGAATCGCATAAAATGGGTTTCACTGACAGAGTTAAACCACGTTCATATTTTTTAAATAAATTTCTAAATCCAAAATTCTCTGTAAATACTGCTAAAAATTTGGAAATGAGATTATGGGAATGGTATTTGAGGAACGAGGAACCCGTAAAAATGGAGGAAATATACCTGCAAACTTTGAAGAGGTGAATTTAATCACTGAACAAGGCAACAAACTTCAAGCCAAGAGTGATATAATTTTAGAATGTACAGGTTTACGGCGTCAATTTTTGGAGAACTTTGTAAACACAAAATGCCTTTGGATTATAATTTTTTTGAAAAGTTATAGACTGAGAAAAATCTAAGTAGATATAAGGGGGGGGTAGAGGGGGTATTTACCCCCCAAGAATATTTATTTTTTATTTTAAATAAAAAATTAAAATAATAGCAGGTTTTTTTTTTGGATAAGGGCGCCAAATTTGGTAGAAACGCTCAGGGACAAAGCTTTTTTTTCGGAGGGTGTTTTTTTTTGTTTTGGTAGGGATGTTAAAAAGATGGGCGCCAAATTTTGTAGAGACACTCGGAGACAAAGCTTATTTGTTTAGAGGGTGTTTTTTTTCTTTTGGTTGGGGCGCCAAAATATAATATTGGGAGCGCCAAAGTGGGCGCCAAATTTTGTAGAAACGATCAGGGACAATTTTTTTTTTAATTTTGAAGGGTTTTTTTTTCTTTTGGTAGGGCCACAAAAAAAATAAAATTTTTACCCCTCCAAGAAAAAATCCTATCTACGCGCCTGAGCTAAGACTTCTAATTTGGACCACCTATTTCTTATCAAAAGTTCTTAGCTAGGATTGTCTTGTCAATGAGGTTAAAATTAAAAAAAAATCGTTTTTCAGAAAAATTAAATAGAAAAAAAAACAATAATAGCATGTCATGCTATTATTGTTTTGCATGCATAACTGGTGCAGAAATGTAAGAATTTAGAAACTGTGATGTTCAGCTGTGCAAAAAACAAATGTGAGTAGTCACATAAAAAGGGACCTTTTTATTTGTATGTACCTTTAGGCCTAGAAATGTCTCGATAAATGTCCAAAACTATTTATTTATTCCTTCAGATCCTTTTTGAATTACCCCAGGGGTGCCCCAATGGGGGGCGCCACCCAATCATGTTCGAGTTGGAAAAATCCAGTGTTCAGTTGGGAAAATGAGTGAAAAAATTAGGAAACTGAGTGGTAAATTTTGGTAAATTGGTAGAAAGTTGGATAGTATAGTAGGGTATTTTTTCAAAGTTGACAAAGTTTGGAGCATAGCACAGTTGGGAATGTTAAGTCATCAAAAATTTTCGGGAGGCGTAAATATTTTTTTTTAGAGTTAGAAAATTGCTGTATTTTTTCAGAGGTGAGGACTTTTTTTTAGTCATTTAAATTTTTAGGGGGTAAAAACTTTTTTTTGGAGTTGTGAAATTTCTGAATAATTAGTTGGGAAATGTTTGCTCTCCCCCCCCCCCCCTCATAAAATCGCTTTGGAGCACCCCTGATTACCACCAGTTATGGAATGTTTTCCTTGTGGATTTTATCATCTAGCCCAGGTTAACTCGATAAAGAATTGTTTTTTTGTTATGAAATTTAGCATCTGGCCATTTTGCTTTCCCATTTTGAAAATTTTCAAAATTTTGTACAAAAATTTTCAATTTTTTTTGCGTCTTATGGCGTTTTATGTCGATATAAATCAATTTCGACCAAAAAAAATGTTCAGTCGATCGGTCTGTCCGAGAAATATGTGCACGATAACTTAAGAACGCTTTAATCTAGAGACTTGAAATTTGGCATACAGGTATGTTACCAAAAGTTCTCGTTCGGGATTGTTTTTGATGATTGCAGAGTGCAGCAAGGGGGGCAAATGGGGAAAATTATTTTTTTTTAGAAAAATTTGAAAATTGCTATATAGGGGTTTTTGAGGTTGCTTAATCTGATTATAAAAAAATTTTAATCACTCCAAAGGGGCGGGGGGTAGTTTTCGTGAAAATTGGCATATTGGGGTTTTTAAGGTTGCTGAAAGAGAATCAGTTAATAAAAAAATTCTAACTCCACCCCCTAAGGGGCCGGGGGGTGGAGTTAGAATGTGGGGTGAAAATTGGTATATTTTTAAGGTTGCTAAAACTGAATCTGACAATAAAAAATCCATTTTACGCGCGGAGCTGAAAAATGGGAAAGCTCTTTTACTGGACAGTGTATTTTACTACAAATATAGCCCAAAAAAGTAAACTTTTTCGGATTCATCTCCCGAAAAATTTAAATCGTGGACTAGGGTGTGGGGATTACGTATATAAATGATATTTTGAAAATCGGTTACGATTTCAGGGGGCGCCGAGCAAAATAGTGGGGGCGCCTTGGTTTTAATTATATATAATTAAAGCATATAATATATTATGCATATTATTCTTTTCGTTATCGCTTATAATTTGGGTATTTTTTAAGAGAGATTCATTAACTTTTTGTATTTTCCCAAGCTTTAGAGTTCTGCAGTTTTAATGCAATGCTCAAAATCCAGTGTCGGACTAAGGGGGGCGGCCAGGGGCGACAACAACTCGAAAAGCTGACCATTTTTTCGCTTTTTTTTCTTGTTTTCTTACTATTTTACCATGGTAAAAAATTATGTTGGTCTTAAATTTCTACAATTACTTTATTATCAGCTTTTGACTGAACTTGATAAAAAATTGAAGTCATAACATGTTTTATTATTAAACACAAATAATTATTTTTCCTTTTAAAAATAAAAAAAGTAAATATTGAAAAATCGAAAAAAGTGAACTTTTTTTTTATTCATCTTGGCATTCACTTAAATTGTGCGCTAAGTGTCCTGAAATACGTAAACGCTTTTTTTTTTTAATAAATGCGATTTTTCGGGGCGCCATGCAAAAGGGCGAGGGCGCTTTTATTTTAGTGACATACTTTCCGTTATCGTTTAGTCAAATACTTTCCGTTATCGCTTATATATAAGTTATAACGAGGAAATATTTTAAGAGAGCATCATGAACTTGTGTTCTATTAAGCTTTAGTTGCAGCGAGGGGTTTATTTATTGGACAATCCTTGTACACCTATCCAACAATCCTTGACAATTCATTCTTTCACAATCATCTGCAATCCTCCAGAATCCTTCACAATCATCTACAATAACAACTCAAAAAGCAGACCATCTTTTTACCTGGAAAAATATATTTGTGTTTATAAAGGAAAAAATGGTCTGCTTTTCGAGCTGTTATCGCCCCTGGCCGCCCTCCCTTAGTTCGGCCCTGAACTTTAAGCTTAGCATTAAAACTGTAGAACTCTAAAGCTTAGTAGAACACAAGTTCATAATGCTTTCTTAAAATATTTCCTTGTTATAAGCGATAACAGAAAGTATGTCACTAAAGTCAAAGCGCCCCCAACCTTTTGCCAGGCGCCCCCTGAAATCGCATTTATTTAAAAAAACAATAGCGTTTAGGTATTTCAGTATCCTTAGCGCACAATTTATATGAATAAAAAAATCACTTGTTCGATTTTTCAAAATTTACTTTTTTTATTTTTAAAAGAAAAAAATTTATATTTGTGTTTTATAATAAAGCATGTTATCATAACATTGTTATGCCTTCAATTTTTTGTCAAGTTCAGTCAAAAGCTGATACTAAATTTAATTATTATTATTACAAACAGTGAGCGGCATAGCCGATGAAACTGTATCTATATTAAGTATATAAATAAATAAAGTGAATATGAAATTCTAAAAATATAAAAACAAATGTAAAAAAAGAAAAAAATAAAAATAAATATGAAACATTAAATATTAAAAAATAAAATATTAAAAAATTAAAAATAAAATCACAAAAACGAGATAAAAATATAACTATCACAGATAAAACTAGGAAGGAATGTGTACCCATTGTCTTCTGACCCTGTCCAAATCCCTATCCATTCTGTTCTTAAACTGATTAAGAGACATTGCCCCCACTGTGTCTTCACTCAAAGCATTCCACTGGTAAACGACCCTGCTAACAATAAAATTTTTTCTGGGTAATTTGGAGCATCTTTCTTTATAAAGTTTTTTGCTATGACCTCGCAAGTTGGTATTGTTATTAAGCTGGAATATGCTAAGTTCGACTGAGTAGTAGCTGCTGAGTATCTTATGGGTTTGGATAAGGTCTCCACGAGATCGTCTTGCTTCCAGAGTGGGTTATTTCATATGAGAAAGGCGTTCTAAGTACGGCAAATGTTTTAATTCTGGTGGAATTTTAGTCGCCCTTCTTTGTACTCCCTCGAGAAGATCTATATCCTTTGCATAGTAAGGGTTCCAGACACTTTCGGCATATTCTAGAATAGGTCTAACATATAACTTGTACAGCTTTGTAGAAATTTAACACAAAAATACATTTTTAACCATGATAAAACACTAAGAAAACACGTAAAAAAGTGAGAAAATGGTCTGCTTTTTGAGTTGTTATCGCCCCTGACCGCCCCGGGGCCCCCTTAGTCCGACACTGGATTTTGAGCATGGCATTATAACTATAGAACTCCAAAGCTTGGGAAAATAAAAAAGTTAATAAGTCTCTCTTAAAAAATACCCAAATTATAAGCAATAACGAAAAGCATATAATTAAAGTTTACTTTTTTGGGCTCGTATAACCCAATTCTACTACCAATTCAATATTTTAGGGAATTTCTGTGCAAAAAAAGGATTTTAGATTGTTTCTGTTTGCTATAGCTAATATACATTATGTAGTATTGTGTAAAAATAAATAAATATACATTGTTTTTATTTGCTTAAACTTGAATATATGATTTATTATTACAACACTGTTATAGTCTTTGTACTTACAAAACAAAAAAATATATGTATAAATCGAAGAATATTTAAAAGAAAATAGTGTGTATAATGTTAATTTAAAGTACATTATTAATGTATAATGAATGGCATAATAGGTATATTTAAAAAAAAAATAGAGATGATATTATCTCCAACATTATACCTAAGTACATACATGTTTGTTTAACCTCATACTATTCTACTTAATTAAGCAGCCCCTGAGTCCAGGACTGGTGTGGGCTAGTGGTAAATGGAACCACCAGCTTTAACTGATTTTTGAACCAGTTTATAGGGAATGTCCACTTCACCTATTTCAATTATTAATTAACTGAAAAAGGCAAATCAGCGCCAGTGAGAATCGAACTCACGCTAGTCGGCTTTTCATGTAGACTCTCTAGCTCATAAATATTCATTTCAGGAACAGTTTTGCACTAATTTTTCACTGTAATAATAGTATTTTCTTCTTGATAGTCTTCATCCTTAAAGGACACCTTGCCTAAACCATTACTGGACTTATACATAATGACACTACATGAGTATCGCAGCCAAGGTGGTTTTGTTCATTATTTCCATTAAAATATCGGTATATTTTAAATTATTAACTTCTATGGTAAATTTAACCAGCACAAAAAGGCTGAAGAGATACGAATGACACTTAAAAGTATCTTTTTTAAATCTGCAGTTAACCTAAAAGATTAAAATTATGCAACAATCTTTCCATTATAAAAGCCAGAAAAACTTACCTTTTTATTTACAAGTCTTTCCACATAATCAAAAAAAAAAAGAAATTATTGTCAAGATGCAGTCCAAGTTTTCCGTTTTATGTCAGAAACTTAGTATTTTTAAAGCTGTTTTTCCTTTACAAATACAAACAAAACACTTAAATACCATTATCTGAATAATTAATATAAATCCGTATAAGTTTAACCAGCACAAATACAATTTACAACGGAAAATTCAAAATAATCACATTCTATTTGACACTTCATAGCATACCGTCAAAAAAAATCTGGATTTAGGGATTTTTTAACTTAGTTTTTACCAATCCAGCTAACTTCACATATGCATTGCGGATTGCATTTAATTTGATTTAATCATAGTAGACTATGAATTAGGTTCACTTTTTGGTTCACGCGAATACGTGGATAAGTAAATACATGTTTACAAAATATTGCCAAGATGATGGACCATTAGACAAAAATCTACTACAATCTATTTGTTTCAGAACAGTGTTTATAAAACAAATGACTAGCTTAAAATTTAATGAAATATGAAGTAAAAAATAATGAAATAGTTGAAAAAAAAACTCACCTCCTCCTTGCATCATTTTGTAAAATTTTGATTCTATGTGTAATTGTGGATGTCTGGTCTTTATACATTCTAATTTGATAGCTACTTCTTCTCCAGTAGAAATATTAGTACCTGTAAAAATGATTTAAATTAAAGAAAAATAATTGTTTAGTTTCAAGTCTATTGTTTACAAAAATTAAAAATGTGGCGACGCAAATTGCCAAAGAACTCACCTAAATAAATATCACCGAAAGAGCCAGAGCCTATTTTACGGCCTAGTCTATACTTATTTCCTACTCTTAACTCCATATTCGTTTAAAATTAAAATTTACACAACAAAAGACATGAAAATATTTCGTTCTTCAGGCGGCCATATTAAATTTTAACCAACTATCATAGGAAATTTTGACGTAATCTAAACGGCTGTTTTTCTGTCACTGTTCACTTTAGGTGTGGTTTTACTAACTTATAAAATCCTTTAGAATTTCGAAAATATCACAGATATGTCAAAAACTTGATACAATCACGATTAACTGCAATTTTACTTTTCATAACACTGCTTAGGATGACACAAAACACGAACGACTGGGTTATGGAAGTGTCTACTTTTCAACATGTGTTTCCATCTACGACTTACCCTCTCTCTCTGTTACTCACTAATCCCTATTTACTGTGCGCGATCCACACCTGCGACGTACGTCTGAGATTAGGGTTTCGTGCATTCCTCTTCAGGTAAAATAATGAACTAAACTCGACCAATGAGAAAATCTAATATTTTTCTATCAAATAATTCTCGTACCTTTAAATTTTGAAACACGAAATATTTTCATTGGATACAATATATTATTTTAACAATATGCATGACATATGTTTACTTGTAGGCTTAAAATAGCTGTTTTTTATGCGTTTCCGTTATGCAGCGCCTACTACAATTTTTTTCACAAAACAATTGTTTTTTTTTATTCAAAAAAACTGAAAAAAATACTGTCAATAAAAGAATAGGTTCTTTCTAAATCTAAACATTTTTTTCAAAAAAGTTTTACCCCCTTACCACGATTTTTACCAAAAAAGAATTCCGGCCGAGAACTAAGAATAAGGAACCTATAGGTTCCTTATTCTTACCTATAGGTATGTTTCAAATTCCTGACTTTGCGCCTTTGCCATTTTGTTAAACTGCATATTATATATTTTAATGTTTTTAAATATTTTATTCATAGGTGCTTAGCGTTAAATTGCCTGTGGCTAGTTTAGCGCCGCAGGCAATTTTTTAATTTTAAAGCTCACGTCCCAAGCAACACAGTAAGGCTATCACTGCGCTTCCATAGCCATATGGCTGGGCCAGCTAAAATATTGCTAAAGCTTGGTTAAAAAGTAGAAAATACAGTCAGTTTTAGCTGTAAAAGCAACCTGAATTACATTCAGTGAATGTAAAAACAACTTGGATATATTAAATTTTTCTGGAGATTTCTATTTTTTTTTTTTGTTTTGTGGACCTCTTGGGGGGGGGGGGAATTAGCAGCATGCTAGAAATAAATTTTGCATGTAAAACTTAGAGAAACGTAAAAAGATAAAAACTCCGACAAAAATGTTTTAAAAACGCAAGCAGGAGCGGCCATATGATATATATCGCATACTCGAGAGGGGACTATGCCTTCCAAATGGGGGGGGGCAAATACCTGAAAGATAAACTAATTTTGACTAAATAAAACATTAAAATGCCTAAAAATTATGCACATTTTAACTGCACAATGGGCCGAGGGAGGGGGCATGAACGCAAGACTTTCCTTGATGAAAGTAAAATAGGGAGGGGTTCAAAATGAAAACACATTTTTAGCAATAAAAACTTTTATTCACTTGGTGATGTTTTTTTTATGTCATGTGAATGATAATTCGATAAATAAGTATTTTTTCCTTGAGGAAAGTAAAATAGGGAGGGGTTCAAAATGAAAACACATTTTTAGCAATAAAAACTTTTATTCACTTGGTGATGTTTTTTTTATGTCATGTGAATGATAATTCGATAAATAAGTATTTTTTCCTTGAGGAAAGTAAAATAGGGAGGGGTTCAAAATGAAAACACATTTTTAGCAATAAAAACTTTTATTCACTTGGTGATGTTCTTTTTTATGTCATGTGAATGATAATTCGATAAATAAGTATTTTTTCCTTGAGGAAAGTACAATAGGGAGGGGTTCAAAATGAAAACACATTTTTAGCAATAAAAACTTTTATTCACTTGGTGATGTTTTTTTTTTATGTCATGTGAATGATAATTCGATAAATAAGTATTTTCTCCTTGAGGAAAGTAAAATAGGGAGGGGTTCAAAATGAAAACACATTTTTAGCAATAAAAACTTTTATTCACTTGGTGATGTTTTTTTTTATGTCATGTGAATGATAATTCGATAAATAAGTATTTTTTCCTTGAGGAAAGTAAAATAGGGAGGGGTTCAAAATGAAAACACATTTTTAGCAATAAAAACTTTTATTCACTTGGTGATGTTTTTTTTTATGTCATGTGAATGATAATTCGATAAATAAGTATTTTTTCCTTGAGGAAAGTAAAATAGGGAGGGGTTCAAAATGAAAACACATTTTTAGCAATAAAAACTTTTATTCACTTGGTGATGTTTTTTTTATGTCATGTGAATGATAATTCGATAAATAAGTATATCTTTAATAAAAATAAGAATATAAAATATTATAGTAACTATAACGAAAAAAAAAATGTTAAGGCCATATAGTTTTAAGTTCTTCTGCACATACATTCAATGCTACTAACATAAGAACTTTTTTATTACTAGTGGTTGTATTGAGGTATTCATGGCTCCAAAAATCAGTATTTTAACAAACAATATTTAAAAATAGACACGATACACTATAATTCACTTTCATGTCGAAGCTGTTATTACAGAAAGAGCCACCTAGATTAATAAAAAAAATATATTTTTGAAACCATTTAAAAAAAAATCTTAAAAGGCTTTGTTCAACTATTTTTAAGATTCTGTTTCACTAAGTCACACTAAGTAATGGCAGAGTGGATATGACAGTCCATGGACTGTTTTCCGACCGAATCCGGTTAGTAAAATATAGTTTTAAGTGTCTCCTTTCAAAATTATGGTCCGTTTCATCAAGCAAGAGAGTAAATTAAAAATAGCACAGTGAATATTTTCAAAACAGATTCGAATATTGGATGTGCGAATATACTGCGTAGTTTATTTTATAAAACATAACTATATTCTATACACAAACATATACTATTCAAACCTGTTGTAAAACTGTTTACTGTGCGATTTTTAATTTGCTCTCTTGCTTGATGAAACTGACCAGTTTTTTTTTTAATTCTAATTTTTGCGAACCCCGGTAAATGAATAACTCGATCTGACCACTATTTATTACACTCATTCATTCATACCAACCTCCACCATTTTTTGCATTATAAAAGAGCTTCTTTAAAATTTTAAGGATTTTCAAATAATGAAACATTTATTTTAAACCATCACTGGTTGATACTGCCGCGTGTTTGAGATAAAACAAAACTGAGAAAACAAAGATAAAACAATCAGATTTAAGGCTGCAGGGCACCCCCCGCCCAACCACGCTCGATTTGGGTAAATCTACTGTTCAGTTGGGTAAATCTACTGTTCAGGTGGGAAAATCCACTGTTCACTTGGCAAAATTGTGTAAATTAAGTGCCAGATTTTGAAAATTGGTAGAAAAGTAGAGAAAATTGAGGGGGTAAAAAAAATAGAGGTGAGGGCGTTTTTTTTAGTCATTAAAATTTCTGGCAGGTGTAAAAAAAAACTTTGGAGGTGAGGACCTTTTTTTAGTCACCTAATTTGTTTTTGAAGGGGTAAAACATTTTTTTGGAAAAAATCACGTCAGCCTTGATCTTTGTTTTCTCCGAATTGTAAAATTTCAAACACGCGGTATATTAGAAAACAATATTTAATGAGTGAGCCCTGTATATCAAAATGTACATGGTTACTCCACATAATATAATCTTTATTTTACTGACTGTCTTCTCATATGTTCCCCTAGCAGCAACATAAAAACAAAAATAGTCAAAAAAAATTAAACTATAGGTAGAAAATAAATACTTCATTATTTAGTAAACTCATAGTGCGTATGTATAATATAACAAAAAAATATTATTGCTATATTATATCATTTTTTGTTGAAAATCATTTTTTTCATAAGATTATTCTAAATGTCTTGTTCATTTTATTAAATAGTAAAAATAGTTTCCAATATATAAATTAAATTATAGTTTTTTTTTCATAAATATCTAAAAAAGCTGTGAAAATACTGATATAAAAATGAATGATTTTAATGTTGAATTTTACAAAAATGTTATAAAGTGTTAATGAGTAAAACTTAATGATATGAATAAATATGAAATATTATAAAAATGCTTTATAATTACAATGTAAAAACAGTATTTCGACTTTATTTTTTTTTCTAATGTTATTTTTGAAATAAAAATGGTCCCAATTTGAAATCCTAAATCTAAATAAGTACAATAAAATACTTTTATTCAGTAATAATAATAAAAAACACATTTGCAAGTATAACAAAAACTAAGAAAAAATATCTGATTAACAATATAAAAAACAATTTGTACTAAAATTAAAATTATTACACTGACCAAAAAATGCTATGAAATGCTTTTTTTTATATCACCGATTACACAGATTGGATGCTTGCAAAAATACCGTCAAGTGGGGTGACTTCCACAACGTGCACACGTGCTTTGGTTCAGAGGGTTTTGCGAAGAAGTGTCCGAAGTTATCCACACCGTCCGAAGTCACCCCACTTGACGGTACCTAACAGAACTTTGTACCACATAAAAATATTTACAGATAACGTTAGAACCTAACGTTAGACGAATATGGTTTGAATATTAGATGCCTAACGTTTGTTTGTTTGTTTAACCTCGTACTATTCTACTTAATTAAGCATCCTCTATACTGACTTTCCAACCAGTTTTTATAGGGAGTGTCCGCTTCACTTATGCCTTCGCCAAATTTCAATTATTAATTAACTGAAAAAGGCAAATCGGCGCCAGTGAGAATCGAACTCGCTAGTTCTAGTAGACTTGTCATGTACAGACGCGGTAAACCACTACACCAATCCTCCCATGTTTAGGCTCTAACATTATTCTAACAATCATATTATGTTTAGGCTTCCTTCATGACATTTATACGTTAGAAACACTTAAAAAAAAACGATTTTCTGGTGTTAATTTTTTACTAGGGAAGTTAAGACCAATGATATTTAACAATAGGGAGATATTTTGGATTATTTCTGTTTTTTAGGTTTTTCTGCAAGTGTGTGATCTGCGTTAATCTGTGGTAAAATGTGTTTTAAATTTTCTATCTAAACTGGTGCAATATTTAATTTGTTGTCTATTATTTAAATTTTGGTCAGTGTAAAGTAGTTTTAGGAATTAAAGACGAAACACTGATAAGATATGGCAAATATCGTTTAAAAAAAACTGAATGAATACATTATTTTTCGGTATTGTTTTCGGTTTCTTCATCTTCGGCCAATGCCAATGGAGCTCTTAACAATATATCACTTACTTGTATCTTCTTAGTCTGAAAAAATAGAAATAATTAGAAAACATTAATTGCTTTAAGTTTAAGTGAACTAACACACTTTTAACAAAATTTATTTATAGTTTCAAGATAGTGTGAGCAAATAGACTTTCTATAGAAAGTTGATTTTCAAAGTTTCAAAGTTCATAGTTTCAAAGTGCGAAACTAAATCAAATATGTTATCACTCTAAATAAAATTTATTTACCTTAGATGCGTTTTTACCCTGTAGTATATTAGTATAGAGATTTTCTTGAGAATAAGGTTAAAAAAACCAATCGAGTTTTTTTTAAACTATTTAGTAACGTTTCGGAGGGCTTTATCTCCGTCTTCGGACTACTGTTAAATTCAACTTGACTGGGTGTCAAACATATCTGAACAACAGCCTAATGACATACAACAATCTGTGTAGGACATTATTTATCAGAAAAATAACAACAATAATTTACAAGAATTTTCATACCAGTTGACAGCAAAAAGGAAAAGGAAAATGCATTGTTTTTGCTGTCAACCGGTATGAAAATTGTTGTAAATTATTATTGTTGTTATTTTTCCGATAAATCATGTCCTACACAGATTGTTAGGCTGTTGTTTAGATATGTTTGACGCCCAGTCAAGTTGAATTTAACAGTAGTCCGAAGACGAGGAGGAGGAAGGTGGCATGTTGGTTGGGTCAGAGCCTGTGGCTCTCTTAGCCGTGTTCCTTGCGTTTTTTGTCATGTGTATTTGTTTTTTGGTGATTGACCTTGAGGTATGTGCTGTGCGTCCGAAGACGGTGAAAAAGCCCTCCGAAACGTTACTAAATAGTTAAAAAAACTTGATTGGTTTTATTAACCCTAATCCCAAGAAAATCTCTATACTAAAATTTATTTATTTACAGGATGTCTTCAAAATTTAGGTTACTATTTTTATATTTAATTTTTATCTACACTTGCAAAAAGGCAAGTAATTATTTGATAAAGTAATTATAATTACTTCATTAAATATTTACTTTATTAAACATATTTACACAAGCTCGAGAAGCGCCGCGGCGCGCCGAAACTTACAATGCAAAATGTTTAGTTCCTCCACAATATCTTGAAAAGAAACGGAGCACGGCGATGTCCATGTAATACATCGGATGTATGGTTTATTATAAATTATAATATACCAAAAGTTAATATATTTTTGGTAAAGTTTAATTAAATTTTTGAAGACATCTTTCCCATATAGCACCGATCATCCAATGGACGTCCACTTTAGATCCCTTTTAAGTACATTGGTCCACGGACTAATAATGGATCTACTGTGTACGTCCATATATTTACATTCTTTGTACGACTATTAGTGGAGTCCATTCAGTGTCCATTTTACGACCATAATTTCAGATCTCTACGTTTATTCTAAGTGGGTGAAACAGAGAGAGGGTAAACTTAGTCTTATACGCGTATGGGGGGTGATGGGAAGATAAGTGGGGATGTAAAATTTATTTTAAAATTTGATTATGTCACCTAATTTTAGTTTTAAATTATCTCGTGGGTAATAAATGGATTTTTTAAATTTTAGGGCTGGGGGATTGGGGGGTAAGTTTTATATAAAATTGTATTGTCAGACGAGCATGTGTACTAAATTTTAGCTTACTAAGTATATTCCAAGTGTTCGAAAAAGCCTTTGGCAGATTTGCCCTAAACAAACAAACAACAACAAACGTTGCAAGTTCAATAACAGTTTTTCACGGTCGCAAAAACCAGTTAAGTAAGCAAAAAAGCAAGTCCTATGGATGCTGAATGGATGGTTTGGATGGTGTCCAAACGGACACCTTATGGATGTCCACAGTTATGTCACCTGGACTCTGAACGGATGCCCATGGGACGTCCATAGAGAAAAAATGGGCATCCTATGGACATACAGCCGTCCATGAACATACGTCCATTGGACGTCCATAGTATCACTTTGTGCTATCTGAGTTTATGCGTAAAAATAATAAGGATTAAAATACCATCCTAAAAAATCTGTAATTTTAACAAAATATATATTTTTCCTACATGTTTTTGGGGGCTAAAAACGAATTTGACAATGAAAAAACTCGCTGCACCACAAAGAACCTCGCTCCCTTCACATGTAAAAGTGGGATCAGTCAGATTAGGCTGAATTTTTGATATGTTATAGTTCTCAATATTCTGATTTAAAGTGTCCAAGGGCACAACTACCAAAAATCAATAGTTAAGGTGCTAGAGCTCTCTGAAAACTAGAGCACCCTGTGCTTATTGAAAACTCGTATTGGTTATATTTGGCTGAAATCTGGATATACTGTACACGGTGTATTTGAAATAGCGTCGGAAATTTTAACAGATGATTCTACATTATAAAAGATGACAAAAAGTTCCTATAAACATATGTCTAAAAATGCGTCATAAGGGAGCTACGCCCCTTTGAAAGTGGCTCAAAAAAATCGGTTTTTATTTAATAACTCAGGAACCCTTTGATATATATCAACGAGGTTTTGCACGTCAACTAATCCTACCAAGGCCCGTTTTTATGTGTTATTTTCATGTACCTATTTCAACCAGGGGTGTGCGAAACGGGGGGGGGGGTTTATCAGTTTTTTGTCCCAAACTTTTTTCTGTGTAACTTTTTTGCAATTTTATTTTTGAAATATGATTCCTCAGGTCAAAATACATAAAAAAGGTACTCTTGTTGTAATACTGTAGGATTAACTGTTTTCGAGAAAAATTAATTTGAAGGTGAAATTCCACGGTTCGAGGACGAAAAATTAAATACTAAAATGTTGAAAACCAAAATTTTAATGATGCAGGGCGAATGTACATTAAAAACTAAGAAAAAAACCTCATATACAGGTACTTCCAAAAATGAATCCTAATGGAGCTATGGTCTCTAAATATGCACCATTTTTAAAGGGCTATGGTAGCTTTAAAAGCGTTTTTTCGACCTACATGTATGGAAACTTTTTTTCTTGGTTTTTGATGTAGAATAACATTGCATATGAACTTTTCTCGAAAACGGTTAATCCTACAGTATTACAATAAGAGTACCTTTTTTATGTATTTTGACCTGAGGAATCATATTTCAAAAATAAAATTGCAAAAAAGTTACACAGAAAAAAGTTACACAGAAAAAAGTTTGGGACAAAAAACTGATAAGGCCCCCCCGTTTCGCACACCCCTGGTTTAAATAAGTACGTGAAAATGACATACAAAGATGGGCCTTATTAGGATTAATTCACGTGCAAAACCTCGTTAATATATCTCAAAGGGTTCCTGAGTTATTAAATAAAAACCGATTTTTTTAGCCAATTTCAAAGGGGCGTAGCTCCCTTATGACGCATTTTTAGACATATGTTTATAGGAACTTTTTGTCATATTTTATCATGTAGAATTTAAATTTTCCTACGCTATTTCAAATACACCCTGTATAGGTCTCGACTTTCTGATCAAAAGTCTTCGGGCACAACTCCCAAAATTCAATAGCTTAGGTGCTTGAGAACTTTTAAGATCTCGAGCTAGCTCAACCAATATTCATTTTTGCAGTTTATTGAAAAAAATTAAGGTCTATTTTCTATTGTTCTTGTTCAGTTCAATAATTAAGAAAGTCTTGGATTTTGTAGGATAGTAAAAACTATTATTTGTTCTACCTATTACATTCTGAAATGCTGTTAGTACCTAAAAATACAATACCTATCCCAAATAGTTCGAAAATTAAGTATATGTTAAATAATACATCTGTTGTGATGTCGAATTCTATCACTAATGTTGTGAAGTGGTATATAATTCGGTTCTAGCCGACCGGTTAATTTTAACTTTTATTATAACTTACTCAGTTAGGTTGGCCATACAATCTTCTATCGATTTAAAGTATACCCGAGCGGAGAATATACTTAACCACTTATCACTTTATTCGGGAGCGGGTATTCTAGGAGACGGCGCTTTGGAAACAGATAAAACGATTTCTTCTTAACTTAAGAATAATATATTAAATAAATGTGAATTAATTCTTCAAGAACATGAAAGATCAATTCTTACTTCTAAGTCCTACTTCTATGCAAAGCCCTTAAATTCTAATTTCCATTATGTCATAGTTTTCCATTAAATACTTCTAACTTAAAACATTCTACGTTTGAAATCCCAACTATTCACAATCATTTTCAAATCCCAATTTATTGTCCACATTTTTCTTAGTGTATATTAAAACTGGTTCGTATAAGTCATTTAAATTATTTTACAAAATATTTTTCAAAGTTAATTAATATTCGTCAAAATTTCTATCAGTGTTCATACTATCAATATCTATTAGTGTCCAAAATTATTTTTAAGTCTGATAAAACGAGTCTCAAAATTTTTCTAAGTTTAAAAACTATTTTTAATTCAAGAATAAATCTCAAAATTAATTCTTACAGAAACTACATTTTCACTTTTGAAATTGACGTGGAGGCAGTCTAACTAAAACTGGATCAATATGAATCTTTTTATGAGTTTATATAGCTAATAAGAAGTTCACTAGTTAAATTTATTTGACAATGCTTTTAACTCAAAATATCGACAAAAGAGTTTCAGCCTCATCAATTTGCAAGCTAATTGCTATTTCTGACATCTGAAACGATCATTTTGACCATAAATTAGATTTGTTTAAACAATTAAGATTACTAGACAACTTTTAAGTTATACCGACAAGAATTACCGAGGAGGGGTCCGATCAAATGTAGGACAAACCGAACTTTGCCGAAGCCGAATCTCGTGAAGCCAGATTGTATCATAGCGCAATATTAAAGAAATATTATTTTAAAATTTTAACAATATATAAAATATTCGGATCATAACACATCAATCAAATACTAAGGATTATAAAAAAAATAGAGAAATATAATTACAAATTACCAATATTTTGACCCACACCTTGGCCTACACAGTTATTATTATAAGATTTATTAAGGAAAATATAAATATTTTAATTATATTGTTATGCGTTATATTTATCTAGTTAATTATATAATTCAAGTTTTTAATTTATATGCAAAAATCAAGTTTTTTAAACCGTATTAGTATTCAGTAAAAAAAAAACACTTCACACTAGCTTTTGCTTATTATTTTAATTATGTATAATAATTAAGTTTAATCATTTTAAGGCTGGTTTATACATAAATATTAATTAATAATAAATTAAGAATTGTGCAAATAAAGTTCTAGGGACAACGTGAGAGAAAGTAACCTTCTCTCACTCATTTAGACAAAAACAGTTAAAAAAATACTAAAATACAGAAACAAAACCAAGTCATCAGTAAAATATATCAAAAAATATATAATTTTAAGCAAAATAAACAGGTGTTGGATAAAACACTATACGGTATAGTCGACGCCACAAATATAAGAGAATTGTTTTTAGCAGCGAACATTTTTTTACAAGCGCCTAATTGCAGCTCTCCTTGCACGAAGTTTGTTTTGTTTTTTTGTTGATTGGTGTTTTTTTTTTTTAATGAGGGGGCCTTGGTTTACGTTAACGTTGGTTTGGCGTCTGTTTGGTGTTTTTTTTTTTGTAAAAAAATGTTTTTTATTTAAAATAATATATTGAAAAACTGGCAGTTTATTAAAACGCGGCATAAAGAGCTGCACATAAGCGCTCCTGCCGCTTGTCAACGTTTATTGACCCTACTCGTCCAGTCATAACGTCTACTATACCTAGTACGTAAAGTCCAAACGAATTAAATTACGCTCTTATCTCACTTTAAACTGTTTCAAATGTAAACATTCTACAATATCTATGGCGTCTAGTATACCGGTGAATACAGGCCAACAAGAATTGTGTTTGGTTATTTTATTCGAAATCAGCGGTATCAAAAGTTACTTTTGACTACTGAAGTCGTATTCAAAAATTCAGAATTTTGTCCCTGTTCTTTTTTTTTGGCCCACTCTGCGCTTGTTGAAACCCCTTACGTGATGAACAAAACGGAAGTTAGATTATTCTACGTTCATGGTCAAATTCAACTCAACTTTCAAAAGTTGAAAATTTGTTGGTCTGATTTATTAGCCGCAATTCTACATATGACTGGTAGTAGTAGTAGTAGTAATGGTGGGGAGGTCAAGCCTGGCAACTAGACCATATTGGTCCTTTTTGCCTACCCCTGTGTTACTAGTTTTTCTACTCTAACGAGAATTTTTGTTGTTGTACCCCGGGACCTACAGTTTAGCGAGGAATCCGAACCTCGTTTTGTCGGCTTTTTTGGCTAAGTGAGCGGCTTTGATCCTTAAGTTTATTGGCTGCCAGCGCACTTGGACCGGCGCCAAACTGCTTAAGGATAATTTTCGCTTGCAGCCTTAGTACAGATCCTGGTTGCTTGAAAGTCCCTAAAGTGAGCTCGGCCAACAGACCTGACAGCTACTTTGCTGCTCCCTTTCGGTGCCTCCGGATAGTATCACAGGTCCGAGTGCTAGGGCGGCATTATCCACTGCAAACCTTTTTCTGTACTGTGTGCTTAGATCTTCGGCAGCACAAGCCAACGTGGTGGGGAAACGACGGTATTTTATTTCTGTAAAAAAGTTGTTCCACAACCGAGGATTGAACCCCGGCCTCTTGAGGGACACTAGATCGAGGTGTTCACGACTGAGCCACCGCCGCCCCCTACATATTGGATTGGTACCACGCGCGTTCAAATTTTTGCGGTAGGGTACAGGGGAAAACCCCGGTAGTCCATTTTTGCGCGAAAATGCCATCCTGTGGTCGTTAAAGTGTACTTTCCGAATCAGATTTCATCGTTCGTGCAAAACCCCGTCATTTACATTTGAAATAACGTGGTATAGTTGGTGTCACATTTATAGTAGAAAGTTTACATTTAAAACAGGCTAATGTGAGACAGGGACGTAATTAAATTTTATTATATTAAATACTTATTTATCTTATATAGCTCGATGCACAGAACAAAAATAAAACAAATTAAAGCCGGTCCAGTAAATATTTATTGCTACAAACGCCTTGTGAGTGTGGCTAAATCTTTTGTAAAATATGATAGGATAGGCTAGAATCAGTCCACGTGGACTCAATAAAAATACATTAGTCTAAATGAGTCTAAAATTATACAACGTCCCGATTGGACGTCAGTTTGACACGTGCTAGATAAAAACAGTGGCTGTTAAAAAAAATCTCTTATAACTCTGGCAGCGACTATACCGGGGAGGAACGTCCGAACGTCCGTTGTCATCCATGCATTAAAAAACTTTGAAAAGCATTCAACTCAAAATCAGTTTTTTTTGGACCAATGGGGTTTTCCCCCTGCACCCTTCAAATGCTTACTGATGCGTCAAAAACAGAGGTTCTTGAGACCTAGATCTAGTGACACTAAATACAGGTAGTTGCTTTAAACTTGTCAAAGTTACTAGAATTCTAAGACACTAATTAAAATTTAAATGTGAAAAAGATATCTTGTCGCGAGTGTAAGAAGCTATAGCTGAAAAAGTTGAAAATTCGCACTGATTACTAACTGGTTAGATATGATTTTTGGGGTTGGATTTTTTACATTACCTTTTGTTAGTAGATTTTATCTTCAGCCAACTAACGTTTCATTAATTTTATTACTAATTTAGTACACAAATATCTAAAAGTTTTTATGCATGTTTTAGTATTTCCAATAAGGTTAAACAATTGTTTTTAATTTGTTATTTTTTATAAATAGTATTTAATTATTTATATAAAATTTTAATATCTAACCTCTAGAAGTTCTCCTTGGCCCTCCGCAATATTGTTTTCTATGACTACGAAAAGCAACAAAATAAACACATTTAAAGCATGAAAATGAAAACAGGTATAATGGCAATGTACAAAAGAAAATTTTACAACTACTAATAATATGTGAAACTTTATATAATAGTTTGTTTTGTTTCTCGAAAATTGAAGTTCTGAACTGGTTCGAAACGTGCGTAGTTGCGATTGAGCACTGTCCAGTTCCGATTTTCGAGATACAAAACAAACCTAATGTGTAACCTTTTAAATATTATATACAAATATTTTGAAAAAAAGAATATGAGCTTTTACTTTTTGCAATGCGTTAAGTGGTCATATTTAAAAAAAGTACAAACGCGCTTGTTAGCTTAAGTGTTTTAATCAAAACGTTTAAAAGTTATTAAGAAGGAAGTTCCACAATATACTGTCATCTCACAATGTGGGTTAATACATTAACGCATCACAAAATCCAAATAAGAGTATCTATTAAAAAAAAACAGTATTTTGATGTCAAAAACAAAATTTAAGGGGGGCAACAATTTATGTTTAACAAGAATTTTTCACATTTTATTTAAAACAGAGTTGAATAGATTCTTGGGCGCTTAAACATAAATGTTACAAGATTACAACGTACGCGAAAAACGCATAGGTCTTTGCTAAGATACCACTCCAATTTACGTCAGCCATAAAATCTTCTAAAGGCAGTTTTTGACATAGATTTTCTTTGATAAGTATCACCGATTTAATAGTACAGGGCGATCCAGAATTCCCGCCCTCGTCGTTTTTCTCGAAAATGGTAAGGGATATTAAAAAAAATTATGAACCGTGTTTTATAGTCTCACCTATACTACAAGTTAAATACCATATGACGCTTTCATAATAATACTCGTTAGCCCTGTGGCGACCTTTATATTTTTCCCCATGGTAAACGATTTTTTATTTATGAATTCAAAAGATCTTTAAATTAGAATAGTTCAGTTTCATGTTTTTTTTTTCTGCGCTCATTTGTTTTTTTAATTGTTCCTAATTATTTAACCATTGCAGATATTAAAAAAGTTTTAAATGTGTTACTTTTAGATTTATAAATACTAATTAATTTTAATGAGCAAACACTTAAAAAAAGGTTCTAAGTGCCATCACAACTCTTATTATCCATTATTTAAAAACTGGACTACTATATTTGTGATTTGTGAGATGCGCACAAGCATTTTATTAATTTTTGCCTATTTGTTTTGGGCGACAGACTTACATTTCTTAAATAAAAATAAAATTTCATATGCTTAATTTTATTAATAAACCCTGGTCTAGTATCAACAATAAACTGTTGTCATGGAAATATTTACCAAGAATTTGACGTGACATTTAAATAATAACTTAGTAACAATCAAAAATATATCAAAAGAATAATACGATGGCATATCAAAATATTTAAAGAAATACATATTTATTTTATTAAAAATAGTTAAATATGTACACAAAACGAATATGCAACAATTAATATAATGCATGCCTGCAACTTACAAATCACAAATGAATTAATTCAGTTTTTAAATAATGAATAATATGAGTTGAGATAGCGCTTAGGACCTTTTTAAATTGTTTGCATATTAAAATTAATTAGTATTTATAAAGCTAGAAGTAACACATTTAAAACTTTTTTAATATCTGTAATGGTTAAAAAATTAGGAAAAATGAATTAAGTAAATTTTGACAGCCTATAACTAGAAAACAAATGAGCGCAGAAAAAAAAGAGATGAAAGTGAACTATTCTAGAACTTTTAATTTTAAAAATAAAAAATCGTTTACCATAGGGAAAAAATATAGAGGTCGCCACAGGGCCAACGAGTATTATTATGAAAGCGTCATATGGTATTTAACTTGTAGTATAGGTGAGACTATAAAACATGGTTCATTAATTTTTTTTAATATCCCTTACCATTTTCGAGAAAAATGACGAGGGCGGGAATTCTGGATCACCCTGTACGTTGAAAATAAAAAATATATAAATAAATTTTTAAAATAGTAATTTATGTAACAACCTGGAGTTAATATATTTTCTGTGACAGGCAAAATAAACTTTTATTTTTTTTGTTAATTTAATCATGCTAAGCACTTGCCAAAGCATACAAACACAAAATAAAAAAAATCAGTAAATAAAATAATCCGAAATAATCATAAATGGTTATTTTTAAAATAGTCATAGAAAATATATAGGTATTATTAGCAGTTGTAAAAATAAAAGCAAAAGAAAAAAAAACAAGATTGAAGCTAGATCCAATAAATAAACACTAATAATAACCATTAAATTGAATAGCAATATTTAAAAAAAAATAAACTAAAATATTATTAATTCAATAATAATCGAGTTATCGCCAAAATAATAGTCTATTTCAATAACGCGCGCTTCCACTTGTAAAAATGATTTTTTGTGAAATAACGAAAACTTATGATGCCATTGTACAAAATAACTGGCATTGGCGTTTTGGTAAATACACAAATCTAAAAGTAAGGGAACGTTCAAGTATTACTTAACGCAAAATTTGGCAATTTGTAACACGGCGTAAAATTTTCGAACCCCCCCCCCCATTTGTTACGTAACATTTTTTTACAAAAAGTAAAACAAATTGAGAGGAAATTTTGCTTTATGGTTAAACCCAGTTTTTAACGGGTATTGCTTCCGTGTTTTAACCGATGTAATTTCCGCAACCGCTTAACCGAAAACCGGTTATTGGCTGTTTTCTATCTCTAATTTGTTTTTGTTTAGAGGATTTAGTGAACTATTAACCACGCCGTGTGCAATAAAATTTGCAAAGAATCCGTCTCTTTAAGCCTAGATCATTGTTAAAAACTTGATCCAAAAAATTTTTATAAGATTATAATTTTTTAAGTATGTAGCATTTTTAAAGGCAACCCCCCCTCTGTAACGCGGCGTAACGTTTTCGAGACCCCCCCCCTAGCGCGTTGCGTAATACTTGAACGCTCCCTAATGTAATATATTGAGACATAACCCACAATAACAACTAATATTACGTAAACTGTCCCATGTAACGGACCTGGCCCATTTGAATAGGCCAGGTTTGTTATTATTGCACCTAACTTCTTAAAACCCATAATAAAACAAGTGAAAACACACAAAAACTAGTGAAAACAAAAATCACAAAATCACAAAAGCATACTTACTCGTCTCTTGCGCACTGGTGGTAGTGGTAGTCGTGGTACTAGACGAGGTCACTGCCCCGTCCTGCACGATCGTAGTGACGGTTTTGGTTACACAAAGTCCCGCTATGCGGCGCGCTAAATCCTCACCTGATCCGAGATGGTCTTTTACGCTGTCTATGGTGATGTCGCCCACACTGCTCGATACGGTCACGTTGTGGGGAAGGCTGTCGTCGCCGTTTTCCTTGATTTCGTCGTTCTGGATGAAAAAATATGGTCAGAAATACATAAAATTTAGGAAAGTTTTGATATTAATACGTTATTTTATTCTTTGTAAACACAAGCGGTTAACATTATATATCTTGATGAGTAAAAAGTCCAAACGCACTTTTAACATATTTTAGTCAGTTTAGATTTTTAATATTTATCCTTTTGAGAAAGTTTTTTTACTTTCCATAACCTAATAGTATGGCCAACATGACTAGTGAGAAGCTTTCTATCTGCAAACTGGACTGCTGTATATAGTCGGAAAGCTGGTGACCATTTTTATTTTATTATTTTCTCCAAGCTGTATTTTATGTATGCACATTACCCAGGTAGCAAAATAACATGACATTCACGTGAAAGCCACGTTAATATGTGACATGTGATGTTAAGATTGTAGTCTCATTTAACAAGAATGTAGCATGGTGGGGATGTCCTAAGTCCGCCCCTAATAACATCACACAATGACATCCCGAAAATAACGTGTTTGTGATAAATCCACATTCCTGCGCTGATATATCTAATAACTTATGGATGCCGTTACTGGTACTTTAATATTTAAATAATATCCTAGGATATTAGATTTTTCTAAATAAAACCATTAAAAACGCTATAACCCTATAAAAAAATAGGATTTAAAATCAATCAGTAATTGAAACAATCACAGATTGAAACAGATAGATTCTAAATACGAAATTGCAGTATTCCGTTAATCGATGTCCGTGGTCTTCTGAAGCCCGGCAGAGCCCCCTATCCATTGGAAATCGTATAATGTGTATACAATTTCCTTATAATAATTTACTCTATCAACATCATCTTATATCGATTTTTTTGCTTCGAACGTCGCACATAGGAGTATTTGACGATTTTAGCTGGCCAAAATTATTTATGTCTTTTTATTGGCGGAAAACCTTACCATATGGCAAGAAATTGTAAAATATATGCATTTTGTACAAACCCAAGCCAATGGCGTTCAATATAGGGGAAAGATGGGTACTTTAAGGATTACATTTTTTTCATTCAATAGGAGTTGAGGAAATAAAAATTACATTATTTTTCAAACTTTATTATGGTAAATAACATATATATATTTTGATATTTAATTAGATTCTACTTCGTCATTGTCAGAATATTCGTCATTGTCAGAATATTCTTCATTTTCACTGTTTTCAGTGTCGGAATCTTGGACTTCTCCAGGAAGCAGCATTTCCACAGCTTCTTTTGAAAAAGGCTTTGTAAGTTTGTGTTTCTTTTTCCCAAGGCTGGACAACAGAGGGTCGGATGTTAACAATAACCTATTGATGATATCTTGGTTACAATCTTTTCTAGAAAATTTTCTAGCATAGCTAAGTCTGTACTCCCGGAAATGTTTGTTTCTGGCTTCGGCAGCCTCTTCTGACAATTGTCCAATTGGCAAAAGCGCATTCTCTACTATATCAGGACCGTGTACTAAAACTTTATGCAGAGTTGGAGTCATTGGACACCAGGGGTATAGTTCAACATAAAGTTTTGCCGTATCCAAAGTATACTGTCTGAACTTTTCTACATCAATCTTGTGGCCACTGGAAATTACTTGTAGGATAATTTTTATTCTAGCAATCAAACTTACGTCAACTCCAGTGATAGCTGCAGATGTTTCCGGGTCGTTGAAGAATCTCCTGCTTGTGTTGCCGTTATTGGTGTTCCCAAATCCAGCCTTAGGTATGTCGACAAGAATGCCCAATTCGCTCTTGAATTCATCTTGAATTTTCTTCTTTCTATCTGAGATGAGTCTCTTCTCATCTTCATTTAGCTTTTTCTGCCATTTTTTCAAAGGCAATTTATATGATAGGTGAAGGAGACTTTCAAAACACCGTATTCTAGCATGCAGAATTGACAGTCCAAATTTGTAGGTGCTTTGCTTGTCAACACATTCTCTGTCCAAATCATTAAATTGCTTCGATGTTGCTCCACAAATATAACATCGCATTGTCGATGTAGTGGTGGTTGCTGCGTTACAGACTTTTCCATCCACCATGGTTAACATCATTACATGTTCTACTGCTATATCTTGAAGTTTAGTTGGTTTTAGATCTGCAATTTTGTTTTCCATGTAAGCAATTTCTTCAGCTATTACATCAGCAGTTTCTTTTATAAACCTAATTCGAATTGGCCTGCAAAACCTTGGAGATGATGGTGTAGAGTTTTGCCAGATAACCTTTTTATTTACTCCACAAGTTAGCTGTAGTGGAACCATTGAGCATTGAAATATACTGGCATCAGAATGAGTGTCATCCTCAAACTTTTGATTAAACTGTGTCTGCTGGGAGCCATCACAACCCCATTTCGTATATAGTTTCATATTTTTACGCTCACCTTGAGTTAAAGTCTTGATAACTTCTTCTAAAAACAATAGCAATCTTTCGGCAGTATGGTTTAACAGACTTTGTAAGTCTACTTCAGCTAAACTTTCTGTGACTGTGAACGAATCAGAATCAGGATAGCATGTTTTTTTTTCTTTAGCCAAAATACTGTAGCAGGGCCATTTCTTCTTATCGCTTGTACGAACGATTTCATATTGAGATTTTGTTAGACCTGCGTCAGCAAATATTGAAAGAGCCTGTAACGGTGTCAATGATTTTTTTGTAGGTTCAAGGCTGCTGCGGTAGGCTTTTTTATACTTTCCCGCTCTTTTAGGAGATGATTGAAGATCTTTCAGGACGGTTGCAGCACTTCTTTTGCCACTTGTTGTTAAACAAGTTTCAGCTGCAAAAACAATAGCTTCTGGTTCCACATCTTTCCTGAGCTGTTCTGTTTTTCTCCTCTTTGATCGTTCACTTGAATCGACAAAACTTTTTCTTGGTCGTCCTGCTGATGATGGAGTGGATAGGGTGGCCGGTATCGGTATTTGGAAACTCCCTTGCAGCCAAGTGCCGTGCTTCTTAATAAATTTTTCATGAGTTCTTGATGAAGACGACCACATATTTCTAAGAGCAGCTTTCAACCTCGACATTTGACGCTTGTATACTTGTTTCAGTTCTTCGGTGTATTGATTTCTTGATAACAAATGTTGATCGGCTAAGTCCATTTTTTCGTCGAAATTCGGAGCCTGCTGCTGCTGAATACTGTTGTAGAAGTCCAAACGAGAGATTGTTTGCATTCCTGATGACCCAGCTAGAAAAAAGAAATTTAGTTGAAAAATCCACCTTTGGACCTTGATGTATTTAGAACATGATTGGAATTTAGGTGGCAGTAATGGGCAGGTGAAATTAAGATTTTTAAATAGCTAGTGGTATAAGCTCACAGAAAAACTCAAAAAAATAACTGGGTCTCAATAGGCACTGTAACTTTTTCACTTTTAAAGTCAAAATTTAGTTTAAAATTCGTTAAAAAAATGCTAAGTTTCATGGGACATAACTTCTGTGGTGATTAATATTTCAAAACGGTAGTAAGAGTAAATAATGTACATACCTGTCATAGATTCATCCATGGTATAACACTATAAAACTTCTGTTGTAAACAATTGTACACAGCTTCAAAGAACACCACTAAAATCGTTCGTGAATAAAATGAACCACACAGTTATAAATCAGATATTTAACTAACCTGTATAGTTCAAAATTCTGCTTTTATAACAAAATCATTAATTGCTCATTAAGCGACCATTATCGAGGATTAATAAGGGTAGGTAATTAAGGGGGTACGGCCACTTCTAAGAATTCGAATTTTGGCCAGCTAAAATCATTAAATACTCCTTAGTGCGTCGGTGAGAAGCAAAATAACATGACATTCACGTGAAAGCCACGTTAATATGTGACATGCGATATATTCACAGCGTTGCTAAATATTTGTTATTAAATAACATGGTTGTCACGTCACACGTGATACGTTGCAAATGTGATGTAAATACATGTTATTTTTCAATATTATGTGATGTTATGATTTAGTTTAAAAATACACCCAAAAGTGATGTTAATTTCTTGTAATATAACATCCCTTGTTACCTGGGTAACTACATTCAAATTAAGATATTTTTAAATTGCTAGAATCCGGATCCGGTTCCTTTGGGTGCTAAAAGCTCCAAAAGCTATGCAATGAGCTACTAAAAAATCTATTTTTAACTTTCCGAGTCATATACATTTCATTTAATACATTTAGATTAAGCTATTTTTATAGTTATACACAATCATTCTGGGGCCAAGAGGTAAGAACAGTCTTTAAAAAGTGCCTTTGACATATGTGATACTTAATTTTTTAAAGTAATGAGAATTTATGAAATGAAATTTTGATTAAATGAATATTATTTAGACTTTTTAGTGTTGAAATATGTCAGATAAACTTTTCAAAATCTTTTTTTACCCCCTGGCCTACTGAATAATTGTGTAAAACTGTGAAAATTGACTATCTAAACGTAATAAATGTAATGTGTTTGACTCAGTAAGTTAAAAATAGAACCCCATTTCACCACCTTTTCGAGGCTTCTAGCATCCAAAGGAACCCGATCCAGAACCTGGCGATTTACAAATAGCTTAATTTGAATGTACTTTAAGACATATATAAAATACAGCTGGGCGAAAAAAATTAAATAAAAATGGTCACCAGATCTTACACTAACAGGGTTACAATTTATTTGTAAATAAACTTGACTTGTTATGACTTGAAGCAAATAAGGTTACAATTAAAATGCTCCAAAAAGTGACTGGATCCTAGTCCTAACAACACAGAGCCATTAACAGTTAAACCTCAGCTGATCTTTCTTGGATGATGTTACCAAAGTTTTTAGAACCAACCGTTCAACCACAAAAATTAGATTTAGAGTAGCACTGTCAATTTTCATAGAATTTTACCAACAAATTCCATTTTTTTCTAAAATTTCCGTATCTCTTTCTTAAAAAAAAAAAAAAAGGAAAAAAGAAATTGAAAAATGCATTTTTACTTTGTTGACAACCTACTTTTCTTCTTATTTAATGGACCTACCTTGTCGGTCCCACTTTCCGACGTTCCATTAACTAAAGGGGCGGCATCGACCGCATTTTCCTGATTGTCTGTCTCGGATGGTGCTATCGAGGCCGCATCGTCTCTGGCGCCCACCGGTAGAGGGAGGTAGCATCGCGCCGACGTGATGCAGGTTGCCGATAACGATATTCTTTGTAATTCGGAGGAACTGTGGAGATACAGCGCTTCTGCGTCTTTTGTGAACACTAACGATGAGATACCACTGGAATAATAAGTGTGGATACAATCAAACACATTAGTGATATTAATTATGTAATTAGGAAAAACTTTTAAAAAGTAACACTGATACTGATTGGGAACCAAAAGAAAACATCATTATATTGGAAACCGCATAAATACATCTTGATGTAATCAAATGCTTTGGTGAAATCAATGTGTACATCCGCATGGTGTGATGAAGATCTGCCCTGTTTTATCACAATTAAACGTGTTATGAACACATTATTTTATAAAACACACTTTAAATCTGCTAAAAGTTTGACTTACTTAATATCCTCTCTTTTTATTGCTGCGGCATTAAGTTGCCTTTTAAGGTCAGGAATGCTTAAAACTAGACAGTCGCCCAAATTTGTTAAACATAAAAGATCCACTTCTGTATGTTTGGTTTGTTGGTCTGCACTTTGGCAGGAGAAATTTGCGAAGGCCATTCGTCTAACTCTGGCTCCTACAAGACCAGAAAAAGTATTTTAAAAATAAGGAAGCATTGGAAAATACATTTAATTATCAATGTGATCAAACGCTTTGGTGAAATCAAAATGAAGACTACTTCAGTACAAATCAATATTTAATTCCAGTGCTTTTTGAAAATATAAAACATAAGAAAGCATTAGAAAATATATTTTTGTATCAACATGTGATCAAATGCTTTGATGGAATCAAAATAAAGACATACTACTCCAGTACAAACATGATTTAATTTTAGTGCTTTTGAAAATATAAAAGATAATACTGGATTAAATTAAAAATTAAATTTCCTGTTCAAGGCCCGCAAAACCATTGGAAAATATATTTTAGTATCAATGTGATCAAACGCTTTGGTGAAATCTAAATAAAGGTTTACGTTACTTAGAAAACTGTAACAAAACGATGTAATTTTGTGAAGTAAAGACAAGAAATCAAATTTGCAACGTTTAGCACAGAAAATAAAACACTTGGGTAAACTACATTCTCAATCTGACGAATAATGATAATTTCTTATCTGCTTACCTTCATGGGCAGTCAATTTATATTTTCCGTACGGCTTAAGATTAGGTAGCGTAAATATTTTAAATTGTTCCTCGGAAGCTATAATCACTCTGTGCGCTTGCGTCGTATCGGGCAACCCGGAAACTCCTTTTTCGACTTCCAGGGCCTCGGGGAGGGGCTTGTTCGAACCGTCCAACACGGCGATGGCTATCACGGGTGCTCGATGTTTTAGTTGGATCTCTTTCGCTAGATGGCAGACGACGTCATCTTGCTCGCGTTTGGAAGAAGCGGGAACTGATATTGTGAAAGCGTAAACTGTACCGTTATTGGTACCGGCCCATAACGTCGGGTTGGTACTTTGAACTAAAAAAGGAAAAATATTTACTCAACAAATACAGTTTCTCTTCCGCCTTAATCCTATATGGGACAGTTTTCATTCGGGGACAGGTCTTAACAAACTAAAGGATACTTTAGGTATGGGATATTTATGTTAATTAAGTATGTAAAGTTTGAGAAAGGTGGCAGCACGTGTATGAGTTGATGCATGGCGTTCATCACTTCCATGACCTACAGGCCTGAAACTAACACTGGCAACATCTAATCGGCCTCGGTCTTTTTTTATGTTCTAGTAATTTTAATATTTTTAATGTAAATTTTTGACTAAATAACTTAGAAATGCTTCTGTGAAACAAATGAATAGCTATGTAGTTTTTTGAGGTTTTACGCCCGTTAAAGTAGACCAAAAAAACATTTGGTTTTACATTTTCGGATTAGCAAAGCCATAAAGCGTCGGAAAAATGTGAAAAACATGTCGGTCTGTCTGTTTGTAAACCTTATAACTTTTAAATGGAACATCCAATTCAAAAAAATCGAAACCATTCAGGATCTTTTTAGTAAAATATGGTTAACATGAGTGTAGTGCAAGGGAGGCAAAGGGGACAAAAACTACTTAAAAAAGTAATACAGTTGAACTTACCATTTAAAAGGAAAGTTCTAGCGAAATACAAACACCTAACAAACGAACTCATGGAATCATCAACAGGCCTAGCCTCAATTTGCCTCTCCACCGGTTTCGCTTCGATAGGACTAAAATTTTCGTCTTCGGTACTGGGCAGTTTTCTCACGGGGGGCGAATTTACAGGTGGTTTTTCTTCTTTGTTTGTATTAGCTCTGCGCGTCGATCGACCCTTGCGCAACCTTCTAAAACTCTCTCGGAGGGACTTTTTGAAGGATTTTCGACGGGAGATTGGAGTGTCACCAGCTCCAGTGAGATCTAAAACAAAAAAATCGTAATTCTAAAGTTCTTGTCAAAAAAAGGAAGTTCTTCAAGCGCCAGGAAAATGATTTTAGAAAATGCCATTTTTTATTTATAATTTTTGTAGGAATTAAGGAAATATATATAATAGGTATGACATCCGTAATAAGTGGATGCTAAAACGTATTTTATATACTATTTTATATACCGTTTTTAAAATAATATTTTTCATGTATATTCGACTTTTATTACAGATATTGAAAGAGATAATTTATTAAAGAAAATATATTAGTAAACATGTTTCCTATTTTCATTTGTTTCCGAGATATTGACATCCAAAGTGAATTAATTTGGGAAAGGAAAGAACTAGTTGACAAATATTGCTCCAAAATGGGAGAAAAAGTTTTCCCAACATGGTGGCACCATCTAGCAGTCACTAAAATCAGCTGTAATATTAATCACTAAAAATCGAGATTTTACGCAAAAAATAGTGAAACCAAAGCCTACCAAATATATTTGAAAGCCAACCTTGAGGCTAGATATTTATTAATTCAAGAGTAATAATCTGAAAGCTGACCTAGGCGAACCCCTATTCAAGGAAACAACTGAACGTATGTTATAACCAGTAAAGTCTTACAAGGGACTTCATCATTAATGGAAAATACTTACCATTGGGATTCAGTGTACATTTAACCATAACCGGTTTGTTCTTCACATAATCCAACAGTGCCAAACCATGTGCAGTTCCAGCAGCTATCAGCCCCCAATCAGCTTGCAAAATACAACATGTAACTGCAGCTGGAGGATGCAGCTGTAAAATACTATTCGCTTGAAAGCCTCTATTCTGATGAATATCAACGCTTTTTGGAGTTAGTTTTCCGTGTCCCTTCCAGACAAATTCGTCTCTGTCACTTACTATGTTCATACTGGTGACTTTCAGGGTGTTTTCCAGGACTTCTGTGTCAAATTTCGCGACTATAACTTGTCCGGCAGTTCCAGCTACTACTAAAGTGCCCGATAGAGGGCACAAGACTACTTTTTTTATTGCTAAACGGGGGTCGTCCGAATAAGGGTCGAACACTCCGATTTTTCGAAATGGGGGCCATTCTTCCTCCATATCCTCCGGATCTGGCGCCACTTCATCTGCAATTAAAAATTTTAAACAAAATACCTTCAAAGATTTACTTGTTTTAGATAGATTTAGATCTGATACAGCATATGAAATTATCATTTAAAGAAATAACCCTTACCCTCCCGAGACTAAACTAATGATAATTTTTCGATTTAATTGTGTTTTTTTTTATATGTGCTATGCCTAAAAAGAAGAAAAAAATAAATAAACCATTTTTTTTTATTTTTTGCTCGAGTTTTTGTTCCCTTAGAGTTCCAGGAGAGTTGAATTATATTTGTTTGCATACATAGAAAGTATATAAAAGTATTTTGGATTAATATTGCCTTAAAGAAAAAATAAAGAAGTAAAGTCACAATTATGACACCCTGGAGGGTAAGGGATAAGCAAAAATGTACGTATATTTTGTCTTACCATCGAGTTCATCTCCCACAAAGAATTCCTTGGTGCTAAATTTGTAAATCGGTGTCAGAGTCACGCCTCCTGCATCCCAAAATCGGACTGTACCATCCTCGTGACCTGTCAAAAGCAATTCTTTGCGAGGTAGTTGACCTTTTGAACACAGAAGTTCGCCACCATCGACTGGCCAAGCTCTGTTGGAGTACAAGTGACTGGTTTGGGCACGACCGGCATCTTTGAGTTGCTCCCAAAGCTCTTCAGGGACACCTGGTGAAAAGAAAGTGAAATGTTTGAACTAATAAAATTAACAAATTCCTTGGAATTAATATTGACAAACAAGTGAAGTGGTCCATATAAATTCCACCATTGCAATGCACTTGATTTATGCGCGTATAGAGCAGTTTTTAATATATTATTAAAACATTACTGTTCAATTGATGATCAACTAGTTTTTAGCCTTTTTTTGAAAAATTATTGTAACTTACCTGACACATACTGGCTACATGTAACTGCTGAGGCATGTAAAGAAACCAAATACGGTAAAGACATCATTTTCCAATCTTTACAGAGTAAATCTACAGCAACTAATTCTTCTTCAGCTAAAACCAAAAGTGCCTCAGGCTCTCCTTTAATATGGATGCCGTTTGTTAAGCCATTTTCTTCTGAAGATATTGTGTCATCATCGTCCATTCTTGAGTTTAATACAATAAAATCTATGACCTAGAATGGAATATGTTTTGAAAATAGGCAAAATAAATGAGTTAATAGTAATAGCTTATTATACTGTTGGCAAGATAATTATATAATCGTCAAAAAAGAGCTGTAGCGGATGTTATAAATGGACTGCTATAGTGGGTCAGTCCCTGGCAAAAATCTCGACCTTTAGCCGACCCTTCACTTATTAAGGCCTTCATTGAAGGTTTTTGTTTTGGGAAATTAGGGTCTGATAAAGACTAAAAATTGCAGCAGGCATTCTTAAGCATTAATAACTCTAGAAATCCATTTATTGAAAAAAAAAACAAGTTAAGAAAAGCAGTTTGCTAAAAAGAACCTAATTTTGGAATGATAGAGTTCAAGGGACTATATCATGTGTTTTCCTGAAAGATAAGTTTTTGGTACCTATAAGATCGTTTAAACTCCTGTTAAATTGTGCTTTTGATCATCCATTTGATGTGCTAGCAAACAGTACCTGACGTTAAAACCACTTCCAAATGAAAATGCAAAAATACAGTCCACTAATTTTATTTTGCAGGAAAAAACAGACTTATCCACAAGATGCAAAAGAAGTGGGTTAAGTTTACTCACTAGACTATCATATCTATAATGTACTAAAGGGTAAGTCTATAATCTTGAAATTTATGAATTGACTAGAAAAATACAGCGACCAATGTAGTAGGTTTGCTAGCATGCTAAGGTAAAACATGGACCTTGAACTATTGTGTATATTTTGTAATATGTACGATACTTTACTGTAGAAGAAAGGTAAGTTAACGAGCATTGTACTAAACAGGGTGTCCCGAAAATGAAGATGACAATTTAAACAAAAACCACACGACACGATAATTCTAAGATTATTATTGAAATTATCATGCAAAAATTTAATAATAAATAAATCATAAAAAATAAACTTTTTAAGGACACTAAAATTTATTAGTTTTTCTCGTAAGTAGTTTTTGACACACGCATGCTATGTAATGTTTTATTTTGGTTAAAATCGAAAACACAAAATACCTTATTTCCCAATATATCATCTTCAGAATCACTTTTCGATTTTGTGATCTGTTCATGAAACAAAAATTCACCAATTCACTAACAAAGGTTTACATAAATTTTAACCTTAGACCAGTATTGGTGACTTCCTAATTTTTGTCGGGGTAAATACGTTACTTAAAAAACTTTATCACGTCAGGATTTCGAATTATTCTAACTTTAAAGTTATGAGACATTTTTAGGGTAAAATAATTAAAAATTAAAATCACTCTGACCACCTAATGTAAACCCTAAAAATATAAATTTCTAGTCAATACCTTAAACCGTGTAGAAGGTGTGTAAAAGAAGTAACAAGCAGTTGCCGATTGAAGAACAATGCATCACGATGGTTGCGGCTTTTTTTGACACCCTCCCTCCCCCCTGATATAAAATGTCACAAGCTTCCCCTCCCCCCGTATCACGTCACATTTTTTTTTGCGTCTAATATTGATTGACATAAAAAAGAAGAATAAATACAACAAAAAAATGTAAAAAAAAACTATAGAAAATATTCTATACAGAATGTTTCACTTTAAACTCCCAGGGTCCTAGGGGCGATTACTCAAAAAATAACGGAGGTATTTAAGATCTGTAGAAAGCATAGAATAAATATGACACAAAAGAACAAAACAGGCACCGCAACGCTTTAAATTATTGTATCAATATTTAAAATTTTAAGCTGAATCTGAATCTTTAAAAGGAATGTTAATTTTCACGTTTCCAAGGACCTGCCAAGATTCTATTTTTTTTTCTAGTCTCATTTTTAAGTAATTTAAAATTAATAAAGGTATTGATGTAGGATAATTAAACTAACGTAGATTTTTTGAGTGAATATTTAAACATTTTTCTTTAATGTCACACCAGTTGATACTTTCCACACTAGCTTATACTCCCTCCCACCCCCATCAAAAAGTGTCACAACTTTGAGGACCCCGCTTAAAAGGTTACATAATTTATGGACGAGGCATATGCTGCCCTCGTCCTAACTACATTTTTTTTATTTTCGGCTTACCTGTATATACCGGTTTTCAATGCCATATTTATCCAATCTCCCAAGTAAAAACGTGATTCTCGTAGGGAGAATAGATAAATATGGCATAGAACAATCGGTAACTACATGCAGATAAGCCGAAAATAACAAAAACAATGTAGTTAGGACGTTTTAACTAAGAAGGGCAGTATGGGCAAAGCATGTGATTCCAGAACATCTCTAAAATCACCTATAAAGATCTAAGGTTAAGAATAGAAGTTTATATAATTTAACACAAAAAAATTAAAATTATAGGTAATGTTAATTCATTTAATTTATCGATTGGTCTGTGTGAAAAGCTAAGTTGTATATGCAGAATAAAGTAGATTTCTAACCTAATAAGAAAATGAAACATTTCCAACTCGAGAGATACTATTTGGCCGAGGCGCAGCCTAGGCCAAATTAGCAGTAATTTTCTTATGTGGTTAGAACATAATTTAATTTACAAGCATAAATAATTAACACACAAATAATTAACACATTAAAATTAACCATTTTAAATGATCTACAGAAATTTTGCAGATTTCTAACGTCACTATAAATTTCAACTAAATAATAATTTAAATAAGTGGCTCGTTGTTATTTCCTATCATCAGTCTCGGTATGAACCATATAATATATAAATAAAGATTATTTCTTATTGTTTTTCGTAGAAATAAACAAAAATGTTAGGTTATTTTATTTGCAAACTTCAACTGTTTACAGACAAGGCGATAGTATCGCCATCTATGAGGTATAACCAAAAGCTAAAAAACAGGTTAGATATGAATTCATTTCTATCCTTGGTTAAAAATGAAAAGCTTTATTAACTTTAAAATAAGTAAACAAATATGATAGATTTTGCAACTTTTTATAATGCATATAAAGGACGTTTTTCTGTATGCTTGTGAATAAAACTAATTCCTTTATATTTTCCCTAAATAAATGGAACAAAATCACTTTAGGAGTGTTTATCATTAAAATTATTTCACTTTTGAATCATAAACACAGCTAAACTAATTTTGTTCCGTTTATTTGAGGAAAATATAAACAAAATAGTTTATTCTGCACATACGAGCTTTTCACACAGATCAGTCGATATTTAAGTTAGATAAGATGTGCTAAATTTTACAATTATTTTTAGGACCAGTGCAACAAGGTACAAACTCAAATGAGAAGCCTAAAATTCTGTAGTAATCATGCCAGGTAAAACTATAGTAAATTTTTGAAATTTTTTTCAAAAAAAGATTATTTATATAAAATATTTTTTCTCTTACTAATAACCAAAGCGCAAAATTTCAATGGTTAACCAATCTGGTAATAATTTTTCAAAAACATATTTAAAAAATTTAATTATTATACTTTACCGCTTTCCATTCATTTTATATGATTAATCAGAGACGCCAATTCGGCTCACCGGGGGGGCACCTGATTTTCAGAACATAAATGTTCAGATATCTATATTTATAAAAATACTACTATTGGTAGAGAGTCCGCGCGATAAGAATGGTACAGTGACGTCATTAAACATGGAATGCACCAAAACGGGTTGATTACATACACGTCCCTTAGCAACAGCGCGTTCTCCTTAGCAACAGTCGCTTGTTGGAATAAAGCCGTTCACTCCGCCTACAATTTTGGGCGCAGTGTCGTCATTAAGTTTATGACGTCGCTGTCCCATTCTTATAGCGCGCGGACTCTAACTAAAAACTTTTATGAATTGCGCCGCCTATATTTTTAGATATGGCGGTGTTTGGAATTTTGGATGAAGGCGCTTCCAAATCTATATAGATTATTATTAATATTTAAATAAATAACTTCTTGTTTCAGAATGCCTATGGCGGAAAGTGTTCAAATTATATAGGGTCGACCGGTCCATAAATAAAACATGTTAATAATAATTTTTGGAAAATTATTTTAACAAATAAGTCCGAAGCCTCTTGATTTAAGGGTAAAATAAGGCTAATTTTTACTTCATAGAGACTGCAAAACTTGTATATCTTACCACTAACTCAACTATTTTTTTTTAACTTACCTTGCTTGTAAAATCAAAAACAGCATGCTTTTCCCCGTGAATCACAGAAACAGAATATTTATCGCTGAAACTCGCTCTGGGCAAACCCCCAGAAAATACCATTAAAGGGTTACCATCAAGCTCGGTGGTCAGTATTTTTGGAATGGCTCTGCATGGGAATGGTCCATATGTGGTTATGGCTTCATTGGTTTTGTCTGTGTCGACGTCATCTATGTTCCAAACTGTGTAGCTACCTGTAATTAAAAAAAAAATTGTGAATATTTATTTTTTTAACACCCAACAGTACAAGAAAACAAAACTTAAAACTGAATATGGTACACCGTCATGAGGTAGTTATTTAGAATTTCTTTCAATGTGGAGGATTTTAATAACGTTTATACACGTTTTATAAACTGGTGATGTATATTTAATATTTGTTGCAGTTTACAGATAAAAAAAATCCGTACTTCTAGCAGAGATTATAGGTATGTGAAATGTTAGTTCACCAAGAATATAGCTACAATCTATTTAACTGCGAAGTATTTTAAATAAGAAAATGCAAGAAGTGCTATATCTTCTAGATTTTAAGCCTAAAACATCAAATCTTGACCACAAATAACTGTTTCAAATGCCCTAATGACTAAAAAGACCTTTCCTAGGAAAAAATAAAAATAAAAGTCATAGCCTACCATCATTATGTGAACACGTGAAAGTTTTCCCGTCTTCCTTCCAGCAGAGCGACTCCAGGGACGGCGAGATAAACGTTTTGACGGCAGTGTTTTCGCTCCGGTTCCATAGAACTATAAGGCCTCTGTTGTAACCGATCAGGATATTGTCTGGTTCGTTGGGCTGCTCGAAGATGGCCTCAACTGCACCTGGATTTAGTTTGAAATCTTGCGGAACGCTGAAAAATATTTAGGCCAGCCGGTAAGTCTTGGACTTTTAGACCTTTTTTTTTATCAGAGAAAGACAAAGGCCTATTTTTTTACTATCCGTATTTTTCATCCGGTAAATTTTGGACATAACCTCAAAAAACGTTATTTTTATACTCGAAAATAACTTTTTTTTTGAGATTATCTCCAAAACTAAGTACGATTCAGTGCCTCACAATACATAGGAATACAATGGTTCCCGAAGAAGTCCTTGACCTTCTTTTTTGTGTGGCTGTGTTATTGACCGTTGATAAGCACATCAAATTTAGACAATTTAAACAGATTAAGGACCTCGTCTCAGAAAAATTCTTTTTCAAGAAACTCCCTAATGTATACTATACTATGCAGTATAATATGCATTACATTACGGGGTATGATACGAGGGACGCTAAAAAAATTCAATTAATATTTGACTCACTTTTGCATTACGACATCCTGATAAATAATATCCGGCGTCATCGTGAAAGTGCTTAAGTCCAACAAATAAATATTTCCTCCCTCTGTGCCTAACAGCAAGTGTTTTCCTGCAGTTTCGAGACACATGGTCGAAATTTTCTTCAGTTTTCCCTCCAAAGCTTGCGATTTAACTTCGACAAGGGAACTTTTATTCACCTTTAAATAAAAATTAGTGACATAATTAAGATTTTTAGTTTGAGAATTTATAAATGTAGCTGAAATTCTTAAGGTGAAGTCATAATAATTAACACTTAAAAACTAAGAATTGGCCAGGTTAACGTTCTAGTTTCATTACAGACTTTTTTGGTGCGTCAATGTTTAAAAAACGAGCCGCTTACGGCGTTACTTAATGGACAATTGCACCGATAGTATAATGAAACGAGCATTTTATAGTATTTTTTCTATTGGTTTTTACAAAAATATGCATTTTGTGAAATTTTTTGTAAAAACGATAGCAAAAACTGTAATAAAAAAGATTTTTTATAGTTCTTGGCATAAATTCATTAGTTTTAAAGGCAATAAGCGATGTTCATTTGCCCTGTTGCCAACCCTAGAAAAAACAAATTTGCGTATTTTTATGGGCCCATAACCTCACGCAAAATGAGTGTGTATATAAGCTTATAATGCAACTCAAATAGAAAACGTCCCGGAAAACATGTAATTTGTCAACCTTCTGTTTGACTGGCCACTTCTGAAGTGTTAATTTCTTTTGTTCAAGTCACCTTTAGAATTTAGCTACAAAAATTAACAAAATAGTAGTGTGTGTATCCAGAGCATAAACCATGCGAGAACGGCAATGGAACTTTGTGTTCTAGTTACATACACTATTTTTTCTACGACTGGTTCAAGAACTAAGGTTTGCCTTAATTTACAAATGGAATTTTACACTACTATCAGTGATAAATGAAAAGTCTGCTTTTACACATTCGTAGAAAAAATCTAATTCAACAAAATTGCAACATAATACACAATAAAATATGAAATTTTATGAGTTCATTTTGAAAAAAAAACGATATAATAATACGAGTCGCAGACCATTTTTTTTTTCGACGAACTCAATTTCATTTAACACATATGCCAACAAACCTCGATTAAGTTTTTAGTAAAATAGAACAGGGACTCCATAAAAAAAATTGGTCTGCAGCTCGTATTTTTTTATTTATTTAGAAACGCCTTACTTATTGCTAAGCTTGTTGCTAAGCAAACAGTTAATGAAAACTTTTTTATTCTCCGAAATTAATTATAAAAAAAGGTTGTTGCTCATAAGCCATCTAAGCTAATGATTAAGATGATTTAAAGTTGCAGTTTTGTATTGATATATAAGCTTAAACTATACAAATATGCTTAAGTTTTTGATACAAAACGAACTTTTAATGCCAATATTATGAAAAAAAAATACAAAATCCCAACAAGCACTAACTTTTAAAGCAAAACAAACAATTAAACAATACATCTTAATAATTAAACATAAAATTAAAAAAAGGTATTAATTCTTACGTTTT